>CM051259.1:42070079-42205079 GCA_027921565.1 Artemia sinica | reverse complement strand
TCTAGATGTAAATTCTCTTAGAAATTTCCCACCCCTCCCCCCCTCCTTGACTCAAGAGAAATACCAAAATGTCGTCTCTGAATAGATGTTGGCTACCTTTTTGTCAAAATACACATTGTATTTTTTATTTGAATACTTCGTACTTGTTAGGTGGGAGCTATATGCCCCTCCCAAGATTAAACAATTTAAAAAATGTAAAAAAAAATTTCTTGTCAGAAAATTTACCTCAAAATCATAAAATCATTATTTTGCTTCAACATCCCGCCATCCTTAAAAGTTGTTACTATTGCTAGGTAGCATTCCTAACGGCTAATCCTAAATGCCTGATTTTTTTCTTGGCCGTTGATTTTATGATCGACAATGGGTTTTGATTTCGGAAAGCCAAGCTGAATTTAAATAAGTATGTTTAAAATCAACTACCTTTGTGATAATTCCATCCTCAGCTGATATAATTAAGAAAACTCCAGAGACAAAAATAACCAAGTAAAGGACTTCAATCCAACTCAAATATGTTTTCCTACTCATGGCAGGAATATGAATGTTAGAAAATATCAAATATTCACTTTTGATTTCCTTAGAATAACTCATAAATATTCAGAAAGATTTCATGGATATTAATATAATTTCATAGTTGATCATGAATAGTGTCTAAATAGGGATGAAGACTGTATCCATAATATGCATCCACAAGTTTAAAAGTGAAAAATTAAAGTTGAAAGCAATGATAGAATTTAATAATTTAGCCCTGGGTTGGAGGGCTGAGAGCCTTGAATCATTTTTTTACGCCTAGGATTCTTAATGGGCGTTATGTATATTGCAAAAGCAGAACAAGGATGGCAGTTTTAATAAAAAAAAATTTATTCTGATTTTATAGAACACTAGTAAATTAGTGGTGCCTAAGCTTTTTGTATCTAAAAGGGGAAAAGTGGGGGCACTGATACAGTTGGGGCTGGGGCATATAGTGGAAGTTGACGAATTACCCCCAATTAGTCTAATTGGGGGAGGGGATAGTTTCCCCCATATCCACTCTTTGAAAAACATAGTTTTGTTTTTTTCATTGAAAGATACCTATTTTTCAAGATTCACATTGGAACATCTAACATTCCTTGACCGATAATCTCTCCCTACATTTGCGGGTTGTGCTTATAGAAAAACGTCAAGCTTGGTCGCATGAGGACTTCTGTGTGCCCCCCCCCGATGTTTATTTTTTATTTCTCGGTGATTCCTGACTGTTTGCTAATTTTTGCATTTTTCGAATGAAGAAATGCTAGCCCGCGGAAGAAATGCTAGACCCCCTGTGTGCCATGATCAGGTGGTAAACTAAAAGTTGGGAAGCTTCAAATCAATCACCTTTTTTATAATTTCATCCTCAGCTGATGCATTTGAGTAAAATCCAGATACAAAAATCACTAAAATAAGGAAATCACCCCAACTCAAATACCCTCCTCGACTCATGGTTGCGAGGGAAATGTTGGAAAATATGAACTAATCATAAATAGGAAAGCAGTTGTGTCTTAAAGATAAAAACTTCGGGAATATGTCAAAGGAAGTTATGTGGAAGATAAGTGGAGATAAAGTTGTAAGTGATTTCCGCCATTCAAAGTGGAATAATCTTTGGAACTTCCGCAATAGGCATAGTTTGCCCGCTAGTTAAGTATCTATTTGCCATTGCTCTAGTTTAAGATTTGGGATACCATGTTTAAACAGGATGTTTACTGATTATGATGCTACGTGGTAAAACAAAAATTCTGCGGTTTCTGCATTATACAATGTAATCAGGACCACTAATGAGGTGGGGGGGGGGGGTTAAATCCCCTCCTATATTTTGAAAACCCCTTTTTGTATTTTGTTAACACATCGAAAAGAACAAAAATGTCGCCGTTAGATTTTGAAAAAAAAAATCAAATGCTACTATAGAATGATCCTCTATTCTAGCTACTCTAGGATGATGCTGCCCTGGAATGACCACCCCTAGATTTTCCCGTATTTTCATTAACAAGAAATGTCACCCCCCCCCCCCCCCTAGATTTTGAAAGATCCTTTTCTTGTATTTTCATTAAAAATTGGAACATAATATTGTTATGTTTCTAATCTCTCTCTCTCCCTCCAATCCCTCCCTCTATATTTTCAAGAATTAGCACAACTGATCAGAACCTCCTCTAATCAGTGGCGTTAATATTTTCCTAACCTCAAGTGGCGTCATTTGGGGGGGATATGCCCTCCTTATGGCTTTTAGCTTCCCTCTAGGTTTAAAAAAGAAATACACTTTTGGCATTTTCATTGAAGAACGGCTTTTTTTGCTTTTTTTTCGTAGAAAAAAATGAAAAAAATGGCCCCGCTCTAGACTAAGCTCATTTTATCTCCCTTTTTTCTAATTTTCATGGATTCACGGCAATGCTAACCGCCCTATTTAACATTGCTGACATCGTCTTTGTCTTCTAAAACTATCAAATAAACCCTTTTGCAATGCAATAAAAGAAAAAGAAAGAAACACACTAATCACCTAATAATCAATCTGCTAAATCGCAAGAATACCAAAAAATTTTTATTTTTATGTACAATAGGCAATGAAATTGTAGATATGAAGATACACTACCAATAGAAAAGAACAACGAAACAACGACAACAGAAAAAACTATCTCCCTGTTGATCCAGGCTGTCTTCCCACAAGCAGGGGGGAGGGGGTGCAAATCCATAACAATGTAAGGGGGCGAGGATAATTTTTTTATTTTCTTCGTGAAGGTCGCAAAAAAGATGTTTTTCAAAATCCAAAAGGTTAGTCGTCCCTCCTCCCGATTGGAACCCCTGTCCCTGACGGGAAACTGTTTCTTGTGGCACAATTATGCCATTACCGTAAAAACATATATCTTTCAATTTCAACCTGTAGATGTAACTGGTATGTAACATGTATTAATTTATAAATATGGTTTCATAGAATTTCATTCTCATAATTTTAAACCAATACCCAACTAAACTATGTCTCCAAGATATAGAAATTTTTTTAGTGTTTAGTACATTTTGAGATCATCAATTTTGTATATGTTTAGATGAAACTTCCTTCTGAATTTTTCGAAAAAAAATGAAATGTTTTGTAATACATTTTGGGATTTTTTTTTATTCATAAAGAAAGTTTGCAAACCTTTTTCTTTCCTGTACTTGCACTAATGAAAATCACTATTCAACGATTTTATAACAGCATTCTGTAACTTATACCATTTTTGTTTCCTTTAAATAGAAAATAAAATTTTTTATACAAATATAAATGTCAATAGATAAATAATGTAAACTTTTGCCTACTGTTAGGGCTTCTGCTTTAAATTCCCCCTCCTTATTTCGTATGCATTCCAAGTTTGATAAATGCTCCACCATTAGTTTTTCGAGTCATAAGTACTTAATATGAAATAATATATATTTACAAAATCTTATTGCAAGATGTAGTAGAGTAAAACCCCTCTTTGTGTCAAGTAAAAAAAAAAAAAAAAAAAAAAAAAAAAAAAAAAAAAAAAAAAAAAAAAAAAAAAAAAAAAAAAAAAAAAAGAAAGGTGCAACAAAGAATAATATACACTTGGGGTTAGGTCACAGGATTTTCTAAATTAAGAAGCCTAAAAGTTTGTTATTAAGAAACCAAAGAAGATCTTCATCTTCTATCTATCGCGGTGGACCTGAAATATGGAATGAACTTTTAGATCAATTGAAGTCAATGGAGGAAGTGAGGGAATTTCCTGCCTCGCTCAATGACGTCAATATGCGGAAATTAGTGGGTTGTATTTCCAGGAGAGGGAGAAACCTTGGGGATAATGCCCTGTTGCCCCCCTCCCTAATTGACGCAACTGGCCCCATTGAAATATTTATGTTTATATACTTATATGGCGATAGAAGAAGGTTATGGGTGTTTCAAATTTGTGTAAGGGTGAGTGTTCAGGTGCCATAGATAGTTGACATGATATTTACTTTTTCTATTGTAGTTTTGCATTCTAATTACAAATCTGAAAACTGTTTTGCTCATTTTCAAGATATTGACAAAAACCTATTTTTCCATCCCCTTTTGCTGGATGAAATATCATAGATAGAATTGGTAAGGGCTCATTTACATACTAATTTTTATATCTATATCTTTTTCTAAACCAGTTTTTCATGTTTATTACAAATTTGAAAATTATTTTGCTCTATCACCGCTGGTTTTCAAAGTATTGATAAGAATACATTTTTTAATCCCCTTTCGTTGGACGAAAACATATATAAATAATTAATGGCAGATATCTCAAAAGTGATGGGGATAGAAACAAGCGGCTTACCTATTTTTAATTAACATGTCTCAATATTCTTAAAACAAGTGTTGGATGCCGAGATATCCGATGAAACATTTTTTTTATTTGGATAACCGATGATTAAGTGTAATGTTGGGTTGGTTACAGTGTGATCTATACAAGCTCTTGCTTCAGGAACGATGTGATTTGTGTTGATTTTTTTTATTTTGTATGTCCTTTTTTGAATTAAAAATTTAAATAAAAAAACCTTAAAACTAATGAACAACTAAATGTGTCATGGCTAAACTGATCAGTTTAATTCTTATTATTTTTGTTCTAGGTTATGGATATTAACTCGTATTTTCCTGATGAGAAAGAAGACGACGGTCCTTATGCCCGCCCAGGGCAGTTTTCCCAAACAATCCCAGTCGCTCCTCCAGAAAGACCTGCCGCTGTTTTAAATGTCTCTGACTCTGCACAAAGCAATGTCACATTTAGACATCAGTCCCTGCCACCAATGAACGCTGGACGTGTTGCTGTTTTACCTCTTTCAGGGCAACCGAGTTCAAATTCGTTACCAGGTAGTCATAGCCCGTCACCATCTCCTATGCAAGGGTTTGTGCCCCTTATTCCTAGCAATGGCTCTGCAACTCTTCGTCAAAGTCCATCCGTTCCTAACCTAGGTAAGATTCGCAGTTACTATTGGATACTTATGGTTTTATAGTGTATGTCATTAATTCATTTAGTCTAAGTGTTGATCGATTTACCATATTTTTGTCATTAATAATTATTTTATTTTACTGTTCTGTTTAATGATATTAGATAAGTGGCTTATGAAATAATTGTTTTTATACAACCAATAATTATCTTCAATATTAGGTGCAAAATATTAGAGTGTGATCAATCAGATGATGACACCACGAATTTGAATAAAAAACAACCTAAATGCCAATTTTCCCTCGCCTTAGTTCAGTTTCTTCTCCCATTTTTTCGATTTTGTTGCTCCACTTATGCTAGATTTCTAGTATATATTTGATATATTATAAAGCTAGATATAGAACTAGATATACTAGTTTTCTCCACTTATACTAGCATTAAAACGATCGGAAATTAAATTTAAAATGTAAATTCAAATGAAAGGAAAGATCCGCCAAACCCTTAGTGTGTTGTTTATATTGACTGTCTAAAACATAGCGTCTTCTGTAGATCGATTCAAGAAATGACACTAGGCCAACTTTGCATAAAAAGGACTAATAAAAAAGCGATTTAAGCAAACATTTGCCGCCTCCAATTTGTGTATGAAACAGTTGTGGCGAGTCGGGGCGATATTGTACGAAATCGTGAGGAGTATAGACTTAACTGGGTCATTTTGAGTTTTTCCTTGCGTTTTGTTTCCTCTAATTAATTTTTTATTGCTCCGATTTCTATATAGAAATAAAATCAATATTTTTCTGTATATATTTCTATATTTCTATGTTGATACTTCTATATAGAAAATTTGGCTTTCTGTACCGCTGAGGGGCGTGTAGTAATAACTTCGCATATTTAATACATACGTGTCAATTTCTTTGACATCTTTTGATGTTGATAGATTAGATACACCGGGGGGGGGTGTAAGTAATATTTTGCGGAGTGAAAGATAAATAGAGGCAAGCGATTTCTTGTAGTATCGCCCCTGATTCGGCATAATGGTTTCAAACATGTGTTGGACTAGTGTTGTTAACATCAGTGACCAATCAGTGCATGTCTTAATGGGTTGGGGTCAGACCCACCCTTTATGGATGCATCGTGGTAGCTTCACATTGCTAACTTCACCTGGTAAAAGTAAATGTTAACAGAACAGCAATGGATTGCCTTGTTTTTCCAATTGCCATTGTACCGTAATATCTTAGACCAGGCACTGCAAAATTGTATCACTTTGCTTTTCACTTCCTTTACTGGTACTCAGTAAGAAGTTGTGCATATGTGCTCCTTTAATGAAAAAATCGACGGTGCTAACGAATATAAGAAGCTTAAGGAATCAGTTATGAAAATATAGAACACAGGATGAATGATCCTATCATGTGATTGATGACACAAAAATCATGTACAAATCATGTCGCACAGTCTGGATTGGACTTTTTCCTATTGTAAGGACAGAAAGACATGATCGCCGTTTAAAGTGCTCTTATCTTGAATGGAGTACCGAATAAAGTGACATCGAAAATACAGGACAGTGAATGGCTTGAATGACAGAGCAGAACAGAAGGACCATCATTATACTGATGACCCAAAAAAGAGTCTACAAATCATGCTGGGCAACCCGGACAGGATCCTTTTGTAAGGACAGAAAGACATGAACGCCGTTAAAAAGTCTAGTAGTTTGAATGGAGTAGAGAACAAAACGATTTGGAATATACAGCACTGAGAATAACTTGAAACGCTGGGTAGGACAGAAGTATTAATATTTGACTTATTAAAAAATTATATCAGACAGTCTGGATGGGATTTTTTCTGTTTTAAGAACAGAAAGACATGATCACTGTTTAAAACTCTATTAGCTTGAACGGAGTATCGAATAAAACGAATTCAGAGATACAGTAGTATGAAGAGGTTAAATGGCAGGGCAGAGCAGGGCAGAAGTAGTGTTTTTGAAGCTGAAAAGGCTGAATTTGGCTAATATGAGAAAATTTTATGCCAGCTTTCAAATAAAAAAACTAGTCCAAGTTAACGCTCAATTTGAGCGTTTTTATTGACGGCCTGGCCAAATGTATTTCGTTCTTTTAATGTCTACTTATTGCAAATTTAACTATGTACCGAGAAAACACTGTCTTTTCTGTGGAGAAGCTAGCTTATCGCTAGCATGTTTATGGTTCTTTCAGCTTACGCCGTAAAACCTTTCAGACTTGCATAAGTTGAGAATCTACGTTTTGATAGTAATCTCATGGAGCTAATTCGGTCCGTTAGGGTGGCAGTGGTGAATAAATTCGTGCTGTTCTTTGAATTTCATTTTACGCAAGTAAATGTTACGTTATGCGAAATTCAATATAGCAGCAACGAAATGTAATTGCTGGATGAACAATTAATAAATTTGAAAATAATTAAGAACTTTCATGAAAACTTTTCGATTGAAAGCTCGAATCTTCGTGCAACATTTTTGGTTCTGGATTGCTAGTTTATGATAATTGTGGTATTTTTAGACTGTGTTTATGATGGTTGTATGGGTTTTAAGCTAGCCTTGGGTGAAAGGATTTCTTTAAGTTCAAAAGGTTAGAATTAACACAACCTAACTTAACAACTTAAAATAGAAAATTACGTACGAAGCGGTGAAAGCCGCCTTACGCTCTTAAAACGCTGGGAGAAAACTCTACAGCTGCACAACTCTCGAGAGGCTGGAAAAAAAAAATAGAAATAATCTCAACTCTTTGGGGATTTCTTTGGAAGTGAAAACAATAGAAGTATTACGCAAAAGGGGATGGAGAAAGGGCGTTTGCCTGTACGTAACTCTCGTTTGGATAAATCGTATTTACCAGTTTATATATTTGCCTCTCAATATTTATTAAAGAATTATGTTTTTCTTGAGTTTTAGAATTAACTATGTTTACAAAAAATGCCATTCCTGATTTTTTTTTTATCCTTAATTTTAAAATAGTTCTTGTTTTTCTTATTGCTATTTAGCTTAATTTTTGTAGTCAACTTACATTTCTGCCATTTCAACTAGACAAGTATCCAAAAGGAGACGTTATATCATATTAACCCTATTCACCGTGCACGTTGATCCTATTTGCGTAAAAATAACTTATTTGTTGTAAAATTTACTGCACGGGCCACTATTGTATGCATGTAGGATGAAAAAAACAGAGGACAAATTTATGCTTGTTTATGGTAATTATTCCAGTCTTCTGTTAGGAAACTTTCTGTTATAATATTTAGCGTAATTTCGGGTTAACGGCGAAATCTGGTTACGATTTTTTTCAGAATCTGTCCTCTATACATTTTTCTTTATCCATGATTGTACGGCATGTGCGCTGAAAACAGATGAGTGCTCCACGCCAACCGAGAAAATGTACTTGATAAAGTCATGAAATATAGTTAAAGTATTGAATGTCACACTAAAAAGCAAAAATCACGAAAAATATCTTTTTTACTTTATATTGGCAAACATATCTCTTAATTAATTCAAGTTATTCTTTTTTGAGTTTTTGGGTACGTCTCGTCAGCTCATAAACAAGATTCTAAAAGGTCTGGGAAGTTTTCATTACGCCAAACAAGGTTTTGCTTGACGGAAATGTTTATTGGCATTTCGTGAAAACGTGCATTTCCCATGAAAGTGCATCTCTGTGATGCATTGTTGAATTAAAACTAACATATGTTTGTTTTTCCCTAATATAAATGGGTGTTGTAACTTTCAGGTGTTACATCTGCAGGTGGATTTCATAAAACGCATTCAAGGCATTCATCTCTTACGGGTGGTACTACATTTCACCCTAGCCATACCAGAAACGCCTCCTTAGGCAGTGTAGGAATCAATGACGCTAATGCTACCAATGCCGCCAATGGTGATATTACGCCAATGCCACCACCACCCCCTGTTTCACAATTGTCTTCTTCATCATCCATAAGGAGTAATCGAGCAGGTACTTTTTGGTTTATTACCTGTTATTACTGAAATGGAAGTGAATAAATCATCAGTCTTTGGAAGTGATTTAGTTTTTGTGGCACTATTAGTTCTTACCCCTACACCTTTAGCCTTAGACCTTAGATCCTTCTGTGCCACCAAAGGCACCCAGGGCATCCGCGAAGAGCCGCCAGTCTTTCCGCATGTGCGCGGCCGCCAAAGCATCTTCCCATTGGGGTTGTATCGTCTTGTGAATGTTGGACAGCTCCTGGCTATATCTGCGACGCAAGGTGTTTTTTGGTCGACCTCTCCTGTGGTTACCCCTACAAAACCCCTCAAAAAATGATAAATGAATTTATTAGTATATTGGTTTAGTACATCGTGGTTTACTTGTTTGTTCAACCTTTATTAGTTCCTTAGTCCAGGGCAACAGTTTTATTGATACTGTGGCACCGCTCCACCTTTTAGATTAATCAGTTTTCAACCTGGAGGGTAGATACCCTGGGAAGTACGGTTCTCGTGGACAAGAGGTTGTAGTCGGTCATAATGAAAGCTTACGAAGTGAAAAAATTTGGTATCTGTTTATTGATATATTTAAACTAGATGCATGCACAAACGTATAGAATTTTACATATATAGACAAAAATAAAAACTTGGAAAAAGAAATAAGTGTTTTTCAATCAATGAATATTAAAACACGTGTGTTCTACTGGTATTATTATAATAAGGAAACTGGCTTTTACTTTTACCTATTTTTGGGGTCGCGACGCTAAAGAACGAGAAACGATGCTCTAGATACACACCCATTTATCTGCGTGCTGTTCAATTTTTTCTAGCAAATAGTAAATGAAGCAAAAAAAAGCAGGGGGAAAAGTTACCTGTCAATTTTTTTCTTTTCAGCCAAACAAATATCTGTACAGATTAAGATAAGGTTTTTTTCATGGTGAAATACATATACAATAATACGCTATACTAATCCCCCCAAAGACTCCCTGGCCTGTAAAGTAGATAGATTAAATAGACTCCCTTGAATCCTGCGCGTAAAAAGAGAGGAAAAAAGAAAATAAAATATTAAAAAAAAAATTTAAGAAGCCAGAATTTTTGAATTTTTGAATTTTTTTTTTTTTTTTTTTTTTTTTTACAACCTAAAAGAGTGGTACCTTCGAGCTGATTCAGGCATCGTATTCCACACAATATGACTACACTATTAGGTACCTTATATAAAGGTACTTTCTGTGGGAGGTGGATGTACTGGGTTTCAATGAGGTCTATACTGTCACTAAAGTTGTCACTCATAAAGAAGTGAAGCAGTGAGATGAGATGGCTTAAACTAAGATATCACTATCGTTGCCACTCACAAAAAAATGATGCAGTGAGATCGCTTAAACTAAGGTACAGCTAAGGTTGCCAATCACAAAGAAATGACGCAGTGAGATGGCTTATAATGCCGTTATATGGTGTCTGTAGTATTCTTAGGACTTTGGTGCGGTCATGTTTGTAATGCTATAGTAAAAGATATATGCACCTTTATGAACCGTATTCTTAATAATTATTGACCTTATGACCGAATCTGTTCAAAGGATACCCATCGAAGTGATCGAAAAAATTGACAACTTTGGAGATTAAACGATGATTTGAGAGAAAAACACCCCTAAACACTTGTGATTTACAGACAGGATTATCACACAAATTATTACTGTCAAACTGGACAACAATCTAAAGATGTACACTAAAAACAAAGGCCATCGTGTCTCCCATTTTAATGAGTAAAAACCACATCATAGTACATGTTTTTAGTTATATATTGTTCAATTTTTGGTATGCTTTCTTGTGGTATTGAATGGCGGCGCTGGATCTTTTGTTGTTCCGGGCAATATCAGTTCCCGGAGCCCCAATGGCTAATACAACACACTGGGGAATCTTATATATGTCATTCATTTAATTAAATTTCACTCATTTAATTAAATCTTAGGTGTTTTTGTGGTCTCAAATGCGATTTCAGGGTAAGTTCTTGCCATGCAGCATGGGGGATAGTTCTGTGCTGTATTCCCATGCTGCACAGAGATGGCAGAGCATTAACGCAGCCTTGCATTTTTTTTATTATGCCTACACTGAAATGCGGGACCCCTGGTAGCGGGGCCCTGTGCGGTTGCACAGGTCGCACGTGCCTAACGCTGCCACTGGTGGTGTGGATATAGTAAAAATATTTTTTATCACGAATGATCAGAAACACATACTACAGGTATGTGTTTTCCTATTCCTAAGCTAACCTAGGCCTGCTTCGTCCAGACTGGATTTTGAATTAAAACAGTTCTTGAAATCAAAGTAACTTTGGTTAATTATAAATTACAGAGGAATTTCAGCTTTAGTCCGATGGAAGTGCAGATTAATAATCTAAATTATTCAATTGTGTCAGAAATTTTATGCTTTTGTAGGGAAGTCGCCAGAGGCTGCCGTGAAAGTGGTGCTTCCGTTTTTTTCTACATTAAGTAGCCAAAAATCTGATTTTTTTTTAGTTTTCTATACTCTTTGGTCCCAGCTTTAGGGGATGTTTAAAAATATGTAGTTTTAATTTGCTAGTCTCTGCTAATTTTTTCCAATTGAAGTTGACCTGGGACAAAAAAGACAGTAAAATTGACTGATTTTGTATTTGCATTTTTTTTTTTAATTTTGAAGCGCTTTCTTGTGGTTTGTGCTGACACGCCTGGAAACTCTGGGAACTCTGGCTTAAACATGGCCTTCGCTCTCGAGGAGTGGCGATATTTGAGGTAAATATTGCCAAAAATGGATATACTAAAAAGGAATTGTCCACAGTCTTTCCTTAATTTAGCGTCTGTAATGCGATTCTTTGCGCCAGTAAATAAATTTGGATTTTTACAATATTACAGACACATATGTAGGGTGAGGTAGGGAAGCATTCAATCTCGGACCCTCCCGAAATGTTGATATTTTTTACTTCCTTCTGTGTCCTTTGTTATTCACATAATTGACCTGATTACAAGGCCGTATCCAGGGGGAGTTAAGGGGTTTGAACCCCCCCCCTCCAATTTTTTTTTTTCGATTCGTAAAAACGTATAAAAAATGAATATAAACACATCTTTGATACGTTTTTTTATTCCCCCCCCCCCCCAAAAAAAAAAAAAAAAAAAAAAATCCCGGATGCGACCCTGCCCGATTATATGGGTTTTTGCCAAACATCTCACTCTCCCAATGTGTGCTTCTCCCCATGCAGGAATAAATACAAACATACGTGCAGGAATAAATTCCTGCACGTATGTGTATATATAATTATTTTACAAACGAGATATTCAACCTTAGACGACCATGAATGTGGAATTTAGAGGTAAAAATCCAACATCGGTCTCGGGCGTTTGTTAATCGGATTCAACGACAACCGCCCTTGAGTTTTTGATTATAAGTATTAAAACAAATTGTATTCTTTTAGCCCTTAGGCGGGTAAAGCCATCGTTCGCCCCTCATCCCGAACAGACGTCAGGTCAACAAAATCCACAGCAGTCATTTTTTGGTTACCCTCAAGCTCAGATGCAGCACTCTTATGGATCGAACGCTGGTAATGAATTGAATGCGCAAACAGGAGTATATAATGTAAGTATAGATGTTCATCTATGTCTGTGAATGAAGCTCATAGTATGTACGCTATAAAAAATAGGCATTGGCCAAGCAAACCTTTCTACTGACTCTCGAAAGCCTTAGTAATGCCCAATAGATGCCTTTGAAATATCCAAAACAGAATTTTGATTAAAGAGAAAAACATATACATTAAAAGAATTGACTTTTTATTTATATTTCAGACACATAAAATTCATTAAGTTTTAATGTTGCCCATCAAAACATACGAGCCCGAGAAAATTTGCCTGGTTTTTGAAAAAAGGGAGAAAACACCCCCAAAAGATCAAGACATCTTAATGAAAACTACCCCATTAAATTCAGCATATCAGAGAACCCTGATGTAGAGGCTTGAAGCTCCTGCCTACAAAAATGTAGAGTTTTGTATTGTTTGCCAGAAGAAAGATCACGGATGCGTTTTTTCTTTCATTTTTCTTTTCTTTTCTTCTTCTTCCAGGGATGATCGTGTCCAACCAATGGTCCTGTAAGATCAGGATAAGACCTATTCGAACGGAAATCAAAAGTTCTAGTGTCGTTTTTAAGTGACCAGAAGGATTGGAGGGTATCTAGCACCCCTCCCACGCTCCTTTTTTCCCCAAAGACATCCGATCAAAATTTTGAGACAGCCATTTGATAAGCTTATTTGAAAGGTCCATTAACTATGCCTTTGGGGATAACTTGATCCCTCCCCCCGCCAAACACCCATAGTCCCTTAAGAAAGGGCTGTAAGTTATGCAATTTGTCCATTGTTGACATATAATATTTGTTATTAGAGAATACACGGTAATGTTTTGGGAGGAATTTTCGTGGTGGTAATTTTTCAGGGAAATCTTAAGCCGAGGGGATATGCTGACATAGTTATGAAAAACGGTCAGAAATTAAATTTAAAAAAACGAAGTTTTTTTCAACTGAAAGAAATGAGATACATTAAAACTTAAAACGAATAGAAATTATTCCGTATATGAGTGAGCCTGCCCCTTCCTCAACCCTCAGTATTTACACTAAAGTTTAACTTTTTGTCCCCAAGTCCTTAAGAAAGACTGCTCGAACACAAGGGCTGCTGAATTTGGATCAGAAATATATTTAAGAACTTAAAGACTTCAGGATAAAGAGCGAGGGTTGAAGAAGGGGTAGCCCCTCTCATATACGCAATAATTTCTATTTGTTTTAATTTTTAATGTTGGTCCTTGCTTTCAGTTGAAAAGAAAGTTTTTTTTTTCTTTAAGAAGAATCATAATTCGCTGTGTAAAAAAAAGTTTGTAAAAAATGTTAGGTTACCAGCATTCAATAATTATGATATTAATAATAATTTATTTGAACCCTCTATACATACAAAAATGCACTTAGAGGAGTATGGAAAAAGAAATTTATAAACACTTATCATTACAAACACACACACAAAAACAATAACTTACAAACGATTGATACATCCCAACGGAAAATCTACGAATGACTCAGATCCCTGTCTGAATCTCCCTTCTAAAACATCCATCTTATCACATATCTCAAAAACACCGTAACGTTTGGAGATATAGCTTACGAGACCAAATAGCAACACGAAGTAAATACCTACAAAAATTTGAAAAAGACAGACCGAAGTTGTTGACGTTCAGACGTGGTAAAAAATAATGGCACCAGAAAAAAATACATGGGGACCAAAAAACGAGGTATAAAGCTGACCAAGCGTTTTTTTGTGAAATTGATCTTGAACTATAGAAAAACGTCCATAGGACTTTCTCAACTTCTCTCTCAACACATTTATTGTTAATGACCTTGCTGTTCGAATTGAGGTCTCGAATGCAAGTCCAGGTACTTGAGTGAAGCAGTGGCAGAAATTGAATCAGAGCCAACCTGAATTTTTGAATCGGGAGGGTGATGACAACCAAAAACGAGAAATTCAGTTTTAGCAGAAGCGACTGACAGCCCGATGTCGGACAACCCGTCATAAAGGCTGTTCACAGCAGCCTGCAGTGATTCCAAATTATCAGACAGCAGAAGAATGTCATCTGTAACTGTAATTGGGCGATAAGAGTCACAAGATTGAGGGTCCTTATTCTTTTTTGGGACGCACGTCACAATGCCCTCACATAGTGCAGTCGGTACGAATTGCTGCGTAATACAAGCTTGGAAAAGTAGCGCTATATGCTCAACTAGTTTCGCAGTAAAATAAATCAAATGTTAAATTTGTTTAACATTAATTAATTAATTTGATTAATTAAAAAAATTAAATTAATTGATTTAAATATAAAAACTAATAAAGATTAAGCTAATATATTTTTACCAACTGGGCTGTGGAGTATTTGAAAATGAGCGTTACAAATTTTCAGTCGAGTTTTTCTCGGAATGAGTTTTTTTCTCGAGCAGTTCGGTCTCAGGTCACAAAATATGGACGTGTAAGGTTTGTCTTCCTTCTGAAATATATAGTTTTGCGACAAGCGTGCAGCTACATCTGTCAAAGAGAGAACGAGATATCACCGAGTTCATTTGTTTCAGGTTCATCCATTTGCCGAGCTAGATACCACTTTAAATTTTTCTTAGAAAATAATCCAAACTTGCCTAGAGACTATAAAATGATTCTCTTTTCAACGGTTTTGACCAACTTTTGACCTGTTTTTCAATCCAAAACAAAAATGCAAATTGAATTTCAAAATATGATTCATTACATGAATAAAGCTGAATCTTAGATATTTAATTAAGTAAAAACAACAAGTTCTTTCCAACTGAAAGTAAGGATCAACATTAAAAATTAGAACGAATGGAAAATCCTCCGCAAGTGAGGGGGGCTGCCCCTTCATCAACCCTCGCTCTTAATGCTAAGTCTTAAAGTTTTTTTTTTAATGCTTCTCATTCAAATTCATTGGCTCTTGTGTTTCAAGAGTTGTTCTTAAAGAATTTGGACAAAAGGTCAAACTTTTGCGCATAGAGTAAGGGATGTGGAAAAGTAGCCCCCCCTCCCCCTGAAATACGGAATAATTTCTGTTCGTTTTCAATTTTAATGTTACTCCTTACTTTCAGTTGAAAAAAAATTTAGTTTTTGTTTGTTTTTATTTAATTTCTGACTTTTTTTCAAATCATGGCAGGAAATCTTCCTTCTCATCACTCCGTGTGAAATTTCCCTTGAAAACTCCTCTTTCACCAGGAACTGTGTGGCTCTTGTAACCCCCAGAGGCATAGGCATTGGACCGCTAAACTATGCTGAACCAAATTGATATCTCATAATTCTTTATTGGATGTCTTAGGGAAAAAAGGGTATGGGAGGGGGTTAGTTGCCCCCCCCCAATCTTTTTGGTCACTTAAAAAGGGAATAGAACTTTTAATTTCGGTTCGCATGAGCTTCTCCCGATCTTCTTGGGTCATTGGTAAGATACGATCACCCCTGGGGAAAAAAAACCCACGAAACTCCATATTTTTGTAGAAAGGAGCTTGAAACCTATAGAGTAGAGCTGTCTGATATGCTGAATCTGATGGCGGGATTTTCATTAGGATAGTTTTTTTCTTGGGGGGTGTTCCCACCCCTTTTTTTCCAAAATAAGGCAAATTTTCTCAGGCTCGTAGCTTTTGATTAACATTCAACATTGAATTTTATATATTTAGAATCACCACAAAAAGGCCAATATTTTTATGTATTAACTGTTACCATAATTTCTTTGTATAGAGTTTTGTTTTGAGTTACGGTTACTATTGGGCCGAGCAACACTTTACTTATGACAACAAAAATGGTCATCGTACGTTGAAACATCAAGACTAATGGACTGCAGAAAAATAAAACTTTCAGAGGGAACTTATTAATCTTAACGAAAAAGAATTTGCCGGACCAGGCCACCAGCGAGTATGTAAATATAAAGATAAAAGTTTAATACAAGATTTACATGAAGAAATTAGTTTATCTCCAAATTCATTAACATACATTTTTAAAAAGGCTGAGGCGCAAGGCCACTACCAAGAAATTTTACCAGGTGATGAATATTCTGGAAGGGGGTAATTTTGCAATGAATAGGTGTGGCGGTAGTAAATTAATGAACTTTAGATGTACTAATATGTACTATTACATTTTACATTCATCAAAATGGAATTGACTTGGTTTTAATCTAAGGACCAATTGGTCTCTAGATCTAAAAGGAAATATTTGTATTGTTGTTCTTTCCTCAAGTAGGGGGGGGGTCTTGGAAGACTTTAGAGAATTTCATATTCAGTGACACATAGTAGCCGGAGTTCGTGAAGTGAACCTTACCTTTACCTTAGACCTTAGATCCGCCTGTGCCTCCAGAGACACATAGGGAAGTGTAGTGAACCCGCTTGGTTATTTTTGCTTCGCAAAATTTACCATCTTTTATAAGAACCTATATTTAAACACAATCTCCCTGACCTGAGATACGAAATTTCATACTGTGGCTCGAGTCGAAAATGAATCGAATATTTCCCGGCTTTAACCAGGCAACGTGGAATTCGACGGCCGAAGCGAGACCCTATCCAAACCTAGCTTTAAAAAAGAATAAAGATCTTCTAAAGCCATTGATGGCACATAGGGCGTAAACTGTTATTGAAAGTTTCAATTGCCTTGTCATTTTTACACGGACAGGTGGCAATTCTGGCGCTCAACCCCGACTTCTTATTGAGCCTAACTTTACTTTTACCCAAATTCGCGAATCCTTTCAACTTAGTCCAAGCAAATACCTTAAATATAATTAGTTATTATAAAAACTTGCTGAAACATGAACTGTTTTCTAAATATGATTTTGAGGATTAATTTGATTGGTTTGAACATAGGCAGAATAGTTATGAATTATGACTTTTCTTTGCCGAATTTGAAAATTGAAATTTTGTGAATTTTGATTTTTATTTTGAATTGATTTTTATGTGGATTTTAATTTTGTGAATTTTGATTTTATAAAATTTTTATTAATGTTGTTTGATGCTTTTAAGGAAAGGAAATGAATGTCGAGTGTTTTGATAATGATAGCATGGCATATGCTGCTGCTGTTATGTTTTTTTAAACCCTTCTGAGGGGAGAGGAAAATTTTCTTTGCCGTTTTTGTGGATTTAATTGCCCCTTCATCCTTCATGTCAAGCCCTTACATTTGGAGCGGTTGTGGTGGTTATAAGGTCTTTTTTAATAGATAGAATTGGAATTGAAAAATTTAATTCTCTTAAAAATAAAACTTAATTGAATTGGTGTTGAATTTGAGTTTAATTGAAATTGAAACTGATTCTTTAATCCATTGCTAGAATCTTCATCGTTGATCATCGCTTGAAAGACATTTTTAAAGTCTTAACAGAGATTTAATAACTTTTTGGGCTACGATTTGGCCCTGACTTTTTAGGCCACGACCTTCAATTCAAAAACTACCGTGCACAACTTTTTTTTTGTCTACCAAAATGAAGCAATATTACTGTACCTACATAATGTAGGGTTTTTCTTTTTTAAACAAATGATTAAAAGCTAAATTTGCAGAAACTTGAAAACGTTATTTCCGTACTTGTACAGAATGATAAAACCTTGGATTAGTCATTTTTCTCTTGGGCTTGAAAATAAATTTTTTGTGTTGTGCCCATTGGATTTTTGTTTAGTTTTACTTTATGTTTATAGCCAGTTTATTTTTCTTCTCTTAATTTTTTTCCCCCTCTATAAGAAGATACTTCTTTTGATTTATTTCAGTGTTTTCAATTTTTTTAACCTGACTGAATATTTCATTTTAATTTATTTAATTTATTTTTTTTTTATCTTAGTTGTTCTATGATTTTTTTTTGTCCTTCTTTTTATTGCCACTGTTTACTGTCCGTTTCATCCACACTGTGATGACTACCTGTCATCCACCATCCTCAGTATCATCTACTGTGTGGAATACTTTTCTGGCACCAAAATTAGTGCCATCTATCTGTATCTCTCTATTGTTATTTTTGAGCGATATGAAAAGGGGGTTTCAATTAATAAAATTATTCTACAGATGAAATTTGCTTCATGTGGCTGCTGTTATTTCTAAAACAATGGGATTCGTGTCTGCCACCCTGTTATGA
The DNA here is from genome assembly GCA_027921565.1 of Artemia sinica. NCBI lineage: Eukaryota > Metazoa > Arthropoda > Branchiopoda > Anostraca > Artemiidae > Artemia > Artemia sinica. Next base: position 42,186,593 of record CM051259.1, on the reverse strand, counting down.
ATGTCTGTCTGTCACCAATTTCAGTACCATTTACCGTGTGGAATGCCTAATAAAATAAACAAAATTGTTCTACAGATGAAATTTGCTTCATGTGGCTGCTGTTGTTTCTAAAACAATGGGATTCGTGTCTGCCACCCTGTGTTGAATGTCTGTCTGCCACCAATTTCAGTATCATCTACCGTGTGGAATATGAAAAGTTAGTCTAAGTGAATAAGATTGTTCAATGTATGAAATTTGCTTTTTGTGGCTGCTGTTGTTTCTAAGACAACGGGATTCATGTCTGCCACCCTCTGTGGGATACCTATCTGCCATCAACGTCAGTGCCATCTATCGTTCATCTCTTTATTGCCATTTTGGACAATATGAAAGTATGGCTTAAATAAATAAATTATCTTACATATGAAATATATACTTCAACCGGCTACCGCTTGTCTCTGAAACAATGTGATTCATGTGTGCAACACTCTGTAGGAGACCTGTCTGCCGCCAAAGCAAGTTTTGTCTATCTATTGCTCTTTGTATGGCTATTTTCAGATAATCTGAAAGGATAATTTCAATAGTTAAAAGCATTCCAGCTTGTGAAATATGATTCACATGTATACCAATCTTTCTAAAATCTCGGGATTCATGTCTGCCACACTGACTGTCACTTTGTCACTGGGTAGATTAATGGCACTTGTCTATCTATTCCTCCCTCTGTTTGGTTATTTTTGGACCACCCTCTATTTAATCATAAATTTTTTAATTAAGTTTTTTAATTGGTATTATTAATTTTGTAGCTAGAAGCTTCATATGTTCCTGTCGATCATCATTGGTTTTACTGTAAGAAAGACCCCACTGGGAAAGAAATTTGGAATCCGTTCTCAAAAAAAGATTCAACTCTTCTAGAAGAAGCATGTATTAAAGGTGTTGTATAAATTAGAAATCTTAAAGTAGAGAAATAGCACTGTGGAGTTAGTAGTTGGTTTCAATGGGAAGGATAAAATATCAAACGGCAAACTTGTCGGCAGGAGAAAAGAATTCTTCAACACAGATCAAAAACCAAAGCAAATCGAATGTTTGTCCACATATGAAGACATTTGGTTTTCCTCAGGTGATGTGAAATCCGACAGCTAAATGTATTTTATCAGTGGGTTTCAAAATTAGATCAGATTAAAGTTATCTATCTAAGGGATCTTATATCTTTAAATGAGCAATAATCATATGTGTGAATATTTTTTTTTCGAAAATCGTACTTTATTTTTTCTGAAAATTGGCGTACTAACATTTTCAGGTGTGAAAAAATAATCTAGATAGGTCACATCTTTTGGAAAGTTTGTTTTCCCCTCCCAGTCTCTTTAATATTTGTTTGTTAAATCGTCTTTCGATTGAAATTACAGACCCAAAAACTGGCCAAAGTGAACCTGAAGATTGACAGTTGAATAAGGGTGAGTGAATATCAATCACGTCATTACTGTTCTTAAACGTCCCCACCTGGGTTAATTTTGCATTGTACTTTATCTTCTATTTGTATCAAATTTGTTTGCAGCAATTGTTTAATTAATTAGTGACCTTGCAGGTTGACAGAACGGGTCAATTGAACTTCGACAGTGATCTTAGCAAGATATTTCACTAAAGTATTGTTATTTTGGACTGAATTTTGGTAAAGTACACTTGTTTTTCCTTTGTGTAGTTCTGGGGCACCGTTTCACGAATTGACTAGGTAAAAAAATTTATGAATGTCAATACAAATATATAAAAAAAAAGTTTTTTCTTGTGTGAATCAGGGTGTGGAGGTATTGCATTTCCGTAGGGAGAAGTTTTCAGGGGGGGGGGGGGTAATAATACGTAAATGCAGTATTAATGTGTTTAGAATTCGCTTCACCTACTGAAGCTCAGTCCTCTTGTACTGAAATTTAAGTTAATCAATTAAATCAACATTATAAATTAAGTTCATTTATGAAAAATTAAATGTAATTTATCATTAGGTTTCAAAATTATATCTACTAATTTTAAAGATTCTAATCGTAGGCATTACTTTTTGTGTATCAAGATTATGCGTATGGTATGTCAAAACGTTGATTCTAACACTAGGTTAGCTGTAATGCTTGGTCTAATACTAGGATAACGCTAGAGTTAGGTTGTGACGTGAGTTGTTTTTTGCCTCAGCCGTCACTTCGCCCGAGGGAAGAAAGTGTCTTCATACGTGGGTGAATATTGAGTTCGGTTCTGTCTTCAATTCGAATTGAAAAATTCTTATTTCCGGCCGGCAAAATTGTATTTAAAATAAATACAAGCTTCGTGCTTATTAACTGGTAATAGTATATTATTTTTATCCACTACTCTTTTCTTTACTTTTTACAGTATTATTTTTACATACTGTTCCTTTAATTTTTAAATAGTATAACTCATTTAAATTGCTAACCGAAGAACCCGTACTAATTTCACACTTTTTAGCCAAAAATTTATCAATGGGCTTTGAAGTTCAAATTCATTTTATTCAAAAACAAGACATAGCTCTCGTAAGCACAGCCCAAATATGATGTCTCTTAGTCATAAATAGCAAAATAAAGTTGTCTGATAAAACTTCGTCAGGATAAAATAAACTAAAGAATAAAAACACTAGAGATCATTGTAATATTTTACAAAGCTTGGCACAAAGTGTTTACTGTAGCGCATGGTGTTACAGTGGACTGGGGTCAGTTTCGGGACCTTCTCGGCCACTTCCCTGGGGGGACGAGATCTTATAGGGACAAAAGGTGGGGGAAGGAATGATCGGTAGATGGGATGCTGGAGGAGGGAGGAGCCAAATCCTTGGCATCATTTTTCTCGGCGGGAAGAAAGAGATTCAAGCTTAAATTCTTTGAGGTAAAAGGAGTAAGGTAGAGGGGAACCGCCATAAATGATTTGCAGCGATCTCTTCTGAACTCGTTCTGTTTTATCAATTTCATCCTGGGTAAGGGCAAAGTGCCGAACCGGACCAGCATATTCAACTAAGGGCCGGATGAAAGTGCAAAATATTAGTTTCGGCTTGTCCTTAGGAACTCGAAATTTTTTCAGTGTTTTTAGCATTTGGATTGCGCCGTTAGCTTTTTTTTACAATTGTCTTTATATTCTCCCGCCATGAGAGGTTAGAAGAAATCACCACACCAAGTAAAGTTATTTTATGACTTATTAGCTCGGAAGCGATAGGAGGTTCGAAAGATGGTTGAGTATTCCGAAGAAAAGAAAATGTCGTGACCGAGCATTTGTCTTTATTCACGACCATGTTTAGTTCAGCCGCCTCTGAGGTAACTTGGTCGATGAAACCAGCAGCATTGCTCTTCGAATCTTCAGATACGACTTCCGTTAAGGACAAGTCGTCAACGTATTTCCATCTGTCCTCCAGCTCAGCAGCAATAAAGTTGATTCAGAATGCCATCAGTCTTAAAGATGCTTTCAAGTTCAAGTTCTATTATTCTTTAAATATCAAAAACTTCAAATTCCAAAAACATTCAAAGGGCCCAGGGGCCTGTTAACTGGGAACAGGCCCCAGGCCACTGGAAACAAATCTAACAATATATTTTAATCATTCGTACTGAACTAGGCTTTGACTAAAATAAATAAGAGGTTTACACACTCAATGCTCAGACGAAGACAACCGATCCCCGCATCACCTTTCAACATCAACATATCTCATTTCATCATCAACATCAAGTACCAACGCCAACTTCATGAAAGGTATTAAAATAATTCAACTCCATTAATTATCCTCTTTAATACTACTTTATTTAATTATTTTAATTTTCAATTTTCTTCTCTAACAAAATTCTTTTTGGGTGTTTTTTAAAGGAACCGAGGACATGGGAGTCCCGAGTCCAAAAAGGAAACGATATCCAGGCACGCCCAACAGCAACGGTCAGGCCAAAATCTGAATACACTAAAGGGGTGGAAGGAACCAGTATAGCCTCCTGATTTCGAGCTGCATATGGCTTGAATTTACTGACACGTGGAAACATGCAAGTAACACATGATGGGAGATCTGCGTAGAAATACTGGAATGCCATTGAACGCAGCGAAAGTTTAAAGATATCCTTCATCTTTAACAGATGGACTGGAGCATGTGGGGTGAACTGGTGAACTTTTGCGGCTTTCAGGTGGAGATCACTGACTGGGAAAAGTAAAGAGGGGAAAGTAGACAACCATGCAGATCAACACTAGTATAGATAAGGATAAATGAGAGAGAAGTATAAAAGATGGAGAACAGAAAGAGAAAATCTATGCTTAAGCTTCCGTGTGATACCACTCCTCTTGAAACCATGACTTATCACATGAATATGCTGCTGGAGTATAAGATTTTCATCCAGAAAAGGTCCAAGGAATTGTACGTATCGGTCAGGTGGCCACCATACAGGAACTTTTGAAGTAGGAAGCTCCCCTACTGTAGGACAACTCTTATCTACTGGACCTACATACAGTCGGATATGCATGTCCTGTAGAACAACTCTAACCTATACAGGAAAAAAACAGGTTACGACTTTTTACATTCTCAGCTAAAAGATTACTGTTAAACCAATGATAAATTTTTTCCGCCATCGTTTGTAACTTTAGTGTAAGGGATTGTTAATCTGTAGCTGATGCCTCTAACGTACTGTAATCACCGAATGCGATCATTTCTTCACTCTTATCGGATGCAGCTATTGGTGCGATTTGATAATCATATTTCTATGATACATTTCTGACATATGCAGCAGAGGTTTGGCATTGTGTACTCAAAAGCCAACAGAGGTCATTGACTTAAATAAGGAATAGTGAATGCTGACGAATTGAACCTTGAGGCACTCCATAATTAACTGGAACTTGGTTGTCCGAAGTTTCATCAACGATAAAACGGCTAGTGAGGTATGAAGAAAACCATGACAGCCTTTTCCCACGAACTCTGCGATGAGACAGTCAGGAGGGGGGGGGGGTCGAAGGCTTTTCGTTCTCCAAACTGAGACTACCTTGGGTACAAAGCCTTTTTCAAAAATGTATAAAAATGATGACATTTCACTTGTTGATAGATAGTCTATCATCCATTCATCCTAGGGCAGAACTAAGGTAGATAGTCATGGAATAAGGTTAATTCAAATAGTTTATGAATTTCTATGAGCTATTTGAAGGCAATTGGAGATCCCAAGTAAAAGGTTTTCAAAGATTTATGACTGACTTTGTCCACAGGACTTTGAAGACAATTGGGCAACTGAGATTCTTCTCATTATATGAGCTTTGCCTACTTTGGTTTAAAATGTTTAACCTATATTTGGAAACGTTCTTACCTTTTATTTTATTTTTTAATTTCTTTTATTATAGCAATGAATGGTATAGAAACTAGAGACAAAGTACATGTGATGGGTAACCGCTATGACGTCCGCATTGGTGATCGTTTGTGCTACCCTGTGTATTGGTCAGAAGAACCATATCCTGTTAGAAGAAGTGGGTGGTTCTTTAGGAAGCATTTAGAAAGCAAATTTACTCCCTTTGATGAAGCAGTATCTGCTAAAATCGAGGTAACTTGAAACTTTTGATCACGACTATCTATTCGATTGTCAACACTTTTTTTTCGAAATGGTTTGTATTTTACGTACACATCAATTTCTTTTTATTCCAAAGAATCAATAAAAGGGATATATTTCATTTTCATCCACCATTTAAGTGCAAAAATTTATAAGCAGTGGAAATCGCTATCGGAAATCGGAATTTTTTATTTCGGTATTTACTCTTAAAAGTATCTTACTTGTGGTATCTTTTGGTTTTATGCCTGGATAGGCACGTAATTGGAAGTAGAAATAGAGGAGATGGGTTTATCCCCTCCCCCTACTCTATATCTCAAAATTCTTGCTCTTGTTTTAATAATTAATATGTTTGTCACATGATTAACCAGTTCTTGATTTTTTCTCCTTGTCGAAATTGCATGACAAAAATAAGTTGGGTATAAATTGCTGGAACTATTCCTGTGTTGTGAGTCGGCGCTCCACCGTTTCACTGTCTTTGTTCCTTTTCACCTAAAGAAAAACCCGCTTTTCGGGTCTCAAAGAGATGTCGGGGTGGAAGTTAATCGAATTTTCTAATCACAATCATGACTAAAAAGAGTGTTATAGGGTCATCTTGTGGAGTGGAACACCTCGAGGAAATTTTAGCCTAGTAAACGACAAAGCAATGCAATACATTTTGAGTCTTACCTTAGACCTTAGTTCCTCCAGTGCTTCCAGTGGCACAGAACGTCAATGAGTAGCCTCCAAACATCTCTCCAGTGGTCCGCTGTGTAGATGTCCTCCCACATTTGGATGAGACTGTCCTGGAGGGATCTTCTGTCACGTTAGTACTTTCTAAGGAGCAGGTTCGTTGGTCTTCCTCGATGACAGGGGCCTTCTGGTTGCCAGTGGAGGAGCATTCTAGGAAGTCTATGATTTGAGGATATTTCCAAGCTCTTCCTCGTTAATTCTATTGTGGAAAGCATGGCGTTTGAAAAAAATTCGGTGTTCGTGTTCATCGATTCAGTGCGTTATCTTGTTTTTTTTTGTTTTTTTTTTATTTATAGACTCGATTCTCCAATCAAGGAGCATTGTCAGGGAGAATTATCCGCGGGGGGGGGGGAGAATTTTCTGCAGGAAGGGAGGGAAACTTAAGGGAGAATGGTCCACAGGGAGAATTTTTCGAATGGTGTTTTTCAAATGCTTTTAAAATTAAAATCTTTATTTATACTTGGGGAATTTTCCAAGGGGAAGGGGGGGGGGATTTTCCGCAGGGGTATTGTCCTTGAATTTCCTTTCTTTGAAGGTCACAGAAACGCGCGACATTTCCTAGGTATATATATTTCATAGTATATATTATATATATATTTCCTCTTCCTAGGAGGAATATCGACAGTGCTGTTTGACTAATCAGTGGCAGCGTCACGTTGACATTGGTAGTGGGGAGGTCGTGAGTCTCAACGCCTGCAACTCTTTTATACAGTACCTGCATGCATCTACATTCTATGCTGAAAATCCACCATCTCCAGATACACAGGCAAGAACTAAATGGGTGATTTATTTATATTGTTAGGCATGGACGTGGCCAATCTGTTGCTGGTGCTGGTTCGCTCTGTTCATGTTATGTTCGCTAATTTTATATTCTATCTTCCATTTGATTTTTTCTTCTTTTTTCTTGTTTTCTTTCTGTTTCCTAAGTTATTTTCTATGTTATTTTGTATTTTCTTTTTATTTTATTTTTCTAGGTTTTTTATGTTCGCTAAATTTATATTCTATTTTCTGTTTTATATTCCTTTTTTGTCTATTTTCTATGTTGTTTTTTGTCTTCTGTCTATTCTAATTTTCTCCCTGTTTTAATTTCTAACTTTTCTTTTTTTTCTTATCTTTTGTATTTTCTATATTTTATTCTTTTATTCTATTTTCTATTCTATTTTCCATTTTTTCTTTCTATTTCCGTGTTATTTTCTGTTTTCTTTTTATTCTATTTTTCCTTATGTTTTAGTTTCTTATATTTTCTATTTTTTATAATTTTTTTATAGGATCTATCTCAAGCCCGTGTCCAGGATTTTCTTTAATTAGGGGGAGGGGGGTTACAAAAGCACAACTTTAAAAAACGAATCAAAATTTGTTTATACGCATTTATGTCACGTTTTTACGAGTCGGACAAACATTTGGGAGGAGAGGGTCAACCCCCCCCCCCTCTGGATACGGCCTTAATCTATCCATTTTTTTATTCTGTTTATATTATATTTCTTTCATCTTGTGAGCTTTAGTTGCATACTTCTCCGTTTTGTTTACTATGCTTCAGAAACTCTGTGAAGCCTCATAAAGGGCATTTTCGACCCAAATTTTCTAGTTTTATTGAGTCTTCAGATAACTAAAGAAGGAGGAAGGGGGAGGAATAATTTCCCTCCTATCCTCCCTTCATTCTGTAGAACTTTTTAGACTATGTCTGAATTATGGGCTGTCTTTTTTGGCTATGTCATTTTTTGGGCTATGTCTTTTTGGGCTATGTCTATTACGGAAATAATTGAAGTGCAACATAAAATATCGTATTCATATGCTTGCCCGCACAAAAGGAGAAGGACTGGTCATCCCCTGTAAGAAATATAGGACGTTTATTAGGACATTTGACAAAGAAGGACTTTCAAGAGGACGTTCTAAAAAGTTCTCTTGAAAACCATGGAAATATTAAATCTAAAATTTGGTTTTGTTTACTCCTCGTAGCGGGTTAAAGTCATTGACAGAGACAGCTGGAATTTTAAGGAAAACTTTAGATACTTTGGGGTAGGTGTGGCGTTCCCTATTAGTGAAAGAGGGTTCTTAAAAAATTATAATTGGTCCCAATCATAGGTAGTTTCAACTACTAATGTTGTCATCTCTAATTCATCCCATTGAAGCTTAAACTGCGAAGCCATTTAACGATCCTGTACATCCCATACATGGTCTTGCACACCCTATACAAGGCTGGTCCTTTAGGACAACCTTGCGGGGAATGGGCCCCTCGCATTCCTCTGTAAAACATTTGGAATTTATCTCGTACAAATTGCCTACTTTTTATGTCAAAAGAATTAGTTAAAGGTTCCTTTGGTGATCTATTAGAAAATAGAGTGAACAAAAGTAAAAAAGTAAAACCTGGTGCTTAAAGTAATTTAATATCATTTTTCCATAAAAGTGGAGTTTACCCAATACAGAATGTTTTTTTTTTTATATTTTTCCTTTTTACCAGCGGAAAGAACATCAATTCTGGGGCTGGAACCCATGACCGTGATGAAGAGTTTTACTGAAGAATTGAGGAAATTAAAAAAAAGAAATATAATAATAAGAAAGAAGACAGTAAAAAGTACTTAGTCAAATAAATAAAGTCGACATCAAAAATACAAAAACAAAAATAAGCAAAATGATATAAGCAGAAATCTGGACAACAGGCTCTGATTGGCTGAATTCGCATTTTCAACTAAAAGTACGGTAAGACAAAGCTGAAAGAAAAATAAAAAAAGACGAAAACGACTTAAAACGAAAGCTTGTATTTACGCTGAAAAAAACAAACAAACAAATAAAAACAGGTCAGAAAGCTGGAAAAGAAAATAAACGAAACTAGCTGCGTCAAGTATATGAAACCGACTTAAAAAAGCAAAAAATGAAATAAAAAAGAAAATAAAGACAGCAAGAAAAAAAAAGATAGAAACTGTAATGATGTGCTTTTAATCTTTTTGGTCGTGAAAGGTCAAATATTTTTCCGTATTTTAAGGGGAAGCAAAGGATGAAGTGGGGCAAAAACTGTTGTAAGAATGTTACTGAATAGATGCTAAACAATTTTTTTGTGTTTGTCACTGATATGCCAAATGAGTTGAGAGACGAGCTTTGAACTGAAAATATCGAATCTCTGAATAGAGAAGGGTTGAAACGCGTGCATTTGTATTGGCCCCTTGTTGCTGTGTTGGGCCATGTATCAGTGTTGGCTCTGGCGGCGCGTTGCTGTGAGTTAGTATTAGTAGTAAATGAAATAGTAATGAAAGTGTTAAAGTAAAATGAAATTCGTGAAGTCAAGTTTACGGTAATTTTAAGGATGAAAAATATCCTGATTCTTTGCTTCTCTTTGTCTCCTCTATCAGCACTTCGCTTTTGCTAAATGTGCAGTACCAGTCTCTTTTCTTCTTGTTTTCATTTAGACAATAATCATAAGGTGATTTTAAGCTGAAGAGGGTCATGCAACATTGTTGCCAAAGTTGCGTTAAGCCTTTTTCTTTAGCTGTGTAACTTTTTTTTTTTTTTTTGTAGAATTGTGTAGATCGTACGAAAAGTGGAACATACAAAATGTTGAAATGTCCATTTGTGGTATCCAAATTTTCGAACTATTTACATTTTTATCCTAGACAGGTTCAGGGCCACTCGCGGATGACTTTAAATATGTCCTTCTGTTTTATTATCACAGCAATCACAAAATATCTAGAATAAAATCACTGAAATAGCTCCAAGTAGATTTATGAACAGAAAATTAACTTTTCTTTTAAGAATTTGGATTGTTTGTATTTTTAATTGAAAAAGCTATTTTTGTCATGTAGGTTAATTAGAGAAGTTGTGGTAATGTGGTAAGCAGTGGTAAGCAGTGGTAAGCAGTGGTAATGGCTATTAGGTAATTGGCTAATGAAGAATTGTCTATGAAAGAGAATTTTTGCCTAATATAGGTGTTAGTAATCAGACAAGAGGAAGCTAACTTATGAACAGAAAATTAATCTGTCAGTAAAGAATTTTGGATTGTTTATGTTTGAAATTGATAAAATTGGCTTTGGTCACATAGGTTAATTACACAAGTTGAGTAAGCAGTGATCAGTGGCTGATTGATAATTTGCTAATGAAGAATCAGCTAGTGCCTAGGAAAGCAAACTTTTGCCTAACCTACATGCTATTAGTCTGAAAAGACGTCCGGGTGCGTACAAAAGTTTGCATCCGATTCCGTATCTGAATTTGGATGTTTTTGTCTTGAATCTTAAGCATTAGAATAACGAATATTACTTAATGAGATAAACGCTTAATATTCGGTAATATAGGAATAATAAATGTAATATAATCCTCTATATATAATACTATATTATATAATGACGATCCTCCAGTAATGATGAAAATAACGATCCTCCAGAGCTATTGATGATGAATTTGACGTTTCAGTTGCTGGGTCTTTTTCACATTAACTATTAATTATTTTTATAATATAGCTCTTAATATTAGAACTTCCCATCAAATGTTTCTGAAGCATAACATTACGCTCCGGTAGTTGTTCCTATTCCAAGACTTCCGCCTACCCGGAAAGTAGAATCTGTTCTAAATATCCGAAAGATGCAAGTCGGAAACACACTCTTCATTTCCGCAATTTTATATATCGCAGCCTGTTCCGGTGATGCTTTGATGATGAGAATTATTTAATTATTTTTACATTAAGTATTACGTACATAGGTCTTAATATTAGAACTTTACACCAGATTTTGCTGAAACATAACATAACGTTCCGGCAGATGTTCTGTTTCCAAGGTCCCCCTCCTCCTACCTGAAGGAATCTTCACTTTTTCAAGTAAAATTAAATATCTAGTACTTTTCTCGGCCCCCTAACACCCCCTCCATCCTAAAAACATGTGTGCTCCTCTTGGCCCAGGGAATGGTGCATGAAATTTTCGACCTAATCAGAAATTCCAGAATCAGGATGCTCTCCTTTGTCGACTATAAAACTTATCTGTATGCAATCGGCAATATACAAAATTTACGGGCCTTGCTCCGAGGGCTGAAAGGTCATATAATTTTGTGGAGCCATATTTTATGGACCTTTTTTACCTTTACTTTTACCGTTAATTTTAAGCTGCCTGGCTAATTTCGAATACTTATCCAATTCATTTGAGTGGGGGCGATAGTGATCGTCTGGGTAGCACAAACCACACGGAAGGGAGCTGGCTGCCCTCCAATCCCTTTCGATGCTTAAAAAAGCATTGGAACTTTGAATTCCAATCAAATGAGCCCCCTTTTAAGCTCCTACGACCGCCCATTCAATACAAAGTGGCCGGTAAATAATAATAATGCTGCATGGGACGCGAATGGCTCCTTCTTTAAGAAATGCTAGAGCGTTACCTCTGATGTCCCGATAAAAATCGAAAAGAAAAAAAAAATAGAATTATCAGGAGACAAAAATTAAAATAAACAAAGAGAATAAGCAAAAGTTAGAAGGGGGTACAACAGATTTTTTGAATGACCCTTTTAATTTATTTTTTGCCTTTTTAAGGGTGTATTACATCATACCAATTCTGTGAAAAGGTCAATAGCTGAATGTCAAAAACTGCCAGATGATGAAACGGAAGAAGTAGATCATTTAGTGTTCCTTGTTCATGGAATAGGATCCGTTTGTGATTTCAAGTTTCGACCAGTCGTCGAAGTTGGTGAGTTGTTTTTGTACTAAAAATGTAGATTTTGCATTTTCATACTTTTACAATATCATAACTTTTTGGGTACTTCTCTATTATATAAAACAGACTCGAGAAGTGAAGTTTGATGACAATAAAATATGGAGAAAATAGAATACTTTATTAGCAAAATCGTGAAGGTCATTTGTGAATTATTAAATAGGGAGATTCGGTGTCGGCTGACCGTCTCAAAGACAAAGAAAAGTTCATTATTAACGCGGTTGTTGAGGACACCGGTTAGTTAGCTTTGACTCGTGATAGAATATTATGTCTCACCATGGATGTTCAAGAAACATTTCAGATTGTTGGAAGGGTTACAACACAACTGAGCTGGAACAAGCAGGTTTCACCAATTTGATAGTGAACTACAAAAATAATTTTTGTCGACCCAGAAACCGGCGCCTCTACCCAAAAAGTAGAGGGAATGTGGGGCTCTGCAAAGTGGAGGAACAAACGGCACCGAGGTACATCCTGCCATCATTTTCATTCATAAATGTGGCGGGCGGCAATAAAGTTTGAAGGTCGAGTTCATTTTAACGCGATTCTTTTGGACATTTCTGCGTTCTGGGAGCATATTTCCAAGTTGTAGTTTTCTCAATTTCGCTAATAAATTATTCTATTTTCATCATATTTTTTTTTTCCATTAGGTTAAATAGGTTTGGTTAGGTTAAAATTAGTTTGTTTAGGTTACGTATTTAATATATGCTATGCTTTACCACCGTCACCACCCCCCACCCCTAATGTGCAAATATATAGCCCAAATTTGTTTCTAAACTATTATATTTTCATCATAGTTTTGTTTGATTTTATTAGCATTCACCAAGCTTCACTTCTCGAGTGTGTTTTATATAATAGACAAGTACCACTTTCTGTTTTGTTGCAATAAAAAGTGCAAAGTTCTTGTTGGTATCTTCTATTTAAATAATGTTTTAGATACTTATTTGGAAAAAAGAGAAAGGGGCTTCTTGAACACGATTTTTCACAAGCGATTTGGGTAAAATGTTTAAACTGGTCTATCCCTGGAATTGTTCCATGTCATTTTTGATTTGTGTACTTGTATGAAATTTCCCCTATCGCTCAAGTTGTTCATTCATTTACGCATTGCAGAACCGGTTTTTTGTTAGTTTTTTTTCAGCTTTGCGTGAGACAAGACAAAGAGAAGTGACAGAATAAATGGAAAATTGTTGTTAATGTAAGAAAAAAGACATAGACACTGAATCAAACGGAACACTAGAATACCTTAAATGATCATTTCTTTAGATAAAGGATATACTTTGTTTTCAAGTATTTGTAAGTGCTCTTGCTCTGTAGTCAGCGTTGTAACTAGAAGGGCGCCGATCAAATTTTATTCAGTAGGTACTGCCCCCAATTCTGGTCCAATGAGTAACCAACGCCCCTCCCATCATCAAGCCGCTGTGGTCGTGAATTTTTTTTCTGTTTTATGATGAAGAAAAAATATGGACAAAGAAGCAAACGGTGTATTGTATACAGTGATTTTGGTTTCGTATATTTGCCATGTCACAGTGTTATTCTGTCTCTGAAAAGGCCCATGAATGTCGGTAGTTATGTTTTATTTGACACATTTTGATATTACGAATAAAATAATGTCCCAGCATTTGAAATGTTTATCAGGTTCCTATATTATAGTCCTCTTCTTTTTTTTCTTTTTTTTTACCCTTCTAAAATGGCGATCCAAGAATTCGTATAATTCTTTTCCCTTGTTGATGCAGGTCTAAATTGCCTGTAAAAAAAAAAAAAAAAAAAAAAAAAAAAAAAAAAAAAAAAAAAAAAAAAAAAAAAAAAGATGTTCTTATGAATGTTTGAGTTGGGTCAGATATTTAGAGGAGCTATTGACTTAAAACGAACAGCCTCACAACTATGTAAGGTGACCTCCTAAGTTCCGGGGTACCACCTGAAGTTTGAAAGTCGATTACCCTTACTAAGTAATATCAAGTCAAAGAATACTGCCTTAAGAATTTTTTTTCCTTGATGTGGATAAAAATTTTCTGCAAAAAAAATTGCTATTGAATATCTGATTTTGGATAGTTATCGTAGAGGAGGTGACGTCTTTGTGGCTGCAAGTGTACACAACATATGTACCAAGTGGCTCCAACTCTGGAAGCTTTCCTCCGGGATTCGGGTTTTGTAGGGCGAGTTTATATCTTATAGGTCTGGAAGTTTGCCTCCTAAGCTCTGATAGTGAACGAGTTCTGAAGTTGAACGCCATCGGTAATATCAAGTCAAAAGAATCTCAGTGCTTTAGAATTTCGGTCCAAAAATTCTTTCCACCAATCCCTGTTGGTGTGGTTCTAAATTCGCCTTAAAAAAAATAAAAATCACCTGTTGTTGAATACTTGATTCGGATAGACATCACAGAGGAGCAACTGACTATTTGACTACAAGTGTAAACCTTCGTAACTCTGGAGGCTGTCTTCTGGGATATCAGGTTTGATGGCCGAGTTTAGAGTCGAGTTTTGGAAGTTAGCCTCCTAAGCTCTGAGAGTGTAAACCCGAAGTTCTAAGGTTGATCGCCTTTAGTAACATCAATTCAATAGAATGTTTATGCTCCGGAGCAAGATCTACCAACTTTGCGACTCTAAGTGTAAACCCTTGCAATTTCGGAAGCTTTGCTCTTGGATTCTATATTTTGGAGGTCGATTTTCGAGTCTTGGAGTTGGGAAGTCGACCTCTTAAGATCCGAGTGTATACAGTGTACACATTTTGTAATATCAAGTCAAAAAAAAAAAAAAAATCGCTCCAAAGTAGAACTCCTTCTTGTCAGAGAATATACTAGATATATGTAATAAGGGCATCCTACTCCTACCGTTCGTTCCTTTAGCATTTATCACAATAGTGCCTGCCCAAAAGTGAATACGGAGGAGTAAATCCGAAAAATGATTACGTCAGAAATATTTACTGACCAAAATAGGTACCGCTTTATGTATTTATGCTGTAGAGGAGTGAATCCTATGCGAAGAAGTGCTTGCGGAGGAGTAGATCCGAAAAACAGTCGCATCAGAAACGTTTAAGTACAAAATAGGTCGTTACCATTGTTTGTATTTATGCTGTGGAGGAGTACGTCTTCTGCAGAGAAGTATGTAGGCAGGAGTAAATCCGAAGTTGCATCCGGCATTGCTTGAGAACAAGATAGGTCGTTAACACTGTATGCATTTACGCTGAGAAGGAGCGAGTCCTCCAAGTAGAAGTAAGTGCGGAGGAGTAAATCCGACAAAAGATTGTGTCAGAACTTTAAATAAACAAGATAGGCTGTTACCACTGTATTTATCTTGATCCATAACAGCCAGCCACATTTTGTACAAAAATGACATATTTGACATTTTGATCATATCAATCAGAAAACGACATTTTTTATAATGACGCAGTATTGAATTTTCTTTTTTAAATATCACCAGGATGTTGTGAAGAGATTTCTAGTATTATTTATAGCATAATGTCAAATTGAGTTGAAAAAAATATATCTTTTAATGACACTACTAATACCATAACAAATGGATAAAAGTGTTTGTTAGTATTTTAGGGATTTTATACTAGTGAAGTTTAGAGAAGAAATTGTCGTGGCTAGCTGGATAGACGGGAATTTTTTTTTCTTTTTTTTTTTGTAAGCCGTAACTGGTTTCTCTATATCTATTTTTCTCTTGTTTTTAGCTCTAGTTTTGATAATCAATTTAGTATCACGGGTTTCCTGTACATTGGTACAAACCTGAAATTGGAATGGAAACATTATTTATTTCTGTATTTACATTCTAGTTAACTATGTTCGTGAAATATCTGACACTTTGCTGTCTAATAACTTTGGCAATTCAATAATTTCTGGTGCTGTCAACAGGATTGAATTCCTTCCTGTAAATTGGCATGATCCGTTGCATGGAGACGAGACAGGAATTGATCAGCGACTTAAGCCAATTACTCTTGGGTCGATACCAAAACTTCGACATTTCGCAAATGATACTGTACTGGATGTTCTGTTTTATACGTCACCAGTGTATTGTGAGGTAATTTTTAATATTATTTTATAATTCCAGATTTACTTTTATTTATCAGTTTATTTTTTACAAAAGCGAATTATTTGAAAACGATAACAATACCACAATGAAAAGTGTAAAGTATTTATTCCGAGATCAGAGGACAGCCAGGCACTCCTCTAATTGACCTAACCTCACTTCCCACTTCCTGCCTTAATCGCAGCAACATGCAAAAAGGATTGCCCCTGGAAATATATTTTATTTATAACCAACTAATAACAAAATAGCGGCGTAAAAACAAATAAAAAAAGAAAGAAAAGCACTAACTATGAAAAGTATATGCTTTTAATACAATGGAATGGAGGAAGTTTATTTTTTTCTAATATCCGAATGCTTACTACTTAGTACGGCGGCTTTACTAAATGCATCATATGCATTTACTTTCAAATGCCATTTCATCATGCCAAATGAAAGCATTAAGCAGCTAGGATGGCATAAACCCACAGTGGCTTAATGCTGCAGTGATAGTAGTTTGATACACAGAAAGTCAAATAGGTACCCAATATTAAAAATAAACCCTAAAAAATGCGACTCCAGATCAGTGAAGTTGCGCGTGGATGAGACAGAAATCGACGAGAAATCTAAATCGATTACCCGAGTTAATTAGGTAATTAAACGAGGTAAAAAACAAGGTGTGTGGTAATTACGTAATTTCTAATTACCTCATAGATGTTTGAAACCCTTAAAATACCAAGGACATGCAAAGTAAAACCACTTTTTATACCCTGAACCCATTTTAGGTCTGTTCATATTTTTAAATCGCGAATATCAAAGATTTTTCTTGTGGCTGTTTCAACACAATGAAGTTTTATGGGGTGTCATCATATTTTTGTCAGTGTTGCCACGTATAACCGTGAAAATAAACAAGCAAAAGTAGTTCGTTAAATTTGAGAATGCTGTTCGTCCGTAAAAATTTAATTTTAACAATCTTTTTATTCCCAAAGACAATTACACCTTCAAGGGAAAGCTCACTGATCTCCGTTTCATGGCCCTTCAGCCAGGAAATGCAATGGCTGAAGGAGCATTGCAAATGGCTTGCCAGTGATCTGTCTTTTTTTGTCAGTTGGTGCTGAATACTTTGATAACGATATCTTTTGAAATGTATTTATTCTTTGCGCTTTAGCAAATAAAATCTACTGGGCTACGCCTTGTTAGCTGATGTGCAATGCTCTGGCCTGTACTTAGAAAATAAACGAATAGTTGGAAATACAATCAGAGAAATTTACTATTGGTCTTGAATCATGAAACAGAGTTGAGAACATAAAAGCATAACTCTTCTTCAAGTAATTACAGGAGGTGTAAATATCCAGTGTTCTGATCAATCAGGAACGAGCAGTGACCACGAGGTAAACACCTTTCCAACAGGAATTAGTTACTTTACACCGTCCGACCCCACTGAGCCAGACGGCCTGAAAAAGTCTGTCGAGCCGATCGACTATTAACCTCGGATCATGAAATAGAATTGAAAACAAAACTATTCTTGAAGCATTTATGGGGGGGAGGGTATTCCTCAGCTGTTTTGACCCATCGGGAACGAGCTGTGACCATGTGGTTAACGCTTTTCCAACAGGAATCAGTTACTTTACGCCTTCCGACCCCAGTGAGCTAGACGGCATGAAAAACTGTATCTGGCTGGTCGACTGTTAATCTCTAATCATTAGACAGAATTGAAAACACAAAAAAAACTCTATTTCAAGTATTTACAGGGGGCGTAATCCTCCGGTGGTCTGATCAATCAGGAATGAGCAGTGGGCACGAGGTAAACGCCTTGCCAACAGGAACCAATTAATTTACTTCTTCCGACCCCCTGAGCCAAACGTTATGAACAACTCGGTCTGGCCGACCGAGTGAGTCATCCCCAGGTGTGAATTTTTTTTAACCTCAATTAATTAACTAACTAAAAAATTTCAACATAGAAAGAGAAAAGAGAAATTATGAAAAGAATATTGATCTGATAAATAATTAGGAGTCCCTAGCCTTAGCAATAATCAATAGAGTTTTACTGAATAAACGGTCCATTCCGTTTGAATAACCCCTCTCCCGATAATTGGCGACCACTGGTTTGATATGATTACCCTGGGGATGAAACGGACACGCCTCGCGCTTTTCTCGTCTTCTTCAATATCTTGTTCTGCTTCAACAATTGTTACTTTCTTTCCCATTGCGTAAAATAACACAGTAAATCAGAAACTTTTTTCGACAACTACATTTAATGTTTCTAATTTTCTCTTCATTATTTCTTATTCGTTTCAGACTATTGTATCTACAGTCGTTTGTGAACTGAATAGAATGTACAAACTCTTTAAAGAAAGAAACCCAGGTTTTGGTGGAAAAGTATCGCTTGGTGGGCACAGCCTGGGCTCTCTGATCCTATTTGATATACTTTCTCATCAACCCGAAACCTCAACTAAGACAAATGATGCAGTAAATGGTAGAGCTCTTTTTTTGTATTCTTATTAATTTTTTCAGTTATTATTTTTAGTTTTTATTACATTCTGTATTTAGTGTTAAGTTTAGTATGTTATTTCTATATTTACTTTTTATGTTTTTCCTTTAAGTTCTTTTTTAAGTTTTTTCTAGGAATAAACCCAGGTATTAACTGCTCAGCATTTTTATTTTGAAAAGATTTTTATTCTATTTAATTTTTTTTATTATTTTATAATCCACTCTCTCATCAACCCGTAACGTCAACTAAGTCAGATGATGTGGTAAATGGCCAAGTTCTTTTTTTAATTCCCGTTATATTTTTTTAGTTATTATTTTTAGTTTTTATTTCATTCCATGTTTTAGTGTTTATTTTATTTTAACACGCCATTTTTATATCTTATTTTTATTATTTTTATTTTTATTCGTTTTTAAGTTTGTTCTAGGTATGAACCTAAGTATCAAACATTCAATTGCTTTTAATTAAAAAAGTTTTTCTTATGTTTTAATATTATTCATTGTTTTATCCTATATTCTCTCATCAACCCAAAATTATTTGGTTTGGAATGGGGGTCAGTGGCGTGACTCTGTTAGCTTAGCCAGAGTCGGCCCAGCTCTAAAAGGGTACCTGGAGAAATCTGGGGAACGTAAGTAGGAAGGGT
This sequence comes from Artemia sinica, assembly GCA_027921565.1. NCBI lineage: Eukaryota > Metazoa > Arthropoda > Branchiopoda > Anostraca > Artemiidae > Artemia > Artemia sinica. The sequence goes on along the minus strand of CM051259.1, from coordinate 42,167,547 downwards.
GTGTGAAAGCATAGGATGGCTGCACCCCCCCTCATTGCACTTCCTGGTTGAAGGGCCTTGAGACGGAGATCAGCACCGTCGGTTGGACTTTAAGGGTCTAGTGTCGTATTCTTTACCTTTACCCTTTTTACCATCAACCCAAAACGTCCAACTAAGCTATGTAATGCAGTAAATGGTACTTTCTTTTTAAATTCTTGTTATATATATTTTTTTGTTATTATATTCTAGTTTTATTTTAGTTTTTAGTATATTCTGTATTTATTTTTTATTTTGATATAATTTTTAAGCTGTGTCTTGTTTTTTTGTTGTTTTTTATTCTTTTTCAAGTTTGTTGCAGGTATGAAGCCTTTTGTTCAATATTTAGTTGTTTTATTCTAAACTTTTATCAACCCGGAACATAAAAATTGGACAGATCATGTAGTAAATTGTGAATTTCTTTTTTAAATTAAAATTGAACAGATCATGTAGTAAATTGTGAATTTCTTTCTTAATGTTCTTATTGTTGTTATATTATTTTCAATTCTTATATTTGTGGCATATTTCATGTTTTATTATATATTATATATATGTATTTTTTATTACATTTCATATTTAGTGTTTATTTTAGTTTAATATGTTTTATACTTAACTTTTTAAAGTTTTATTTTCAGTTTTTTATTTAAGTTCGTTCAAGGTATGAACCTCGTTCTTAAACATTCAGTTCTTCTATATTAACAATTAAAGAAACCAAAATCCGGGAAAACAAAATTAAAAATAAGTAGCCCTATATGACATTCTTCTGCATATTAATTAGAAAAATAGTTTAAACGTTACGGTTAAAGATAATAAAACCTTTGATCGAACAGATTAATAAGGTGAAAAAACAGTATCTGGAGTCAATGGCTTTCATTCGGCTTTTCGAGATAACAAAAACGGGTTTTCTAACCACTCCTACTTTTAACATTCAACCACGCCTGCTTTAACATCTAACCACGCAGCATTCAAATATTTAAGTAGCATGACGAAATATACAACTAGTAGCTGTATCACGACCTTTTACACCTTTTTAGGAAAAACTCCTTTCTCTTTTATAATTTCTCTTGATAGAATATTTGTCAAGAGAAATTGCCAAGAAAAATAAGTGGCAATTAGACATAAAGGAAAGATTAGGTATGTAGCCATACAGGAAATTCCCTGTAGACATACGGGACAGATAAGGTGAATGCTAGGACAAAATAAAGGCTCTCATTTTCACGGTAGAAAAATTACATCCATTTTCTTTTTGGCTCATGAATTGGACAGCGTTTTCAAAGACAGACATCAAGATTAACGGGGGCGCTAATTCACGAAAATGTAAGGGGTTAAGGGTTGTTTCTCGATTTTTTTTTCTTTTTTTGAAGATACAAAAAGATGTTTTTCAAAATCTAGGGGGAGGGGATTGTGTTGTTTGTGACTTTTAATGAACATACCAAAAAAGTCCTTCACGTCTCATTCAGGCACCACGCCTATTTCTCTTCTAAAATAATAAACACCATAGCATCACGTGTAAACCGATTTATGATCTTCTTTGTTTGAAGATAAAATAATTTTTTTTTTTTTTTAACTGAAAGTAAGGAGCGACGTTAAAACTTAAAACGAACCGAAATTATTCCGTATATGACAGGGGCTGTCCCCTCCTCAACGCCTCGCTCTTTAATACTATATGTTAAGATTGGGTAAAGTTCATAAATTTCAGCCTCCCCCCCTCCTGAGGACTTTGGGGGATTAAGTCATCCTAAAAGACATAGTTATCATATTTTTGACCATGCTGAACAAAATGGCTATCTCAAAATTTTGATCGGGTGACTTTGGGAAACAAATGAGCGTGGGAGGGGCGTAGTTGCCCTCCATTTTTTTGGTCACTTAAAAAGGGCACTGGAACTTTTAATTTCCGTTCCAATGAGCCCTCCCACGATATTCTAGGACCACTGGGTCAATACTATCACCCCTGGAAAAAAAAAACAAAAAAAAAAAAAAAACAAATAAGCACGCATCCGTGATCTTTCTTCTGGCAAAAAATGCAAAATTCCACATTTTTGCAGATAGGAGCTTGAAACGTCTACAGTAGGGTTTTCTGATACACTGAATCTGTGCGATTTTCATTAAGGTTCTATAGCTTTTAAGGGGTCTTCCCCCTTTTTTCGAAAATCAGCCAAATTTTCTCAGGCGCCTAACTTTTGATGGGTAGGACTAAACTTATATATTTGAAATCAGCATTAAAATCTGATTCTTTTGATGTATCTATTGGTATAAAAATTCTGTTTTCTAGAGTTTCGGTTACCATTGAGCCGGATCGCTCCTTATTTACAGTTCGTTACCACGAACTGTTTGATTTAATTTTCTTTGAATTTTTTACCCAAACGGGCAAAGTTGAAGAAAAGAGTTTAAAAAAGCGAACTTCCTGGCTTCCTGGCTCAAGGGCCATGAAATAAAGATCAGCGACGCCGGTAGGGGATGTAAATTCCAATGCCGTATTTTTTACCTTACTTTTATCTGAAAATGCTCAGATTTGACTAAAAAAAACTCATTTAAAGAAAACTAGAGCGCTAGTAACTCAGATCGCATTGTACTTCTATTTCTGTAAACTTCAATGCGGGATTTGTTGTGCTGCGTGGTAGGGGTAGTATCCCATGTAAATCAATTTGTGTCGGGGGGAGGGGTGTAATAGGGCATTCTTATTGACAACATTACCTAAATTTTATTGTCGCGTCAATTTTTATCTTTCTTACTCTCTCTGAATATTTTTCTCTCGTATTTTTATGCATTGATAATGTTTGTGGTTGAAAGACTGTTTAACCCAACACTTTGGACAAGCTATATGTAATAGAGAGGCCTTTTTAAGAATAGTGCTAAAATAAAACATTATAAAAAAGCCTTAAAGAAAAAAATTATGTAACCAAGAAAACATTCGAGCTACAGATATTTGATTTAAATCTTATTTTTATTATGGTTTGTGAAAGAACAGAACTCTATTGCTCATAGTAATAATAAGACAAGTAGTGAATCAAATTTTCAGTTAGGAATATGTCCTGTAATGCAGGAAGACTATATAAACATATAAATTTAAACATCATATGCTTATATATCATAAAGACACAGCATAGATAATATAAATGAACACATGATAAAAGTACATCTTCAACAAGCAACTTTAACAAAATTAACAAGTAACTGTAACAAACTTAATAAGTACGCATGCTTATAAGTATGATAAAATTTAAAAATGACTGAAACAGAAATAAGAAAAAAACAAGTTTTATAAAGTTTATGAAACTGAATAACTGAGTATAAACCTGACTTAGCCCACTGTTTCTTCTTCGTATTTCTTATCATTGGATGTAGTACGATTAGAAGAGACCACGGCTTCGTCTCCTTTTGAATCTTTTTACACTCCAAACTGATAACTAGGCACCAGTTCAATGCTAAGATAAATAACAAAAATAAAACGGTGGTTGGTTTAGCATTATTAGCCTTATTCACGCTACTGCACAAACTAGAAATCCGCATTGAAGTTATTTGTCGCATATGATGTTGCGATTGAAAACGGCCCTCTTTGTGTTATTAGCAATTTTCGCATTACTCATACTAGTGCCTAGAATGGAGGATTAATGAGTATAGTTAAGTATAATGAGTTTAACTTAATTAATAGTTTAATTAAGACTATCCACTAATCATTTTTAGAATAAGGTTCAAATAATACGATCTAAGCAATAAGACTATCTTAATCGCTTAAAATGAACAATAGCTGCAGTTTTTTAATCGCCCAATAAGCTATTGTAATAGCCTTAAACTATGAAATTAGTCTTTTTGAATATCTGTTTTTTTAGTTTTCAATTAAGTAAGATTTTAATATTAATAAATAATATTAAAATTAAATCCAATAATTTTTTTTAATTTTATTACAATTAAATTTCAATTGAATTAATAATTAGTTTTTACTTTTGGCTCTTTATGATTATTAAATTTCAGCACCTGAAGACAATCAACTCGACGACCCATCAATTGAGGATATCTGTGAGAAGCTACAAATGGAAGACCTGTTGCCAATTTTTGTGAAGGAAAAACTGGACTACAAAACATTGCTGCTATGCGCGGATTCTGAGTTTAAAGATTTAGGATTAACAGTTGGTCAACGAGTTCGACTAAAAGTCTATCTTAGGGATGTTCACCGAAGAAGAATACGCCGAAAGGTTTACTGATTTTTTAAATTTATTTACTATTTTTTAATAATTTGTAATTATTTGTTATTAATATTAATAATAGTTTTTAATTTTGAAAAACTTTCCAAAAACTTTTTTTCAAAGAAAAGTAAAGGGCAATATTAAAACTTAAGGCGAGTAGCAATGAAGTCCTATGATGATTTGAAATTGGAACGGCCAGAAATTACTGATAAAGAATAAATGAAACCCGAAACGAACAAAAATTAAAATAAACAATCATAAACAACATAAAGATAATGAATACTGATGTAGATGGGCAAATAAATCCCTTAACGAGTAGAAATTCAAAGTAATGCTTAAGTCAAGCATAAAACGAACAGAAAAACAACAAACATGAGTTGGCTAATTCCCCCCCCCCCAACCCTTAAACCTTCTAAAGCTTATTGTGTCATTTGGCTTTTATTGAAAACCTGGATGTGTTTTGAACACCGTGGTTTCATTTTTCAAATCATCAACCCAAAAAATAAATTAGAATCACTACAATAATCAAGATGACTGGAAAGAACTGTTAAAAGCTTCTGTTTTGAAAGTTTTTAGAAATAGTTTTTTTTTTTTTTTTTTTTTTTTTTTTTTTTTTTTTTTTTTTGTTTTTTTTTTTTTTTTTTATTGCTTATATAATTTTTACTATTGCTTTTTTTAAGAATATTTTTAAAAAATTTTCCGGTTTTCTGCTTCAGAATTAAAATATTGGATTATAATTTAAATTATTAAATTGCATAAGGTGATCTGAATGTGGGCTTTGACTGTGTTCAGTATAATCATTGTATAAATTGCATTCAATTTAAAACCAAAGCTTAGGACGTTCTTGGACTAAGCTTTTGATTCAGCCTCAATTTTTGGATAATATGCTTGAAAGAATCCTCCTGGAAGGTAACATCCCCTTCAATTGCCTCTGAAAACTTCAACTTGATAACCTGCCTTTCTTGGATATTGAAGACTCACAATTTTGATAATCTTGATGTACGTAATGTTTTTATTTAGCTCAACATTCTCTTTAAGTCTCAACTTAATATCTTTAGCCATTCCTAAAAATATTAAAGACACGCCGTTTTGACAACCTAGATGCACATAATGTCTTTTGATTTATTTCAAATTCCCCTCAACATTCCCGGAAAGTTCATCTTAATACCCTTAGCTATTCCTAAGAAGTTTCGTCTTTATACACTTAGCCCTCCCTGAGATATTGAAGGCAAGTTATTTTGACAACCTGGATGCACATAATGTCTTTTGATTTACTTTGAAATTCCCCTCAACAATCTGAAAGTTTCAATTATCACCCTCAGTTATTCCTAAGAAGTTTCATTTTAATACCCTTAGCCGTCCCTGAGATATCGAAGACACACCATTTTGAACACCTTGATGTACATAGTGTCATTTGGTTTAGTTCAACGTCTTCCAAAATTCCATGAAAGTTTTAACTCAGTAACCTCATTCATACCCGTTAAGGTTTATATTCATACCCTTAGCCACCCCTGAGGTATTGAAGACACACCATTTTGACAACCTGGACGCACGTGGTGTCTTTTGATTTAGTTCGACATTCCCTTCAACATTCCCGGAAAGTTCATCTTAATACCCTTAGCTATTCCTAAGAAGTTTCGTCTTTATACACTTAGCCCTCCCTGAGATATTGAAGGCAAGTTATTTTGACAACCTGGATGCACATAATGTCTTTCGATTTAGTTCGACATTCCCCTCAACATCCCGTGAAAGTCATAGATATAAAGTCTGAAAGTCATGACATACATATAAATATATGTCATAGATATATAACTACATCAGCCAATAGATATAGTTAGATACCAATAGTCTTTTTCTTTTTGTTTTTGTAGAAATTATCGGTGCTTTGGGAAAATACTGGTAAGACTGCTGATTCAGAACTACTTATCCAGAAGGTATTCTGAATAATTAACCTAGTCAGATGCTTATTATTATCAATTGTTTATGTACATTATACGGTGAATAAACAGTTCCAATTACTTATTCAGAGTGTATTTTCATTGTAATTTTCCATTGAGTGACTTAGAAAACCGGTTTAGAAAAACTACCAAAGAAAACTTCTACTTAGAAAACTACCAAACAATAAACTGTCTGAAAAAATTGGTTTGGTCCCGCTTTCTAGGGCACAGCCAATAAAAGAAAGGTAAAATGTTTGTCTCGTTTTACGGGTCAAAGATGAACGGCTGCCAAAAATAGAGCCTCTAGTTTTTGATAAATACCTTTTTTGGTATTTTTTTTTTATTAAAAATGCCTCTTTTAGTGTCTTCATTGGAAAACAACAAAACTGTCCACCATCCCCTAAATTTTGAAAAACACTTTTTGCCTCTGCCCCTCACTGCATTTTTTTTAGTTGACTATGAGCTGGTAAACGGGCCTCTGGGGCTCTTTCGTGGTAAGTTGGCAAAAATGGCTGCGTTTCGTTTAGCAACCATTAAAGATAAATGGTTGCCCAAAATCGAGCTGTATGGCAGTTGCGTCAATTGTGGGAAGGGTGGTGGGACATTTGTCCCCCTCCCCTTCCCCATAATCTTTGATAAAGGCATTTTTAGGTGTTTTCAGAAAAATGCCAGTTTTTCGTATTTGTTTTTAGTTGGCCTGGTGGTGTGATGAGCTGTCCGTGACAGAAGTAGCGGTTAGCCATTTTTCCATATGACTTTGTATTTTAAAGGTTCGGAGTATTGTAGCATTATGTGATTCTTCAGTTGTGCCGTTGATTTTCCCTTCAAGTAAAACACTGTTTTAAGATTTTACTTGAAAATTTTAATCCCAGCATTTTAACAGATTGAAGCCGGACATGAAGTTCATACATCATCCGTTGGCTATAACTTGACATCAGAAGGGACCGGACAGCCATCTATCGAATACCCGAAAATTGAGTTTGAAACTGCAAGTTTCTTCGCAATGGGATCACCGATTGGTTAGTAGTTCCATTTGCTTTAGTTTTTGTATCCATTTTAACATTATTTATATATATATATATATATATATATATATATATATATATATATATATATATATATATATATATATTATATATATATATATATATATATATATATATATATATATATATATATATATATATATATTATATATATATATATATATATATATATATATATATATATATATATATATATATATATATATATATATATATATACTGGCAATTACTGGCTTTCGCGGTAAAAATTTAGAATTGTGGCTCTTGATAAGGAGACATGTTAAGAAAACAATTCTTACTTTAAAATATGTATAATGATCCTAGTTAACATATCATTCAAGGGGAGAACCTTTATCATCAAGTCTTTCCACTAAAAATCCTTCTTTTTCCAGCTTAAAAGAAAAAGTTTACAATAAACCACCATGCTGAGATCCAATACATAAATCTTTTGAAATTGCCCCTAGAAATTCCCAAACAAATTGTTTTATAGATAGCGCTATCCCGGCCGTTACAGGCTCATATTTTGTATTTTCGCCACTGCTCATTAAAAAAAAACGATATTTTCGCCACTGCTCATTAAAAAAAAAACGGAATAAGAACGCTATCTATAGAATAACTTATTTGGCAACTCAAAGCGGCAATTTCAAAAGAATTATGCATTCCGTTTTAGAATGGAGAATATTGTAATTTCTTTCTTTTAAGCTGGAAAAACAAGGATTTTTAGAGGAAATACTTGATGATAAAGATTCTCCCCTTGGATAATATGTTAACTAGGATCATTATACATATTTTAAAGTAAGAATTGTTTTCTCAGCATGTCTCCTTATCAAGAGCCACAATTCTAAACTTTTACCGCTTTCGCTTCTTCTTACATTTGAACATACACGGTCAGTGTTTCTAGATATTTAAACCATTTTGACAATTTTGGCCGTTTGGCTGTGTGTTTGGTGTCATACCATTACGTCTATTATGTAACCCTGATGAGGGTAAAAGGTGTGCTTTTGCTAATTGTCTTTTGTTCTCTTTGTTATTGTTTGTGTTAGTGGACCTACTCATCTTTAAAATGGATGAAAAAAGTGAACATGTCTGGTGATGTTTCTTCACTTATTTCCAGTAACCGTTTGGATACTTTTTATATCGTCTAAAATTAAAAAAAATGGATGAAAAAAGTGAACATGTGAACAGTGAAAAGTCTGGTGATGTTTCTTCACTTATTTCCAGTAACCGTTTGGATACTTTTTATATCGTCTAAAATTAAACTTTCAAGTCTTGTTCGATCTTGACGAATCAGTTTTGTGACTTTTTTACATGTTCTTTTATAACTTTTAGTTAATTAAAGCTATTCAGTTAAATCAAGTTCAGCAACTTTTTTTTAGATGAATAATTTGGAACAAAATTTAGAATAAAGGATGGAAGCAGTTGTTTCCCTTTCGGATTCTCCTTCTGTTTTAATTGACATACTCTCTTTTCAATTTGTTCTACATTGTTTTATCACTTCAAATACCTTTTAATGAAGAAAGTGTCTTCTTTGTACTTTTAGCTATGTTTGTCGCTGTTCGAGGGATAGAAACTTTGGGACCCGAGTTTAAGTTTCCCACATGCCCAAAGATGTACAACATTTTTCATCCGCACGACCCCATAGCATATAGAGTAGAACCCCTTATTGATCCTCGAATGACATCCATTCCTCCTGTTTTAATGCCACATCATAAGGGAAGGAAAAGATTTCATCGAGAAATTCAAGAAACAGTTTCCAAATTCACGGCTGATATTAAACAGAAATTTTGGGATGGCTTGAAAACTACTATATCAGCTGTTCAGAGCTACACGCCTATATCAAGAATCCCTGCTATAAGCAATTTTGTTGGAAGCATAGAGCCTGCACAGAAAGTGGACGACCCAATTCAGGTATGTTATTCGATCGTTGTGTCCCCATTTTAACTTTCGAACGCTTACCTCTGCTTTCCCATTGAATACGTCAGCAATCCAATAAATCTTCCATTCTCTCCTTTGTTTTGTTAATTTCAGCCGCCAAGATTAAAGACATGATAAAATTTTATTTCCAAATAGTTATCGCTAACTATATATAATCTGAATGATCCATTTGATCCATTTCGACAGATGCGATTTCGGGAGATTTTCGGTCGTTAATGATAGTGAAAGCAAGTGAGGGGTTAGGATAATCCCGCTTATAGAATAATTCCGATATCGGGGAAGTGCTGCCGCACCGATTTGGAAAGAAAAAAGAATTTTTCATTGCTAAGCAGAAAAGGGTCGTAGAGAATAATAACATCCGAAAGAGCGGAAAAATTATTCCGTATAATAGAAATTTTCAAAATGTTTGGTTCTTTACAGAATAGGATAATTTCACTCCCAGATATTAAATTTAAGGTTCTCTATCCGGCTTGGAAAAAAATCTACCCTGTAGAAAAAAAAATAGCTTCCTCTAAGATGTAAAAGAAATTGATACTCGATGACAACTTTGGAAATTTTTTTTCATGTACAGTTCGTTTTTGAATTTCGAAGAAAACCTTACTTTTTATGGCATTATCTTTCTAAAATAAAAAGTAAAAAAAAAAAATAAAAACTAAAAAGGTTTGAAGTTCTGTGCTCTAAAATAAGAATTCGCGGTATTATGTCCCAAAAGTTTAAGAGAGAGACGGAAATTTCCCTGAGGTCTTCTTAGTGATAATATGAAGTTCTATCAGTATTCAAAGTTATTTGATTTCTAAAAACTTTAGCTTCGAAGCTTGGACATTCTACTGAGACAGAGTGTAGGGAATTTTTAAAAATAAAAAATTCACAATTGACAGAAAGAATTTTATTTTTCAAAAACAAATATTAGATCCAGTTCTTAAAAGAAAAATTGTTTATTCGCATTGAAAAAGAGAATTTTAACTTGTCTAGAAAAAAGTTGTGTTCAAAAAAAAAAAAAAAATTATACGTTATAACAACTTTGGAAACTGTTTCTAAGTGAACGAGGCAATTTTTCATATAAGAAGGTTCGTGTCATTTTGTGTACTTATCATAGTATTACTCGATTAAAATCCAAAAGTTCATTAAAACAAAAATTTCAGAAAGTCATCCCAAAATCCGTATTTGGCATTCGAGATCGACTCTTCCAGAATTACTTGCAAGAAATCCTGAAGAGATTCAGAATTCTCTGGTTCTCAGAGAGATAATTTAATGTTTTGCAGAAGTACGACTTACAATGGGTCTGAATGCATTCATTTTCCCAACTAGTACGGCTTTGTTTTGGTATGTACAACAGGAGGAACAAAACGGTTATATTTCTTTCTTCTGGATAGCTACTGGAAATTTTACAAATTTCATTGGAGCTTTTCTGCCCAATTTCACGATTCCCATACCCAGGAAAAATGTCCAGTTAAAAAAAAAGAAGAAAAAGTGAAGGTAGTAGTGTTGCTCCGCAACAAAATAGTCTCATTATTTGAATTGTTTGAGTCGAAACTTACACAACGATTTATAACTTAAAAAATAGGAAATTTGAGAATTCCGTTGAATGAGAAAGACATCCATATGCAGTCATATAAGTAATGTCATAATTCTAGCTCGATGAATGAATGGATATGAAACTAATGAATTCATTAACATAAATATTTTGTCGTTTCAGTGGAAGTTACAACTGTAGCTTTGTCGCAAAATCAAATTCTTCACAAGGAATATAAACCTTAGGAGCTTAAAATTCATAAATAGAAGTATTCAAACAGTGGGATTATAAAAAAAATATACCAAAAACTTCTACAGGGACCATAAATCTCGGCCATAAAGTCTGCAGATTTCTATTTTTTTTCTGAAATTCCGATTCATCCATCAGTGGTATTCCTTGCAATAAACCCTGATGGTTTCTTTGGTAAATAAATACAGTAGTGACTCCTCTCCATAAGGAAATACTATAAAATTCTTCAAATTATTTTGAAACCTCCAAAAATACTTATTTCCCAAATGCGCTTTGTTTTATCTCCCCCCACCGTAATGGAAAAAAATATATCCCAAATTATATATACTCAGATAGTTCACTGCAGCACCAAGCCGCCAGAGGGCAATATAACTACGCATGCTCCTTCTCCACCGCAACTTATTCAAAGCCTCCCTCTTTACACTTCCCAAGAAGTTGCCATTTTCGTTAAATCTTTCCTTACGGCCTCCTCCCACCCCATTAGGGATGACCTGTTTTTCATTTGTTCCAAGATCTTTCGAAAAGGACGGTCTTTGGCAATCTGTATTCTTCATCAAATATGCTCATTGATTTTTGATTGCGCGATTTTTTTTCTTCCTAGCATTTCTTTACTGTTTGCCGTTAAATCAATATGAAGAAAAGAGTTGTGCTATCAATATACAGTTAGTATACAATTTGGGCTATATATTTACCTAATTGGGGGGGGGGTAAGTGAACGTGCATTTAAGAATTACATAATTAAGTATTTTAGAATTATATGATACGATATTTACGGGCCATGGTTAATACAAAAAAAAAATATAACACTATTCAAATTATAAAAAAAATACACACCCTTAAATGAATGTTAAATTACAGGAAACTACAGGAAATTACAGGAAACGTAAAAAAAATTACAGGAAACAGTAAATAAATTACAGGAAACGTCCCTATGTATCATACCTGTACCCACAAACTTGCCCAACGTCTTAATCACCATGAAACTTGACGTAATGTTATATCCGCCCATTCCTCCTTTATAGTCCACCCTGGAAAACTTCCTCCCCCAGATCATTTTAATTCTTCACAAAAACCGAAAAACTGAATTAAAGCTTTAGATGTTTTAGAGTATTTTCCTTATGGAGAGTGGAACCACTAAATATTTACCTTCGTTCGTTTCTATCTTCAGTCAGGTTCATCTACCAGCGGATTGGGGAAGGATGTACAGGATGCATTTCTTGACGAAGGTTTTGCTGAATTCAGAGGATCGGACGATCCGGCAATTGTTAATATACAAGTAGGGGCTTTGAACGAAGGCAGGCGAATTGATTATGTTCTTCAAGAGGGCCCTTTAGAAAGTGTTGGTGAATATGTTTTTGCAATGGCGTCTCATGTTGGGTATTGGTAAGTTGACTCTCTCACCTTTGTTCTTTCTCTCTATTCTTTCTCTTTTTTCTCCATGCAAATTTTTATTTGCCTAATTCATTTTTGCGATTATATCTTATGCTTGGTGTCTGTAACTTCATCTTTGTTCCATTTCAATCTAGGTAGCTACTGATAATAAAATGAAATAAAAAAAATTCTGTAACAATCTATCAATAACCCTGAAGTTTTTATGTCGATCCGTTTCGAGCTGTTTCCGGCTGTTAAAAACAATATGTCTTCTGTATTACTGAAGATTGATCTCTTGAGCAAGATTGTGTATTTGTGCTCAATTTTCTTTTGAATTTAATAGGTCGAATAATTCGTTTATATCTACGTCCAATTGCAAGCTCTAGTAACTGACGAATTTTGTATGTTTCAAGTGTTTTCTGTGGGGTTTAAAACTTTATTGTATTTATAGTAGAGGCTTTTTGTACGTAATACTTGAAATAAATGATGTATAAATAATAGGTGAATTGCCTCGCAACTCAGGTCATACTTACTCCCAGAGCCGCATTCAGGAGGGTGGGGGGTTACTTGGTCTGAACCCCCCCCCCCTTCTGAAGGTTTTGTCCGACCCATATATAGTAACAAAGATACATGTAAACAAATTTTTGTTGAGTTCTGTAAAGTTATTTTTCATCATCTTAGTTCTTTCAATTCTTCGTAGTTTTTCAGTAATTTTTGTTTACTTAATCCATGATTCTGTTGGGTAATGATCAATTGATTATCTCACCTTTGTTCTTTCTCTCAATTCTTCCTTTTAGTTTTATTTGCCGACTTTATTCGTTCATGACCAATTCGTTTTCAGTAAGTTTCTCCTATTTACCTACTTCTAGTTCTCTTAATTTGTTTCTCTTCTTTTTTCCTTTCGCTTCTAAGTACTTTACTTTTTTGTTTTCTTTTTTTACGCGTCCTCTTTCTTCTCTTTCTCTTCATATAAAACAAAACTGTCCTCACGTCAAGTGTAAGGTCAGATACATTAGGAAAACGATCTCAAGAACCATAAAATCGAGGAAGTAGGAATTTTGTAAAGAAACTGGTGAAATTGAATGCTAAAGCAACACTTCGGTTATATACCAAATTTTTTCAAATATTTCATATATACATATATATATATATATATATATCTCAAAATGCAAAGTGACGAGTTCAATTAGTAAGTTACTTGTTTTAGGACCCATTAAGTTTTTATTTTATTTTTTTTTTTATTTATTTTTTTTTTTTTTTGCGGTAACATTTTGTCTCTTTGACAAGCTGAATGAGCTAAGACTAGCCTATCCAAATGAGAAAAGCATTACTAGCCTAAATAAAGTAGAACCGATAAGTTTGTGTTTGTGACAGGCTAAGCCAGCCTAACTTTTTCATAGTTGTTTCAAAAGTTTTTTCTTCGTATTTTGATGTTAGGTTTTAATTAGAAAAGATTTACTAATACAGAAATGAGCTGACATTAAATATATTGCATTAATCAGTTCAAAGATTCTATGGCCTATAAAGGAGGGAGAATCTAAGGGAGATTATGTTAACAGGGATTGTTCCACAGGGAGGCGTAAGTTCCACCTGTTACCGAAATGATTGATTCCTTCCGAACAAGTCTGCAAGAGACTGTTACGCCTAAAGTGTCTAAATGTGTAGTTATGACCTTTAGGTGCAACAGTTTTTTCAACTATTTTTCTGTTAGGCTACAATATTACAAAATTTGGAAGTTTGGAAATAAAAAAAAGTCGATGGGGATTCACCTGTTCCTCCTCGATTGTTGCCCTTGTGCTGGATGTCCAGGGAACATTTGAAGCAGAAAATGGCAATATGTTGATAATGCCAATTGGCTTGACTATTCAACCCTTCATGTACGATTCGGTCATGACTAAGCTTGTCAATATTTTTAAAACAGACGGTTCAAAAAAGATTAGAAAGACTTTGGGGATGTTTTGATTTATTCTGTGTTTCTTTTCTCTTTTTCTAGGGGGGGAGGGGATGAGGGCGCAAGCTTGTTTATTCCCCCTTGTTTATGTAAACATAAATATCTTAGGAAATTCATTGCAATGTAGTGTAATTCAAATGTAGTATAAACTAATTTAAAGGTTACTTAAATCAAAAGGCTTAAATCATTAGCATAATCTAATTTCAGGCAGGTTTAAAGGTTATTCTTCTAAAAGGAGAAAACGCTGTCCTTACAACATCGTAGGTCAGACAACCTACCCACAAGGATTTACAGAGAGTACGGACGACTTACATACTCATGCGCTTTGGGTTTATACTAATAAAAGGAAAGACTATGACAATAAAGTGGGCCACATTCAATCCAAAAAAGAGAATAGATGACAAGAAACGAAAATTAAAACTGATGCTATGTTAGCTAATAGGACGTTTTTTTGACAATCCTGGCTCTTGCGAAATAAGGGCGTCCATTGAAAAAAGCGGGGCCGTATTTCTGAAATTTCACGGGCTGGGGTTTCAAACCCCAGATCTAAACCAATCTAATGTAATCTAAACTTACTTAAACAGATCTGTTGATCGATCTAATGATACCTAAACCGATTTAAATTGGTGTAGGTATGTCTGTCCATTTCGAAAATGATTAGTTCCTTCCACAGCAGCACTGCCACTTGCAATGCTCAGGTCATTGTCAAGTTTTAGGAGAGGCTAAGGATCAAAGCTTGGAATGGCCAAGTCTCTTTTCGGTTGCAAAGTTTGAGAGTTTTGCAGAATTGATCAATTTTTACATATTAGATGTATTCAAGTTTAAAATGTGATTTTTGTTATTACTTCTTTTCTTTTTATGGGTTTTTGTGAATGAAATACTGAATTCTAAAACCGGAAAAAATATACTGTACACTAATTTAAACATCATACTTTGAAGTTCAAAATTTTGATTATCACTAGCATTGTTTGAGATAAACCTATCTAGTACAGTTTAGTCTTTACGTTTTGGAGCTAGATATATCCTGACTTCTAAGATTCAAAACTCATAGAATATATTCTGAAACGGGAACAATTTTATACGGAGAACACGGGAACATATTGTCTCCTTAGTTCTCTCCCTTCATGGAAAATATTAAGTATATTTTAGAAGATGAGCTATATCGATCAATTTTGTTTTTTAGGCAGTCAGAAGATACTGTATTGCTAATCTTGAAGGAGATTTATTCTGATCTGGGTATAAGTCCTGACTCTAACCCTGCTGTGGAGCCACAAGCTCAGTTCCAACCGGACTCTGCAGTCAATATCAGTCAAACCCAAGCAGGAATAATAAATGCTGTTCCTCAGTATACTCCTTCAGCCCCAGTATCCCATATTGCTCTTCCAACGGGTCAGACTTTTGGGCCTCCACGAAGCGTTCCTCTGTTGCCTCTAGCACCAGAAGTCTCCAGATCCCAACCTCCAATGAATCAATTTGTTGGGGGTGTACAAAGTGTTCCTGTACTGCCTCCTGCTCCACTAGCACCCAAGATCCCAAATTTTAGCGAACCAAAGTGTTGAATCTCCAGGAAATGCTGAATCCAGTGCTGGAATTGCAGGAACCAAAGTGCTGGATTTTCAGCCTCCACCGACTAGGGTACCACAAAGTGTTAAAGCTAGTGCTGCAAATGTTAATAGACAGAGAAAATATGTTTGTGCTTTAAACCGCAAGCCTCAGCCTGCACAAGAAGGAGAAAGGAGTCAACCCCTTCCTCCCCCTCCTATGACTGGATTTACACCGTTAAAGTAGGTTATTTGGATAATGATTTGTTTGGTGTGATTTTTTTCAGTATTTGATCTATCTTTGTGCAAGTTCATAGTTGTGAGTTGACCTAATTCGGATGTCCAAAATCAAAAGACATTAATCGGAATCCTTATGGTAAATGCATCAGCTGTCATTTTTTTTCTTCTTAAATTTAGGATTAAGGGACGTATATGAACTGCTGATAATGGAATTCGCCTGATAATAAATTTTTTCCCATTTTAGAAGGTGTGATTTGAGGTTATTCGCATTTCGTAAACTTCTACTTTAGGATGTAATAATTTTATCAGTATCATTGCTTAATTTCTTTTTCAAATTGCTGCTATTACTACAAACAGGGGCGGATACAGGGAGGGGTCATAGGGTAACGTGCCTCCCTACCAGAAGGTCAAAAGTTGCTTTAATTACAAACAGCTCGCTGTAGCAATAAGCCACCTGGTACTCATATAGCTGCGCACTCTCCTTCTCCGCCGAAATCCTGTCAAAGTCCCACTCTATCCCCCCCTCCTCTAACGAAGTTCCAATTTTCATTAAACGTTTCTTATAAGCTTATCCCTCCCCATTTAAGGGCTAACTGCTTTTTCAAATTAGCTGTATATATTTCAAATTAATTAGTTATAGCATGATGTTTTCATTTTAGTTGGATTCCAGTTAAATATGGGTCACTTAAATTCCATTCAATAAATTTGTCTGCTGATTCATTTTTCCTTTTAGCTATAAGCCACTTTAAAGTTTAAGTTTTTAAGCGACATTTTAGCGAAACGAAATTATACAGTCAATGTCTTTTGATTTTGAGAAGGCTAGTAATTTTTCGCCGTCTTTTAATCTCAGTCGCATAACTGAAGTTTATTTCAGATTTTTCTTATAAAATCATATGTTTAAAAAGTTAACCTATTAGTCTTTTTGTTTCTTTCTCCTCTTTTAAATGCAATTTGTTCAATCTTAGTCCTTCAATTTTTGTCTTTTTTTGCGATGAAGTGTGATCTAGATAAGCCTGAAAATTCGCCTAACTTTGTATTTACATATGGGGCTGATTTGTTTAATGTATTGTTTATTTGTCGGTTTGTTTAAGTCAATCTGTTATACTCTACATTTAATTTTCTGAAACTGACACATGCGCCGGGGTTAGGGGACTTTGAACCCATGCCTTCTTCCCCAAGTTTTCACAATTATTCCTATAGTTTTTTTTTTTTTATTTTTCTGTTGGAATTTTTTACTCCTCTTTCTCTCGCTCCGAAACACCTATGTGTTCGGATTTTCCCAAGACCCTTTTTTAGCGCTTTTTTGCCACAAATATGTCAAACGTTTCGGAAGAGTAGTTTTTAAACAGCAACATATTCTTTCAGGTCAGTGGTGCCAAATCATAAAAAATTAGGGGGGGGGGCAAATGTATTTTAAATCTAGGGGAATCTTGAATAAGACGATAAATCGCTTTGATGGAATAAGCCTCTCAGGAGGATGATTGTGTGCTGTTCCTGCTGCCTGATTAACCATTTCAGTAAAAACTTCCATTTCAGTAAAAAACTTGGAACATTTTGCAACACTTTATAATTCATTGGAAAGAGGTGATCATGTTACAACAAAACCGAAAATAAAAAAAAATGTTCTTCTAGAATCAAACGTTATAGCAAACCAAAAGTAAAAAAAGATGGAAGCTTTAGAGATCCTCAAAGCTAATCACCGTTGCGGCTATAGCTGTACGCTGTTAAAAAGCAAAATCACTATTTTGGTAAAAATTACCAAAATTACACTATTTTGCGAATAGTACTTTCCTTTTGGATTCAATTGAACAATAACTTTAACTGATAGAAACGCGAGAATTCCTAAAAAGAACCCAAAACCCCTCAAAAGTGATGTCCGATTGTATGACGAAGAAGTACACGATTAAATTTGTCACTGTCAAAAAACTTGGGGCTTATGGTCACCGATCTTGACAAACAATAAGGGAAATTGACGGTTAAAGATTTCTACCTTGGTAATAGTGATGAAATATGTAACAGTCTGTGAAGAATTGTGAAGTTATATGGTGATTTATTTTGCATAATTTCTACCCTTTAGAAGCAGAAAGAAACTTCTTTGAGTGTGCAGTTTCACTAAAACTTATTCTACATTGAAATATATCAGTAGAACTTTAAACTGTAACTTGTTGATTTGATGTCTTCGCGTGACAAAAACAAGCCCCATTGATTGCTTTAAATCAATTGCTTATTTCCATCCTATTAATTGAGCAGTAAATGTATATATCTGTAAATTTTTTCTCGGATTATTCCATTTCTGGTAGGAAAAAAAGATCTAGATAGGTTATGACTTTGGTAAAATTCGTTTTTCCCTCCCACCTCTTAATATTTTTCGTAGATCGTCTGCGCTGACTGAAATTAGAGACCCCTGAAGGTTGTAAGCCTTGAGCATAAGTAGAAGGAGTTTCAAACGCAATTTGACAAATTAGTTAATTTTGACCTTTTAGAGAAAGACATTCCCGTTTGATAGCTGCGAAGTGAGTCTCTGATTCTTAATGTTTTTGTGTTAAATGCTACGCATTGTGGCAGAAAATAACAATAATAATGTGTATACCAGGGGACCAAGCTTTGCTTGTTATTTATTTTTCGTTTGATAAGAGTGTTCCTTTTCCAGTGTAAAAAAAAAACGATCTAGATTGGTCATGACTTTGGGAAAATTCGTTTAGGGCCTTCATTAATTTTGAAAAAAAATTCATTGGAATGACGTTAGAAATACCTGGACGTCCTGCACCCCAGTGCTATTACTGTTTACACCGAATGGAATTAAGGCTGTATTGTGAAAGAGACTAAAAAACTGTGTTTTCTTTTCAGTGAGCGAAACTCAGTCCCCTAGCACTAGGTTTTGATTAAAATAATATTTAGTATAATAAAATAATAATAATAAAATAATAATAATAAAATTATAATAATAATAATAATAATAATAATAAAATGTTAAGAGGAAGCGAGAAGGCCTTGCAACCGTATTCTATTCAACCGTATTCACTTCTATTCTATTCATATTATATGTATGACAGCCTACGTCAGTGACGTTTTTCAGCCAATTGCTGATCGGGAAACTGTGCCATGGTGTTATAGATGCTTTATAGCAGGTAACAGTTTTCCCAGAGAGCGGAGATTTTTATAATCAGATAAGTGAATTGATTTTTGAAAAGGGCATACTTTTTTGCCTAAAAGCAAGGGATTGTTCCTTATTGTAGAGATTGTGTTCAGCCAGTACGATTCATTAAAATATGTTTAGTTTTTTTAAGTGTACCATCTCCGTCTCACAGATCGGGTATCGAGTTAAACTTTTTACAAATTGTTTCTTTTTTTTAATGGGAGGGGGTTGTGAGAACTTAAAATTTTGGGGAAGGGAGTAAACAACTTTTTCTTTGGTCCTCACAAAGCACTCTACGCTATGAATTTTTTTTTCTTTCTTTTTTATCTAGTGTCCGAGACTCGCTTTTTTGACTAATTTTATGACAGTTTTTGGCTATTTTTATGAGATTCAAATCTTCAGATACGACCTTGGACATATTGAAAACAAAGCCAAATCCTGAAAACTGAAATAGTCTAATTTTCTGAAAAGCATTGTTTGTTGTGTTTTAACAACATTGCTAGTGCTAATTTTCAATGCATTAAAAGAATTGACAGAATTTCGAAAGTTTTGTCAATTTTATTCCAATGTTTAGCTTTGTTATTTAAGTTCGATATACAACCCTATTAAAAATGTTTACTTTAAGCTGTACCCGTTTTGTGAAGAAATAATTTAACAAATCAATTTTAAGTCAATAGACTACTTAAATGGTCAGCAGGATAATGTAAAGCAAGAGCATCGAAGGACCTTGTACTTCTAAAACCTCATGTCTAAGATTATTACATACACCTGAGGTAATTGCCAAAAACGTTTTACTAAGTTGTTGTCAAAGAGCAGGTCATCAAGATAATGAAGAGCAGGAAGATCGAAGAATATTTGAACATAGATTGCATTGATAAGGCTCCCCTTTAATGCAACTCAGCAAATGATTTTTGGTTATTCTTTCAGAAGTTTCGAAATATCAGATTCGACATTTGGGCGTAACAGCGACGCTATGTCGTATTATTGCCGGAAGCTAGTATATTTAAATTTTGGTATTGTTGCTTTTAACTGAGACTAATAAAATTGCCAATATCAAGAATAGTATAAGTAGCACGATTTATCTCAATATCCCCGTCCCCCTAAAAAGAATCGCAAAATGGAGGATCAATCTCCATTGTACCCTCTTCCTAGGAAAAATTGTTTTAATCCCTTCCCCACCCCAAGGATTGATGTGTGTCTACCTATGTGCTTCAACCGTTCTAGAAGATTAATTTTTCGGCAATGTAACCTATTTTTCAGAAAAGAAACGGCCAAAAAATAATTGATGCGTTTTTTTGGTTCTTGTTTTTAATTAAGAATCGAAAAAATACTACTATTAGCGGCAACAATTCACAGCGCCACCTAACAACTTTATGCCAATATAGATGCGAATGCTCCTCCCTCCTGTCTATTCAAAGCTTCATGCTTCATCACTTCCCATGAAGTTCCAATCTCCTTAAAATTCTTTCTTGTGAACCCTTATTCAAGGGTTATTCTATGTTTTTACTCTTCGTCTCAAACTTGTATGTATTTGGAAAGGGTGTTTATTTTATATTTGAGTTGTGTTATTTTATTTTGTCTTCTTACTAGGAGTAAAGCACTGCTTAATTTTGAAGATTTTGTTGTTTTTTATTTTTAAGTCCTGTGAAGCCAAAGATAACCGATTTTGGAGTTTACATAACCCCATAACGGGCTATTTTCAAGTCAGAATTTTATGTGAAACAACTTTTCGCCGAACTGATAGTTTAGCTGAGGCGAGCACCCATGGCCATAAAGTACGTTTATGTGTAGAAAAGGGTAAACGATGGCGCTTTTCAATATTTAACCGCAAAGACGTTGACCCCCCCCCCCCCCGCGCCGAGCTACTGTCATATGGGTACAGATTTACTTACATTTATATGAATTTGTCGAGGAAGAAGTAATTTAGTACTTCAGATGGTGAAACATTTTGACTTCATAGCTGCTCTCCTTTTGTCGTAGCCTTAAACCAGCCAAAAGTAAGAATTTCACTTAGGTGCATTGAAAGATAAACCTTTTTTTTTCAGTATTCTTGACTAAAGGGCTAGGCACACATAGCTGATTTCGGGAACCGATTTCAGCAAGGATGTATTCCAAGTCGAGTGGTTATAATTTATGATGGCAAGAGGCGGGGCCTAGTGACGTTTTTCGGTGATTAATTATCATTAATTACGATTAATTTACGGTAATCATTAAATACGATTAATTACATGCCTAAAGTTTTAAAGCCCTAGTACATTCCTTGTCTAGAACTAGTTGGGATTGTCTACATTCCTTGTCCAGTTGGGATTTTAGTGACCATTTTGGAACTTAAGAGCCAACTCTAGCTTTTCGAGTTGGTGCTGCTGCATGCTCGACTCAGCGCAAGGCTTGTCCTGGAGCTCTGCCTTTCTATCGGATAGCATCAGAGACTGCTGCAATAGGTAGAAAGATATCCTCATTTTATCTACAACTAAGTCCAGTACTGATTGAAAGAGGTACACGTCAATTGTTTTCCAGTTGCACTTCCATTGTCACTTTTTGACTGGCTTAATATTTGTGGGAATTAAGTCGTCAATAATGAAACAGTTTGATACGGTAAAGGGGTCTGAGGCCACAATGCTTATATCGACATGGCTCAGATTGACAGCAGTAACACCGCTCAGTCATAGCTGAAAGTCAAGCGAACTAGTAGCTCCTGAATTGTAAGATGTATGTAAGTGCAGTCATTGCCAGTTAATAATTCATAGTCATTGCTCGTGTAGAGCAGATAGAAATGTTTGAGATTGCGGATCATCTTGCTGTGTAAGGTCGAAATTAGCGCCTCCGCTCTCTATCACGGAATTGACTGGACCAAACAGTGCTACGAGGAGCTACTTAAATCTACTATAGGTTGAATGGAATTTCTTCAGATTCAAGGTCCTGGTAGTTAGTCGGTAAGTAGCATGAGTAAATAATCAGATCTAAGAGTTTAACTGCTACGAAAAATTCATTCTCAACGCTTAAGGATGCTGGGAGATGATGACGAAGAAGAATTGCAACTCTCTCCGAAGGCCTTCCTCTACTCGAACGCTTCGTAGGAACAACAAATACACGGATGCCGTCATTAACTTTCAGAATAGACAGGGAATCGGCTGACAAGAAGTGTTCCTGAATACGCAAAACGTCATTTCAGCAAATTTGAATTTCAATGGGCGGGAGCTTGTTTAGAATACCACCGTTAACATTCAAAGAAGTCACCTTTAGTTCAAAACAGTTAATGAACTTTTCATTAGGTTTCTTACTTCAGGAGATTTTACACTATAATGAGGATGGTCTGCAAGTTTACACTAAACACATTTTAGAGGAACTGTACAGGGTCAGTTCTTAGAATTTGCATGATTTTCTGCACAGCAGGAACAATGGACTGGGCTTATGCAGGTCTTAGGAACATGGTCATCTTGACATTGGAAACACCATACTGGAAGGGAACAAAACTCTTCAATTAGATACTGCTCGTATCAAAGTCAGAGGGCTGCTCATAACTTTCCCTATGTCGTCTTTGCTGTCGAATGATAGCTAGTAGGAACGTGTTCCTCGAAACGTTTCAACTTTCGAACAATTCGTTATCAGAGAGAAAACGTCATCAGGGGTCACCCTGTTGGGAACACACCTTATTATGGTTCTAGGCGTTTACTCCCCCCGGAAAATACCCACCCCAAAAAAAATATCCCCTCCCCCCGTGCAAAATAAAGCTTTCCAAATTTGAGTTTTGTTTTTTATTTTTCGTAGGGGGAAGAAATTTTGGTACTTGTCTATTATACGCCACTCACTCAAGTTTACGCTGTGTAAAACTCGAGAACAAACCATTGTCTCCGTTAGTTTTTTTTTTCAGCTTAACGTGAGACAAGACAAGTGACACAATAGATGGGAAATATATAATTTGGTCCAAATATTTGCGCATAAGGGGGTAAAGTATTTGGGAAGTTTGAAGTCAGAAAACAGTTCTTAGTTCCTAATATGCAGAATAATTGTACCTAACACATTTTGCATGCAGACCCGCTATACTTTACCCCCACCACCCCAATGTGCAAATATATAGTCCAAATTTGTTTCTAAAGTAGCAAAAAACCGGTTTGTTCTCGAGTTTTACACATCGTAAACTTGAGTGAGTGGCGTATAATAAAAAAGTACAGAAATTTTTCATGGAGTGAGAGCCGGATTTCCCGGTATTATTTAAAAACGATAAAAAATTAAATTAAAAAAAAAACAAATTTTTCAACTGAAACTAAGGAGCAACATAAAAACTTAAAACGAACAGAAACTATTGAGTATATGACAGGGGTTGCCTCCTCCTCAAGACCGCGCTCTATACGCTAAAGTTTTTTTTATTTTAAACAAAGTTTATTATTCTAATTATACGGCCATTGTGTTACAGAAATTGTTCTTAAAGAATTAGGACAAAAAGTCAAACCTTAGCGTAAAGACCAAGGTCTTATGGAAGGGGCAACTCCTTTCATATACGTAGTAATTTATGTTCGTTTTAAGTTTTGATGTTGCTCCTTACTTTCAGATGAAAAAACTTGTTTTTTTTAATTTAATTTCTGATCGTTTTTAAATAATACCGGGAAATCCGGCTCTCTCTCCATGAAAAATTCCGGTAGTTTTGTATTATATGTCGCTCGCTCAAGTTTACGATGTGTAAAATTCGAGAACAAGCCGTATCTTTGTTAGTTTCTTCGTTACTTTAGCAACAAATTTGGGCCATATATTTGCATATTAGGGGGGGGGAGGTAAATTTTAGCGGTCTGCATGCAATATGTGTTAGGCAAAATTATTCTGCATATTATGAAGTAAGAATTGTTTTCTTACTTCATGTTGTCCAAATACTTTAACCCCCCCCCTCTTATTTGCAAAATATAGCCCAAATTATATGTTCCCCATCTATTCTATCATTTTTCTTTGTCTTGTCTCACGTTAAGCTGAAAGAAACTAACAAAGAAACTGTTTTTTTTTTCTTGAGTTTTACACAGCGTAAACTTGAGTGAGTGATGTATAATACACAAGTACCAAAATTCCTTCCCCCTACGGAAAATAAAAAAGACAACAAAACTCAAATAAAATTCTCAAATTGGAAAAGCCTTATTTTCCACGGGGGGGGGGGGAGGGTAAACGACGGCCACCGCTTATTATACCATGATAAGTAGGACTCGTGATTTTGGTGTCCCAATTAGTAGCTTTGTTCAGTGCTTCTCTGAGGGATTTGGCAGCCTGCTTGCTGTCAAGAACGACCCTCCATTATTTGTTCAAAACTTTAAATTCACTATGAGTGAGCAGGGACCACTGCCAACACGTTCTAAATAGTCTTTACGTACATCAGCTTTGCCTAATCTTTTTGGCGGTTACTTGAGAATCACAGATTAGGTCGGCCTGCTTGGCTCTGGTGCTTTCTTGATTCAGGTAAGGTCGATTGTCTTGAGTCAGGAGTGACCCTTCGATTGTTCTTGTCGTACGGTCAAAAAGCTCTTAGCAGATCACTTACTATATCGACCGGCTAGGAATGATCAGAAGCGTGGGTGAGAAGATGCCTAATTGCCATATTGTCTCTTCCACCTTCAAAACTATTCTGCTTCGAAATACTGTACCGCTTTCAGCATTATGTCATCGTATGCGTTTCCTGTTTTATTTACCGTAGGATTCAACACTGGGCTACATACAAGATCATTGCTTATGCTCCTAATCCCACCCGCAGATTTAACAATGAGGCGAGAATCTGAATGATAAGGAAAGCGGAAGTCACCGTTCACCTGATCCCCGGAGTTTAAGGGAGACTCCTGGCAGGTACAACGGTGCTTCCGACGGGTAACTGCCTTTCTTCTGCTCGCCTAATTAGAATTTTCAGTCGTATCAGAAAAAAGGACAAAACGGGTAGCTAACCTGGCAACACCAAGCATCAAAAACGAAGCTTGCTACACCGGATTATAGCTTAGCATCACCGAACGACGAAAACGCAGCTTGCTACATGTTCTATATTGACAAACCATCGAAATATCACTAACAAAGGATCAAGATGTCTACTTTCTGAATGTGGTGGCAAATCTAAAGCTAGACCTTTCATCTGAAGTGTAAATCAGCCCCCTTGAAGGGAGCTCATTCGATTGAAAATCGAGAGTTCTAGTGCCATTTTTAAGAGTCAAAAATGGTTGGAGGGCAACTAGCCCCCCCCCCAAGCCCATCATTACCCCAAACACATCCAATCAAAATTTTGAGATAGCCATTTTGTTCAGCGTAGTTGATTTCCGGGTAGAAAATATATATATATATATATATATATATATAATATATATATATATATATATATATATATATATATATATATATATATATATATATATATATATATATATATATATATATATATATATATATATATATATAGATGATATAGATATAGATTAAAGATATAGATTTTATAGATGGCGCTGTCGTAGAAACTTCAAAACAGGCTCATTCGATTGGAAATTAAAGGGCTAGTGTCGTTTTTAATAGTCGAAAGTGATTGGAGTGTAACTAGCCCCCCTCCCCCACCCACGCCCATCATTTCCCCAAACACATCCAATCAAAATTTTGAGGTAGCCATTTCGTTCAGCGTAGTTGATTTCCGGATAGAAAATATATTGTTGAGGAGGACAACCCCCAGAACCCTCAGGGCATGGGTTTTAAGTTATGCCCTGGGGGCATATAAGGTTTTTATAGATGGCGGTGTCGTAGAAACTTCAAAACAGGCTCATTCGATTGGAAATTAAAGGGCTAGTGTCGTTTTTTAATAGTCGAAAGTGATTGGAGTGTAACTAGCCCCCCCCCCCCCACCCACGCCCATCATTTCCCAAAACATCCAATCAAAATTTTGAGATAGCTATTTTGTTCAGCGTAGTTGATTTCTAGATAGAAAATATATTTTTGAGGAGGACACTCCCCCACAACCCTCAGGGCCAGGGTTTTAAGTTATATCCTGGGGGCATATAAGGTTTTGATAGAAGGAGCTGTCGTAGAAACTTCAAAAAAAGGCTGATTCGATTGGAAATTCAAAAAGCTAGATCCTTTTTAATAGTCAAAAGGGATTGGAGGGCAACTAACCCCCCCCCCCCCAAGCCCATCATTCCCCCAAACACATCCGCTCAAATTTTGAGATAGCCATTTTGTTCAGCGTAGTTCATTTCCAGATAGAAAATATATTTTTGAGGAGGACACTCCCCCACAACCCTCAGTGCAAGGGTTTTTAAGTTATGCCCTGGGGGCATATAAGGTTTTTATTGAAGGTGTTGTCGTAGGAACTTCAAAACAGGCTCATTCGATTGGAAATTCAAAGGGATAGTACCCTTTTAAATAGTCGAAAGTTATTAGAGGGATCTAGCCCCCCCCCCCAGACCCATCATTCCCCCAAACACATCCAATCAAAATTTTGAGATAGCTATTTTGTTCAGCGTAGTTGATTTTCACATAGAAAACATGTTTTTGAGGAGGACAATCCCCCACAACCCTCACAGCAAGGGTTTTAAGTTATACCCTGGGGGCATATAAGGTTTTTATAGAAGGCGTTGTCATAGAAACATAAAAAAGGCTCATTCGATTGGAAATTCAAAGGGATAGTGCCCTTTTTAATAGTCGAAAGTGATTGAAGGGCAACTAGCCCCCCCTCCACGCCCATCATTCCTCTAAACACATCAAATCAAAATTTTGAGATAGCCATTTTGTTCAGCGTAGTTGATTTTCACATAGAAAACATGTTTTTGAGGAGGACAATCCCCCACAACCCTCACAGCAAGGGTTTTAAGTTATACCCTGGGGGCATATAAGGTTTTTATAGATGGCGTTGTCGTAGAAACTTCAAAACAGGCTCATTCGATTGGAAACAGTTTCTGCTTGGAGGGGTCCAGTGCATGCCCATATCATCGACCAAAGATCGATTATATGGGCTAAGCGATTCCTTGGTCACTGGTCTATTGACACAAGGGAATACAAAATTCTTGACAGAATCATGAAGTTTGAATGGTATGTGCCCATCAATTTCAAAGAACCATCCTTGTGGCTCATTGTCCTCGACGGTGTGAATGTCTGGGATATGACAAGGATTCTTAAGCTATTTATAGTTTCCACACGGCAAAGAGTAGTGAGACATTGCCGAGGGGTGCAATGAGTTCATGTCAAGGAAAAGTGCATTAGACTTTACATCAGTGTCTTACCCACTTGGATCTGTTTTTAAAACGCGATCTCCATGAAAAACATACCCCCCGCCTCATCGATCTTTCTACAAAAAGATGTTGGTCTACATCAGTGATCAACCCTATTTCCTCCTTACTAATTTTTAAAATCAACTCCATCACCAACTGTGGTGTGGAAAAATAATTGCCTAAATCTAATCCAAACTCTGAATAAATTTGGTCTATGTTCTTACAGACAATATCTAGAAGAGTTTAAACGTCACTGGCCAAGTACATTCTACCATAATCACACCCATTTTTACAATTACCCTTATCCCAAACCCTATCGGCAAATTCATATTCCTCGGCAGTGCATTCACTATTGGTAAGTGAATTATAGAATGCTTCAATTGGAGGTAGTTTCTCCTCGCATAAGCGTGCACCAGAACAGTAATTGTCACATGCATATATGGCTTTACAGGTCAGTAGGTCATACATTTCACTGTCTGGAAAGCGCTGTTTAAGCAAAGGAAAACTATCAAAATTGTCGCTTTTCTGCACTTCAACCAGTTGACTCAAAGCCTTGGGGAAAAAACTAAACGAATCTAAGAACCGGATTTTATTCCTGCACGTATGCCCATTTCTCTCCACCTGCCATTTCAAATCGAGAAGTACCAGCTTCTCAGCTCATTTTGGGGATAATATTGTAGATAAATGAATTGTTTACCCATGGACTATCTACTCCCCCTCCTTCCCTGTGCATACGTGCCAAAGCCAGTAAAATAGATTTTAAATCGTAATTTGAATTGTGAATGAAAATTGGTATAAAAAACTGCTGGCTTGCATTCACATTGCACGATTGATGTGCTACACCACGAAAATTACTACCCCCTGACGATATTTCCTGCCACAATTGATTATGATCTCTGACTTTCCCCTTCTTTTCCCTCTAATCGCTTTCCCCTTAGACCCCTCCCCCTTCAAATTCCCCCTTACAAACCCAGCACATTTTTGATTTTTAATAGCCAGACGGTCTTCTGCGGACAACAACATTGGGTGATGAGTATTTCTCAAACGAGAAATAGCTCCATTTGTAGTGACAATTAATTTGGTCATTGCCTTGATCATGCACTCATTCTCATCCAACGTCTTGACTATTTCTAACAACTGCATTGTGTTAGAGTTGTCACTTTGCGCGTGGGCATTGGAAACCGCAATAGCTTGATGTTCTTTGATTCGATTCGGAAATTGATGATCGTTCACATCCACTAGCCTAGCTTCACAATCCAAAGAGATCTTATTGCTTTGAAGGAGGGTATTTTGAAAATTTTTAAATCTTAAAATGGCCCTGTCACCCGAAAATGTTTCCACTGATTGATAACCATGCCGCCTGCAATGCTTCATGTGATTTTGTAGTTTTAAATCACTATGAAATCTAGACATATTTCAGAAGAAAGATCACAGATGTGTGTTTAATTTTTTTTTGATTTCCCCAGGAGTGATCGTACCGATCCAGTAGTCCTAGAATATCGTAAGAGGGCTCATTTGAGCGTAAATTAAAAGTTCTAATGCCCTTTTTAAGGGACCTCAAAAATTGGAGGGCAACTTGGCCCCCTCCCACGCTAATTTTTTTCCCAAATTAGCCCAATCAAAATTTTGAGATAGCCATCTTGTTCAGCATAGTCAAAAATCTAATAAATATGTATTTGAGGATGACTTAATACCCCACAGTTCTCCAGGGAAGGGCTGGAAGTTATGAACTTTGCCCATTGTTTACATATAGTATTGGTTAATGGGTTAATGGGAATTGGCTGATTTTCGAAAAAAGGGGGAAAGACCCCTAAAAGTATAGAACCTTAATGAAAATCACACCATCATATTCAGCGTATCAGAGAACCCTGCTGTAGAGGTTTCAAGCTCCTATCTACAAAAATGTGGAATTTTGCATTTTTTGCCGGAAGAAAGATTACGGATACGTGTTTATTTGTTTATTTTTTCCCAGGGGTGATCGTATCGATCGTATAAATTTTAATTTCGCTCTTTACTTTCATCTTGAAAAATAACTTGTTTTTATTTAATTGTTATCAAGTTCAAGGCATGCAATGAACAAAAATAGATAAGCTGGAAATAACAACTAATCAGTCTGTACTGAAATGACGTATCTTGTTCATCTTTTGGCATAGCTTGTTCAGTGTATTTCTTAATGAACTAATTCAAATTGAAATATTGAACTGTTGAAATACACAAATGAAATATTCACAAATAAAAAAAAATCTGGAAAACATCAAATAAAACAACCTTATCTCTTTTCTTCCTTGTACACGACGATGTAAAATAAGAATTTTGTAAATAATTTCTGAGACCACACTGGCTAATCATGATAAAACAAAAAAACCCGAAGACAAAAAAAAATTCTTTTTTTCTTCGCGATTTATTGTTTTATAAGAATTTTGAAGATACAAAAGGACCAGAAAAATTTATACGTGTATATTCTATGTGCAGTGCCGTCAATTGGGGAGCAGGGGTATTTGCTTCTTTAAGTGTTTTTGCCCCCCTCCTATGTTTGGAAAAACATCCTTTTTGATACTTTCATTTAGAAATGGCTTTTTCTTGAGATTTTCATCAAGAAAACTAAAAAAAAACTTTTGTGCCCCTATATTTTAAAAATATTTTTCCCCCAACCATTCCCCCTTCTAATATTTTGCCACCACTCTCCCCGCGCAGACTTTGAAAAATTCTTAATTTGGCATTTTCAATGAGAATAGTATTTCTTGGTATTTTTATTAAAAGTTTTCGTGAATTTGACCTACATTTTCGTGAGTTGATACCACTACTTTCTTTTGGAAAGGAGCGGAACTTTGCCCATTGTTTACATATAGTATTGGTTAATGGGAAGTATAAAGACGTTTCAGGAGGGATTCTTTTCTGATGGGGGGACGGGTGGGAGGAAAGGGTTACGGGGGAGGATTCTTCAATGGAGGATGTTTCCTTGGGGGAAGGGACATTTCTATGAAGACTTAAAACTTAAAACAAACAGAAATTATTACGTATATGAGGGGGTTCGCCCCCTAGTCAATACCTCGCCCTTTTCACTAGAGTCTTTTTTTAGTAGTTTCAAAAGAGCTATCTATACTAATTAACCGGTTTTTGTGATTCAGGGGTTTTTGATTCGAACAAAACTCGAATTGTAGCGTAAAGAGCAAGGTATCGACTAGGTTGCAAACTCCCTAATATACATAATAAAACATACGAATATAGAAGTTCGTTACGTAAGTTAATTCGTAAGTTACGTCAGAACAAAATTTCGAGAAAGCCATTTAGCCAAAAAAGTAAAATTAACATGCAAATTTCGTTTTAATTATTCATGTACGGTGAGCCAAAATCTAAGCTTGCATTAATTCAAAAACGTTCAGAAATTAAATAAAAAAAAAATTAACTGAAAGTAAGGAGCAACATTAATAAACGAACAGAAATGATTCTGTATATGAAAGGGGCTGTCTCCTCCTCGATGCCTCGCTCTTTACGCTAAAATTTGAATCTGTCACACAACTTTATTGTCATGTATTGAAGTAACATGTTTGACCAATATTGATGGGGCATTTGCACTTAATTTTGATTGAATTCCGATAACAAAAATGAATTTAAGCTAAATTAAGACATCAGGACGAAGGATTACGGAGTATTCTTTTCTATAAGGGGCTATATTTCAGTCACGTATATACAAGATTGAAAGCGAAGAAATAATAAAAGGCGCCTTTTCACGGTAGAAAGCTCAATATTTGTCTTGAAAAATGCCAAAGCAAAAAAAAAACAAAGCAAAACAAGTATATTTTGGGTGTAGCTGCTGACGAGGAGGGGGATTAATGAATTTTTTATTGTTTAACAAAAATAAGAGTTGTGAGAAAGTCAAACTTTAGCGTAAAGAACGAGGCGTTGAGGAGGGGACGGCGCCTTTCATATACGGAATAATTTCTGTTTAAGTTTTAACGTTGTTCCTTACTTTCAGTTAAACAAACTTGTTTTTTTATTTAATTTTTGAACGTTTTTGAATTGATGCAGGTTTTGATTTTGGGTCACCGTACATGAATAATTAAAACAAAATTTGCATATTAATTTTACTTTTATTTGGTTAAATGGCTTTCTCGAAACTTATTTAATTTTATTTACGAACGTTTTTATTAGTAATAAAGATACGTAACTTACGAATTAACTTACTTAACGAACTTCTACATTCATATATTTTTAATATGTATATTAGGGGGCTCGCCTACTAGTCAATACCTCGCTCTTTAAGCTAAAGTTCGAATTTTGTTCCAGTTCTTTAAAAATGACCCCTTAATCACAAAGGCCGTTATTTAGAATAAATAGCTCTTATGAAAGTACTAAAAAATCTTTGGCTTAAAGAGTGAGGTACTGACTAGGGGTGAACCCCCTCCCCCCTCTGGATCCACCACTGTCATGGTTGCAGAGGTAGGTGTAACCTAGTAAAGAACAAACAACAGCCCATAGTAACCAAAAATTAAAAACATTTTGAAAAAAAAATTACCATTAAGAAAAAGTTGCCATGGGACATTGATTCAGGAATGGTAACTATTATTTTGGTTCGTTTTAAAAGTAAAAGTTTATTCCAAAAAAAAGTTTATGGTGATTTCTAAAAAAAGCCTAAAACACATCAAAAATAGTGTCAGATCAATATGAAAAGTGTACCATTGGAATCTTGCATAGTTGAAAACATTGTACAGGGGAATACCAGTTCCCCTCATTCAGTGGCAGATCCAGCGGGGAAGGGGCGCACGCCCCCCTAGTGTAGCCTAAAGTAGTGTAATTTACTTAATTTACTCAAGTTTGCGTTAATTAAACTTACTCCTGACGCAAGTTTATCAGATCAACCTATTTTGTGCCCCCCTAAATTTTTTATTGGATCCACCTATTTTGCCCCCCCCCCCCTAAAAAAAACAAAATCCTTGATCCGCACCTGTCCTCATTGAATAACAAGGAAAATCGCTTTTCTCAATAATTCCAACCTGAATATTTATCTTAAAGTTACGTTTAAACTTACCTCCGATTTACATCAGAAACAAAATTTGCCCCCCCCCCCTTATGTAGAAATGTATACCCTGAATTGGCATATATAGGGGAGGCGGCTGAAATTCATTTCCGATAGAAATGATTATTATATTTTTAATCAGCATAAAAAAAGGCATCGAATGGTGTAATCACTTTATTCCTAACTCAATAATATGATTTAGTATATATTTACCCATTTTTGTTGGAAATGAATTTTAGCCCCCACCCCTATATATACCAATTCAGGGTATATGTTTGCACATTAGGGGGTGGGGGGGAAGTTGAAACTTACCTCTCATTTACACAGAAATAAAATTACCCCCACCCCCCTAATGTGCAAATATATACCCTGAATTGGTATATATAGGGGTGGGGGCTAAAATTCATTTCCAACAAAAATTATTACTATATTCTTAAAGAGCATTAAAGAGCATAATTTACTTAATTAACTCAAGTTTGCGTTAATTAAACTTACTCCTAATGCAAATTTATCAGATCAACCTACGTTGCGCCCCGTAATTTTTTTTATAGAATCCACCTATTTTGCCCCCCCCCCCCAAAAAAAAAATCCTTGATCCGCACCTGCCCACATTGAATAACAAGGATAATCACTTTTCTCAATAATTCCAATCTGAATTATTATCTTCTCTGAAAATCAAATTTAAATAACAAATTTCTTATATTAATAAACCTTTTACAATTTAATGTTTTGTTTGTCATCATGAATCATGAATTTGCCAAATCATGAATTATCAGGTTCTGCATATATGCCTAGCAACAAGCGGACGAAAACCCGTCTCATGACGGTTGACAAAAGCGGATAACAGGAAATCAATGTTCGGAACAAAGCAATATTGCGTAATAACTATATACATGAGCGATTCCTATATGTCCGTCTATAAGAAGATTTGACACTTCTTAGTAAATTTAAAAATAGGAAGCGCTGTACAAGCAAAACTATTTGAATTAATAACCTACTTGTTCAGAAATTTTTTGATACAAAAATTAAGTTTCTAGGTGGTATAATACAATAATTAGAGTAGTTTAAATGTCAAAAAGTTTTTAAAATGATTAATGCATCGCAGGTGACCGGAATTAGAGACTTTTGTCCGTGAATAGGACGATGATTCATTCCTATCAAAGATTCTGTCCAAGAATAGGCAGGTGGCCGACTACTGGGTGTCTTACCCTAGGCCTAATGTGGCTAATATGACTGACAGTGTATTTATAAAATATTAAGATTAGCAAACCAGTTAGCTATTATATTTCACTGATGTATGCACTTCAGTCTGAATTAACCAACTAGTCAGCTATAAATAGAGTTCTATATAAACTATAAAATGAGCTAACTAGTTGGCTATTAAGATTCTGCTTATACTATATAAACTTGAGTTTAAATTAGCCAACTAGTCAGCCATTAATAGCATTCTATATACACTACAGAATTACCTAACTAGCTGGCTATTAAGATCCCCCTTATATATAAATAAACTTGAGTTCAAAAAAGCCATCTACTCTGCTAATAGAATTAGCTAATTAGTTGGCTATTAGGATCCAACTTATACATAAACTTGAGTTTAAATTAGCAAACTAGTCAGCTTTCAGTAGAGTTCTGAACATATATATATATATATATATATATATATATATATATAAATATATAAATATATAAATATATAAATATATATATATATATATATATATATATATATATATATATATATATATATATATATATATATATATATATATATAAACTTGAATTTAAATTAGCCAATAGAACTGGCTAACTAGTTGGCTATAAACATCCAGCTTATATACAAACTTGACTTTAAATTAGCTAACTAGTTAGCTATTAAGATTCTGCTTATATATAAACTTGAGTTGAAATTAGCCAACTAGGCAGCTATCAATTGAGTTCTGTATAAACTACACTATTACCCTAATTCACACTTTGGAGCAAAATAAGGTCTAATGTTGGATATGTTTGGTAAACTTTACACAAAATATATAAAAAAAGGTTGTGACTGTGTTTATGGCCTAGTGACATGCCTTCTGACTAGGAGAGTTCTAGGAAAGATGCAATTTAAGACCACTTGTTAACAGTGACCCAAGATGGGTATGATCAAGGGGACCATTCTCTTGTAGTTTAGAGTAGACAATGCTGCACAACGTCAATTTCCAACACAGTATGTGACAACAGCAACCTTATAAGAAAATTAAAATATATTTTTTGTGAACTATTATCACTTCTAATCAGCAGTTGTACCAAACCAATCCTGCTCAACTCATCCTCAGGGCTATACTGTGGTGTTTCTCCTCCCCATAGTATAGTGCAGACGGTTTGATATCATTCTATTTTCCCTTCTTGTTTTAGTTTTTTTTTGTTTGTTTAAAGCTTTTTCCAATAGGCAATGTTTAGAAGTCCTCCAAAAAAAAAGTCCCACCAGATCCCAAATCAAATTCCAGTGAAAGTGTCATAGTGAAAGATACCCATCTTGGCTGGTCAAGCACACTATCTCAAAGTTCAAATGATAGCTCCAATTCGGAGAATAGGACAATGATAAGTGTAGGGGCTAATGTAACCATAAATGATGATAATGGGTTTCATGAGGTCCTCTCTAGAAGCTCTAAATAAAGGAAAAAAATCTCCCAAATCAAAAGCATTTCCCCTCTCCCTGCCCAAGATCCTCCCTCCAAAAACTTAGGAATTTACCTTAAAATTACTCCTACTACCCCCTTTGAAATAAAAATGATCACTGCAATAAGATTTGCAATTTTAAATTGCTAAAATCACTGTTCTCTCTTAATATTAACAGTGATGGATCTCTGCTAATAGCTGTAGAAGATCAGAAATCAGCAGATACAATAATTAACCTAAAATCCCTTCTGAATACCCCAATTATTGCATCTAATTGGAACCCAAAACAATCACCAACAAAAATAGTAGTTTATAATGTTCCCCCAGAGATATCCACTCAGGAGTTAAAAGAAGGCCTCTCAGATAGGGCTGGAAACACAATCCCAGTTGAGGATGTTACCCAACTTGGCAAACCTAACTCTAATGGCCTAAAAACTAGTAGATCCTTCTTATTCACACTGAAGGAAAAAATTAATATCCCAGAAAAATTATTCCTATTTGGGCAAATCAAACCACACAAGGAATACAAACCTAAGCCTATCCAGTGTCAGAAGTGTCACAAACTGGGACACACGACAAACAAATGCAATGAAATTCTCCGAGAGTGTAGTAATT
Organism: Artemia sinica; assembly: GCA_027921565.1. Classification (NCBI taxonomy): domain Eukaryota; kingdom Metazoa; phylum Arthropoda; class Branchiopoda; order Anostraca; family Artemiidae; genus Artemia; species Artemia sinica. The sequence goes on along the minus strand of CM051259.1, from coordinate 42,131,929 downwards.
GTAAAGCTTTCCATCCTAAAGAGCTGACAACTTGCAACAACACTCAGCCTACATGCATCAATTGCAAAGGCCCACATGAATCTACAAATAAATCATTATGCCCTGCATACAAGAAAAGAGCTCTAACACTCCAAATATCAACAGAGAAGGCCATCCCATACCCCTTTGCAGCAATGGAAGCAAATGCTGCCCAACAATACCAAATAAAGCCTGTAATGAAACCAACCAAAACCCCCAAGTCAAACGCCCCCAATGCATCAAGCACCCCATATAAAACACCATCTTCTAAGCCCCCTAGCTCAAATCCCTATCAGAAGGAATCACCAAGCCAACAAGCCTCCTTGTCCAGTGAGATGAGGTCAGCCTGCCCCCCCCCCTCCCAAGAAGAAACAAACCAGAAACACTACCAGGAATCAATCCCCTAACCGACAAACAGGATGCACAACCAAAAATGCAATCCCCAAATATATGCTTATTCATTCTAAACTGTAATGCAGTTCAGGCCATGAACATACATCAACTACAGAAAACAAAAATCATTGCAGAATTGGCAAAATCTACATCCCAGATGATATGCTCATTCAAGCAAAAAAAGATCTTGCTTTACTTTTAACAAAGCTGAACATTGATACACAGTCATATGAAGAATAAATCAACAACAAAACATATATCAATACTCCAATGGAATGTAAGATCACTCACAGAAAATAAGCTAAATGAACTAATATCTTTTATGAATAATAATTCCATTAATATTGCTTGCCTCCAGGAAACTCATTTAACCCAAAATCAACAAATTAAGTCTCTGGGATATACTATCCTCAGAAAGGATAGATCTTCAGAGAGAAAAGGAGGTGGGGTAGCTTTATTAGTTAAAAATAATATAAAATTTTGTGGCATCAATTTTCCAGATTTTGCAAATGATGTTGATGTAATCGGTATCAGAGTTTGGCTGAATAATTTATAAACCCACATAATAAGCTTTTATAACCCTAATGGCCAAACTACAGATGCCAAGGATTTCTTTAATTATATAAATAATTCTAATATGTTAAAAAATATCATTATTTGTGGAGATTTCAATGCCCACAGCCTTTTGTGGGGGAATAAACCAGCAAATAAAGCTGGTAAATTCATTGAGCATATGACTTCAAATAAAATGAATTAGCTGTTGCTACCCCTCCAAACCTGAATACATATTTCAACCCCAAAAGTGGCAGATTCTCCACAATTGACCTACAAATTGTGTCATTAAATTTTTTGAACAAAATTTACATAAATAAAATTGATAGTCTATGAACTGACCACTTTGCTATAGTTTGCTCCCTAAATGAACCTGCTGAAACTTTATCTCATACCTCCAAATATATCAACACTAAAGCAAATTGGTCTATGTTCCAAATAAGCTAAATGATGAAATTACAAGTTTCACCCAAAGTTCATGCATTTCTAACACAACAGTTGACACACATGCTGAAGCCTTGACATCTTTACTAATAAATACAGCTAATCATGCTATCCCCAGGACAACACCTAAGAAAACATTCCCTAAACAAATTCCTAAAGCATGGTGGACAAATGAGTGCCTAAATAAATGGAGGATAAAAAAGGCAGCTAGGACAGAATTCATAAAAAAATCATCACCTACTACATATTTAAAAAAATTACAAGCAGAATCTAATCTAAAAAGGACTATAATAGATGCTAAATATAAATACTGGAATAATTTTGCAAATAATCTCTCCAGAGAAACACATGAGCCAATTATACATAAAGTCATAAGCCACATCTGTGGGAAAAAGACTTCCCCCAACCCACTCCTGTATGAGCTTATACATAATAATACCCATTATGACAATGATAATGAAAAAGCTAACCTATTTGCAACTCTTTTAGTTAATAAGCTAACATCAAATAATCAAAGCAAACTGTCCACAATTCCTATGAACCCAAGTTACCAACCACGCCCAGGATCCGAGTACATAACTAATCCATTTTCAATCCAGGAATTGAATAATGCAATACATCATATTAGGACCAAAACTAGCGGCAGCTATGACAATATACACCCTACATGGATAAAGAATCTCACACCTTCATACAAACAAGAACTGCTAAATTGTTATAATCATGTCAAGATCATTACCTGAAACTTGTCAAGCAGTCTACAATTTCTAGAGTCTGTACTCAATTCTTCTCAACATGTATTGTCAATAATCATAACAAACTATCTAATGAAACTTTTACTGCTAAATCCATTGATGTTTTTAAACAAAGGCTAGATGCTGTGTGGTCCTCCAGAGTGTGTAAACTCAATTGGGATGCTATCAATGATGGAACAACACCTGGTCACCAGTGAACCTGCATACAACTAGTCGATAATTTGGAGACCACACCGCCTTTCCATGACGATAAATAAAAGTTCAAATAGGGATAAAATCCTTTTAATAGACAGTGATGATGATAACAGTGACAGAAATTCACAAAAATACCAGATATTTCGGTCACATATACAGTGACCGTCATCAGTAGTATATGTGACTGAAATATCTGGTATTTTTGTGAATTTCTATCACTGTTATCATCATCACTGTCTATTAAAAGGATTTTATCCCTATTTGAACTTTTATTTATACAACTAGTCATTACTCTGGAGCTCTACAAGGAGAAATCCTTAGGTTGCTCCTGGCTGCAATTTAAGGTAATAATATTTCACATGAAAAGAAACATTTAAAAGTTTTTTTTTTTAATTTTAGTTTTACTGATTTGATGCTAGATTTCACCATCATCTGAGGAACTGCTCCTCAGCCTCATGCCATGTTCATATTTTTAAGCATTTGACTTCATTGATCACAATACCCTAATTAATTTATAATTGAATAAATTTGAAGTACACCCTCTCTTAGTAAATTTATATGTGTTTTCTTTTAAATAGATCCCAAGCTGTAAAATACAAAATATCCTCTCTGGGCCCCTCCTTAATTAACGTGGAATTCCTATCCCACCCAAAATGCTAATGAACATGTTAAGCTCCTTGGTGTCACACACTTCTAATAATCTTAAGTAGGTCATGTATATTTCAAGAATTAGCTTTCCAGACAAAGAATGGTCAAAACTAAAAACTTTTAAACTGGATGAAACTGTTTGATTGACTTTGAAATGGCCAAAAATTGACAGCACTTTAACTGTAAACAATAAAGAAATCTTTACTGGACCATTAAAGCTGAGAGAAAGTGGGCCATTCCAGATGGCATTTTATAAGGAGACCTGTATCACACTATTATATCACACATCATATTGTAGAGACCTAGGTCACACAATTACACTCCATATGATTATCCAATTTTTTTCCCTATACTTGAGGCAATTTTTTCAGTTTTGTGCTTCCACTATCTGAATAGTATTTTATACATTTAAAAAAATTGAAACAAAGAAATAAAGTAAAAATAATAGGCATGTTGACTCCAACTAGATCTGTCCACAAGTATTCCCCAAGTATTATGTCAAATAGGGTTCTGACTTACATCAAAAGCAGGTAACTTTTTTGTTATGTCAAATTTGTAGGTGAAAATGCTCCAATTTAAGAAAATCAGAGTTTTGTACCATTTTCTGATAAAACTTCAAACCTTTAATACAGTTAGATTTGTAGATGTTTTATCTACATATTGAAACCCTTTCCAAACCAAAATTCTTTAAATTAAGCCTTCTGGAGTAGAAAAAGTGTTTTTTTTTTTTTTTTTTTTTTTTTTTTTTTTTTTTTTTTTTACAAAAACTGTTGAATAATTGGTACTTTTACCCTATTACTTCTACTGCTGTTCCTACTACTACCACGACTACTGTGATACTAGTAAAAGTAAGGCCATGCATATGAAGGTGAAAATTTGGCAGAATATTGAGGGGGAACTTTGAACTAAATCAAAACACACTGTGTCCATGCAGATTGTCAAAAGGGCATATTTCAAGAATAGATATGGGTATTAGCTGGAACTTGTAGAGAATACTTAAAGGGGACCAATTGACAAAAAGGTAATATATGCATACCACTACTAACACTACTAGTGCTGCTACTAAACTACTGTTTCAATTGCAACAACTTGTAAGGCTTAGAGTATTAAGATGAAAGGGGGTAAAAGTGCACATCAGCAATATTCTTGGAATGGCTTACTGTGCCAAGGGGAAACTTCCAGGGCATCATGAAAAGGATGTTCAACTTGAAGTCTATGAAGATAAAACTTGAGAGAATATTGATGGCAAATTCAAACTAATAAAAGACACTATGTGCATGTAGATTGTCAAAAGAGCATATCTTCAGAATTGTTTTATGTATTAAGTTTAAACTCTCAGAGAATGCTTAAAGGGGAAGATCAATTGACCAAAAGGCAATATGTGCACACTACTACTAATACTACTACCACTGCTAAATTTATTAGTTTTACTGCTATTAGTATTGCTTCAACTACTATTTCTATTGCAACTACTTGTAAGGCTAAGAGCATTATGATGAAAATTTCAAGAAGTACATAAATATATAGGTTATCAAAAGGACATATCAAGAATATTAAAGCAATGGCTAACTATTTAGTTGAGTACTAATACTACTGCTGTGACTACTAATACAACTATACCTAAGGGTATGAAGGCGAGGTTTTTTAGGGGTAGGGTAATCTGAATTAAAACATGCCATCAGTATACAGCTTGTCAAAAGGGCATACTAGCAATATCTTAATGTCAGTTTATTAGTTATGTTCTTCTTTCATAACATCTTTCAGTAGTTCCTCTTCTAGTGTACAGGCAGTACAGTATTTCAATGTTTCTAATAAATAGCAAAGTTACCCTGTTATGTAAGGATGTGTCCAAATCTGCTAATTTGAGTCATTTCATGGTCATCCATGTTTTTGGGCTAGTCAATTGTTTTTTCATTTTGTTGGCTTTTCATATTTCTTTGCTCTGTTTTTACACATATTTTATTACGTTTTATAAAAAAAACTATTATTATTTATAAAAATCTATTGAGTAAATAAGAAAGGAAAAGACCTTACCTTAGACCCTCCAGTGCCTCTAGAGACACACAGGGCATTAGTGAGTAGCCTCCAATCTACCCTCAAGTGGGCTGCTGTGTTGATGTCCCCCCACTTGGGATAAGATTTGTCTGGAGGCTCTTCTGTCGCTTTTGCATGTTCTATGGAGCACGGAAAAAGAAGGTTGTTACAATTAGATAAATTTTAAATTTGCAGATCTAAATTGTACCCACATTTAACTCCTAATCCTAAGAGTTTGTCAAAAAATCACAGAAATTCCAGCCCCCTCCAAAAAATCGAATTGGCCATACTGAACAAGGCACAAATTGTCAGAACAGGCAGATTATAGGACAGTATAGGGAACAACTTTATTAAGTAAAAAACTATCAAAAATATCTAAAACAATCTGAAAAATCTAAAGATCTAAACATAATCTAAAACAATTTATTTCTTTCTTAAAAAAAGCAATGAAAAAATCTGAAGATAAATCTAAAAATCTAAACATGATCTAAAAAAATATTTCTTTCCTAACATAAGAAAAAATGAAAAGAATCTAAACATAAATATAAAAATCTAAACATAATCTAAAAAAACTTCTTTCTTTCTTACATATCATGTTTAAGCCACTGTAGTAAGGAAATAGACTGGGCAGGTCCAACCTGATTTATTAGAGGAGAGAATACCTTCAGAAATGTTGGCATGGGGTAGGAAAATCGGTTGGGGCTCCCTTATTATATTTATAGACGTATATGCCAATTAATAGTAGTAATTATCATCAATTCTTATTCATTTTTATTGATATTATTGGAAAGCATACAAATGAGTAATGCTTTTTTTTGCAATAGGGATGCAACTGTCACAGTAATGGCCAGTATTTTGGAAGTTGGTATTGAATTCGGAATTGAATTGTGCTTCTCATTTGCTATTATAGTGCTTAGGACATTAAAGGAATCTTGGCACAAGACTATTTGTTACCTAATTTGTCCTGAAATAAGACTATTTTATCATGAGGATGTATCTGCTTTCTGTTTCTTTTTTATTGAATGCCCTGTTCCTTATTCTTGCCTCTATTTCTCTATTTTGTTTTAGGACAAGACAAATAATGGCAGATGCAACTGAAGAAAGCACTCCAAAGAAAAACTGCTACTACTGAAGAAACTCCTACTACTGAGAAAAACTACCCCTCCAGAGAGTCAGAAAGCCCCAGAAATTGAGCCAAAGGGAGGTAGTATATTAGGTGGGCCAGGACTCTTTGACTTTCCACCTATGGTTCGAGGAGGACGTGGTGGTCCTCTTATGGGTAATCGCCCACCTGGAATGCCCATGATGTTTGGTCGGGGTATGAGAGGAGGCGGCATACTGGACCGTGGCCGCGGGATGCTTGACAGAAGTCGTGGAATTTTAGACAGAGGTCGTGGACGAGGTCGTGGTGGTTTAATGAACCAGGACCACAGGGAATGCCTGATTTTCATGGAGGTCCTATGGAAGGCATGGATGAAGAAATGCATGGCCCAATGGATCATGAGAGAGGAAACTTTGAAGGTCCCAGGGGAAGAGGAATTCTACATCGCGGCTTTAATCGCCGAAACTTCGATTATCATAGGTTTGATGAAGGAAGGTTTATGGAAAGAGGAAGAGGAGGTCCCCCAATGCGAGGGAGAGGGTTTGTAGTTTTGTTTTGATTATTTCAGTTCTCATGCTTAAGTTTATTACTGCTGTACTTTATTATGATTGTGGTTAAAATTCAATAATGTTTGCCAATCCAAAACAGGATGGTATTTGTTTAGCCTTGGGGCACCTCATAAGGAGACATGTTAAGAAAACAATTCTTACTTTAAAATATGTATAATGATCCTAGTTCTTATATTATCCAAGGGGAGAACCTTTATCATCAAGTCTTTCCTCTAAAAATCCTCAAAAGAGAAAAAGTTTCTAAATATCACCACGTTTTTAATTCAATGCTTAAGTCTTTTTAAATTGCCGCCTAATAAGTTCTTTTATAGATAGCGTTCATGCCGGTCTTTTTAATATTTTTTTTTAAAGAGTAGTGGCGAAGGGCGAATAGCAGTGGCGAAGGGCGAATAGCAGTGGCGTAAATAAAAATATTAATAGCAGTGCCGAAGGGCGAATAGCAGTGGCGAAGGGCGAATAGCAGTGGCGTAAATACAAAATATTAATAGCAGTGGTTAGGTTAGGTTAGGCTACAAAAGATGCACGGAATTTCGAAGGGCGAAGGGCGAATAGCAGTGGCGTAAATACAAAATATTAATAGCAGTGGTGAAATATTTTATTATACCACTACTTTTTTCTTTAAACACGTTTTTTGACACACGTGCTAAAAACGTGCTAAACGCTATCTATAAAACAACTTATTTGGCAGCAGTTTACAGCGGCAATTTCAAAAGACTTAAGCATTGAATTAAAAACGTGGTGATATTTAGAAACTTTTTCTCTTTTGAGGATTTTTAGAGGAAAGACTTGATGATAAAGGTTCTCCCCTTGGATAATATAAGAACTAGGATCATTATACATATTTTAAAGTAAGAATTGTTTTCTTAACATGTCTCCTTATGAGGTGTCCCAAGGCTAAACAAATACCAATGAGCCATATAGTACTATAAAGGTAAAGATATATCCTACTAAAGAAAACTGACTCGTTTCCGTGGATGCTTGAATTATGCAGGTTTATCTTAGTTTTGACAAGATTTTATAAGAAACCAGATTTCAGTGGGGGGAGGGGGGAAACTGGGGTCGGGGTGGGGAGAGGTGGAAATAGGTCTGGGAGGGACAGTTGCTCCTCCTTGCGCCATAGCAAATTACGCCCCTGCCTCCCGTTCTCTCTCTCACTCTCTCCCTTCTCTCTCTCTTCCTTTCTATCTCTCTCTTGCTCTTCCTCTCTCTCTCTCTTTCTCTCTGTCTCTCTCTCTCTCTCTTTCTTTCTCTCTCTCTCTCTCTCTCTCTCTCTCTCTCTCTCTCTCTCTCTCTCTCTCTCTCTCTTTTTCTCTCTTTCTCTCCAAAAAAACTTAGGCTAACTATGTGGAGGCTTGAGGCTTACATAGAGGTAAGGCGGGATAATTGTTGAATACTAGTCTAAAAAGTATTTTTTCTCAATCTTGACACAATTTGGAAGATCGGGAATCAAAAGGCTGCAGGAGTTCTACTCTTATTTATTACTCCTTGTGTTTTCTGTAACGTGTTTGCATATAGAGCACATTTCTAACCCAGGGGAGGGGGTTTTGCTGTATTTGTTTATTCTCTATGACATAAGAAAGTTGACACCACAAAAAGTTTCTTATTGGGCCATCCTTCTTTCGGGATACGAGGTTCTTCAGAAGAATCCCCTTTAAAAGTATTCTCCTTTGTTTGCAGGAGGGGAACCAATTTACGAGAATATGGGGGGTGGGACATAAAACTATTTTTCTAAATCTAAAGAGGAGGTGGCAATTTATATATATATATATATATATATATATATATATATATATATATATATATATATATATATATTATATATATATATATATATATATATATATATATATATATATATATCTATATATATATATATATATATATATGTATATATATATATATATATGTATATATATATATATATATATATATATACATATATATATTATATATATATATATATATATATATATATATATATATATATATATATATTATATATATATATATATATATATATATATCTATATATATATATATATATATGTATTCATTAACAAAAAAGACACAAAAAAATATTTTTCGAAATTTTGCTTGAATTATGAAAATTGAAAAAAAGCAAGCAGCAATGTGTGCTATACTAAAATATGAATTTATTCAATTAAATATACTTTAGTAAAATTATATTTCACATTTGTCAATAAAGAGATCTATGTATGGAAAAGGTTTAGAACATTTTCTAGTTAGACAAATAGCTTGTGTAACTCTTTTCTCCACATGACAATTTGTATTTTCATTACTGATAGTGTTTTATATTTGACAGTGGTCGTTTTCAAGAAGGCCAAGAAGAATTTTATGAAGAAGAGCAAAATGGAGATTATGAAGAAGCATAGCAGCATACCCTTTAAGAGTTACTCAAGAGTTACAAGCCTTAAAATGCTTGGAGTAGGTATACAACCCCATAAGTACCGTTGGTAGTATAAGTATAGATTATCATCCTGACAAGCTGATTTATGGTATCCGACACCTTAAAGGATCACCCTATCTATTGTAAACTTGTTTGGTTTGTGTGGCCAAACTATTTAGAATTGATTGGGCGACGTGGATAAGAAATCTAAATAAATGACAGAAAACTAAAAGCCGATTTTTTCCAGAAATCTTAGAGAACACTATTTAACTTTCCCCGTTTTGTGCTGGAGATAGAGATGTTCAGTTTTAATGAAACTTGTATCATCAGAAAGTACGAATTTGTTTTTTCGATTAAGTGGAGCAGAAATTTATTTTTAAGTTCAAGATAGGGTGGTCCCTAAAAATCTTCTAGCATACCTGCTCGGAAAACGCTAAAAATTTGTTCAAATGAGTAATTTGGCCGCATGAGGAGCTCTATGTGATGCTACCCGGTCTGATTAATGGGTTACTCTTGCGTTTTTGATTATTATGATGAAAGTCATTCCACTTCCAGGGGAATGTTAGTAGTATACCCCTTAAGAGTAATATGGGTTACTCCTACACCAGCCATCCAGACACAATGTAAGAAGACATTTATTTCAGAAAATTACTATTGCTAGCCCCAAAGGGCTGAATAAAAAATTGAGCTAAAATGGAAAAGGGTCAAATGAATGAAAAAGGTCATATGAAACTATAAAAATGACATATAATGCCAAAACGAAAAAAAAAAATCATTTTTTAGTTATTAGTTAAACTCTGAAGTGTCAGTTAAAAAGATAAAACTGGTCAAACTTAACTAAAAAAAAAAAAAAGTTTTTTTAAAGGACACTAAAAAAGGGGGGGGGGCAAAGCAAACGAACAAATACAAAACCTTGGCAGACCAATATCCAATAATAAAAGAGAGAAACTAGAGAGATATTTTGTTTATTTTTTCTGTAATGAAGGGATAGAGATTTTTTCATATCTGGAGGTAAAGGAGCGAATGGAGGATATAGGAATTGGTTCAGAAACAACTCAAGGCAGGCTGTTATGATAATTTTGAAATCATTCGAAGAAAAATCAAGGATGAATAGACGTAAGACGGCGAATTTCAATACAACTTTCCAATTTGCCTCCCACCCTCCTGCCCATCCCACTTCCAATTTTTTAACAGATAGTTCCCTTGACATGGTGTGGCAAGTTGAATCATTTGTAGCTTTCCTCTTTAGCTGGCTTGATCTGACGTTTCATTTTGGCCATACATGCTCTTCTGTATAGACATGGTCTGGTTTAGGTTGTTGTTCAACGATGATAATCCCACTATCAAATCAGTTGATGGTGGGCTGTACGAAAATACTGAAGTAAAGTGTCCATACCATTGTTCTAGCGGAATTTGTTCTGATAAATCAGCTGATGATGGCGTTAATCTATTAACCTCATTATAAAGTAACTTCGGATTATTCCTGATCTTGGTTGATATATCTTTTACATGTTGTTTCTTCCATGTTGCCATTAACTTTATATATTTCTTTTTTTTGTTGATTTAACTATCTGGAAAGGGGACCATTTCTCGGTCGGTCACATTGATCCCAAATAGGATACCATAGCCGATGTTTCTGTTTGGTTCATCCAACCCTGGTATAACAGACCATCTGTTTTGTGTGTATTTTTACGCACTCTAATAACAGGAACCGCAACGGAAGCCGCAATTTTCATAGCATGAACTATTTCAGCATAATACATATCTAATTCCAACGAATGAAATTTTTGTGACTGTGACAGGAGGTGAAAAGGAATTCTAATTTTTCTGAGAATATCATCTAATACGTACTGATACAAGTTTACGTCTATCCTATCCCAAAGCTGTTTCTAAAACAAATTTGGACTACAACCCATATGGCAAAAAACATTTAAAACAACAGACACTTCAAAGTGAGAATGATCACTAATCAAAATTTCATCCGATACTTAAACAAGAAACTTTTTTAACGATTCAAGATCTGAAATTATAAAGTCCAAATTTACCACGCTACCTGAATTATGAACATAAGTATAATTTCTGCTATTCGTTTCCACGGTTAGATCATTCGGAAGGGATGATAATAAGATCTGGGACCACAGTAAACTAGGAATGCTAAGGCCAGTGTTAAAATCGCCTCAAAGCAAAGTGGCTTTACTAGACGCTCGTATTTTATGAGAAATTTTTGAGTCACTTCCACATGCGTTAGCAAAATGTTTGTTAGATTGTTCGTTTCTGTAATTAGTAGGCATATAAACTGCAAGTATAATGGTATGGTCTAGATCAACCGCAACAAAAGTATCATTAGTTCCAATTAAAACACACTTAAGGTTCTTATTTACTCCAATCATAATGCCGCCAGTGGAGCGACCTCCTGTACGGATGAATCCTATACGGATTTCGCTGGACAGATGAAGAACTCGTGTTCACAAGAAGCTTCCAATTGATTACTATTAACGCCACTTAAATGGTGCTCTACTATACACACTATTTCAAATGACTTGAATATTTCGGTTAAAATTATCAACCTATCTCTTGTTCCATTTATGTTCTGAAAACACAGGTTTACACAGTCAGGTTCGGTGCAAAGGTTCATACCTGCGGGGGGGGATACCAGCCTCAAGCTTGAGTGCTCGAAGCAGCGGCAGGCATATGACTCTTCAACATGGCGCAGGAGAAGCTGTTGCTTCTGTGATTTCCACCACAATTCGTGCATTTCACAGCGGAGGCTGAGCATGCGTTATTGTGGTTATTAGCATGGAGCGTATATTCACGTGCAAAGTGATCAAAGCCTTGGCATTTATAGCCCTGCTTGGGTTGATTCAGCGGAGGTGACACCCGGAAAAGCGAACAATCAATTTTGATGCCATGCTTTAGAGCGATGCCGAGATGTAGTTGAGATTTAAAGGACAACTGCACAACTGAACTACCTCCAAAGCGCTTTGCTTGCGCAACTGAGTTAACTAGACCTGTAATAGTTAATTCCTCAAAGCCCTTGTCAATCCGTATAATTCCTAGATATTCCTTCATTCCTTCTTTACGACCTTACCACTGATGAGTGAACTGGGTCGTAGAACACTTACCATCGATGAGGATTTAACGTGCTTTATGCCTGGCTAAGGAGGCTATCACTCAATCGTCAAACCCCCACGTCTTTGGTGGTTTCAGTATTGAGTAATATTTCGCTGGGTGGTTTGGGTATGGATTTATATTTTGCTGGGTGGTTTGGGTGTAATATTTTGCTTGGTGGTTTGGGTTTAATATTTTGCTTGGTGGTTTGGGTATAGATTAATATTTTGCTGGGTGGTTTGGGTATAGATTAATATTTTGCTGGGTGGTTTGGGTGTAATATTTTGCTTGGTGGTTGGGTTTAATATTTTGCTTGGTGGTTTGGGTATAGATTAATATTTTGCTGGTTGGTTTGAGTATGGATTAATATTTTGCTGGGTTTGGCCTGGATTTTTTAATGGCTTCTATAGCAACTCCGAAGAGAATAGCTATTAAGATCGTTGTTGCCACATCTAGAAATGAATCGTTTTTCACCTTTGTGTAGTCTGTTTTGCTTACGGAATGGGGTAACGTTTGCCAATTTGCTTAGTGATTAAGAAGGTAGGGGGGGGGGGGTATACTTAGAGCACTAGGTTTTCTCCAGTGGGGTTCTGGATGCTATAATGGTCAGCGAACATCTCGTTTGCCTAAGCTACTGTTACAGAATTCATCCAGCTTGCTGATACAAGATGGAGACCTATAGTAGAAAAATTGACTATACCAGCACCTAAAACTTTTCTTGAAAAACTGAGGTTTTTCTCTCTTTCATCACTCTGTTGGTGCAACCTTTAGATTGGAGTTCAAAAACTGCATTTTATCCAATTGCTTTTTTTTTGTAATTTAAATATAACATTAAGAATAAGAAAGTGAAACATTGTTAACACAAGTGCGCGAAACACAAAAACAATAGCGACAATAAAAACTGCCGGTCATAACAAGCCGGCGCTTTATCCTGTTTGAACATTCTTCTTTCAGATGCCTTTTTGTTCTTATGGCGGCCAAATGAAAACTTTGACTGATTGTAGGTTCAGTCCTCCCTATTCAGGACTGATTGTCCTGAATAGGGACAATCAGGGATTGTCCCAACATATCAGGGATTGTCAGGACAATAGGGATTGTCCCAACTTTGACTGATTGTAGGTTCAGTCCTCCCTATTCAGGACAGATGGTTTCCAAAATTTATAATTCCGGTTTTGTACTTGTACCAGAGCGGGATAAGCCCCAAAAATGAGCCATTAGCCTGAATAGTTCATGAGATCAAGCTTCGACCTTAAGATCTTTAATATGAAGTAGATCTTTCCAAAAGACTAAGGGTAACATGCTTTCAGATTCTCAAAGTTGTTTTTTTATATTAGAAGCACATTGTGATATCATCTACCAGTAATTATCCACTTCAATCGCAGCCTTTTTTTAAATTCGGTAGGATAACTAATTAAACGATACCAATAAGATTCCCTAAGTGTTATCCCACCTTGAAGAAACCATAGTAACCCCTGTTTCAAAAATCAGGCAATTTTTCTCAGGCACGTAGCCTTTGATGGGTAACACTCAATTTAATAAACCTTGTATATTTTTAATCAGCATAAAAAACTAATTCTTTTGATGTATCTATTGATGCCAAAATGGTTTTTTAGAGTCTCGGGTACTATTGAGCTGAGTCGCTCCTTACTTACACTTCGTTACCACGAACTGTTTGGTAATAAATTTAGCCTCTGTGACCTTCTTACCTCTGACCTTTCCAACCGTAGGATGTGTTGAAAGACGCAACCATAGGATGTGTCTTTCAAGAAATGACATGGAGGAAGGAGGTCTCAAAGAGTTAAAGATCAAATTTTATTTGTTCTTCAGATGGGGTCTACTTGTGTATATTTATAACTGCTATTTCATTTGTATTGATTTTTGCCCTAACTGGTCCCCACGATTTCAAAATGGTTTTGTTATTCAGGCAGCAATTTATTGGTTCAAATCTTTGCTATTTCTATTCAAAGCAAATATAGGCCGTATCTTCATCAACATTTTTTCAGGCGGAGTTGGCCGAGGGCTTTTTTCCTTGTTCGGGTAGATCCAGTCTCCACTAGGAGACTGTTAAGGCTCAGAAGACGAATTAAGTCCATTTGTAGTGGTTTTTGTTTAAGGAAGAAGTCGTTTGCGACATCGAAAGTCTGTTTTCGCTAACCTGGGGCTCGGCCAACTTTGCTTGAGAAATGAATCCAACAACCTAACACATACGTCACTTCACTTGCAGTTTCCGCGGCATTTTTCTTGGGCTTCTGAAATCGATGTCTTAATTTTTTCCTTAAAAGAGGGAGTGAGGGAATTCATTTTATGAGCTGAGGGGGGTTCATTTTATGTGTGTTCGGATTGTTCCGAATGCGTTTGTTAATAATGCTTTCTACAGTGATGAGTCCGTTCGGATCCTGAGCTACGGTAGTGAACATTCTTCACAATAGTTTCTAAGTCCTTCAAACAGAACTGAGAGCTAGATCTACATTGCCACAGGAGTGGTAAAAAGTCCGCTAGAGTAGTATTCGAGCTCCAATGACCTCTGAGTAGCGTGAAAATGTGAATATTGTTAAGATTCTTGAAATTCAAAAGGGAAATTTGAAGGCTTTTTGAGTATTCAAGTTGAGAAGAATATTTCTTAGAAATATGAAATTTAAAAAAAAATTCAGATTCAATAAAGTATTACGGCTTTTTTTTTGTCACAACATAGTGATTAAAAGTGTTGGAATTGTGGAAATGTGGAAATTAAGTCCACTACCACTACTACTACTAACAACTCACCGCAGCACCAAGCTGTCTGAGGCCAAAAGAGCTACGCACGCTCCTCTATCCCAATGGAGGTCCACGACCAATGGGATTTTACAAAAGCGTGGAGATTCTTGAAATGAAAATTTTTTAATTGTCAAAATGTCAAAATTAAGTCTAAGAATTGAAATAATTAATAATAATAATAAATAAAAGGGATATTACATAAAAAATTACAAAAATACAATAAATAATAACAAAATAAAAATTAGAATTGAAATAACTTGAAAAGGTTGAGAAAACGTAAAAGTATGCAGGCGTTGTGTTGTCTCAATATAAAAATTAAAAGTCTAAGATGTGAATATTTTAAAGATTCTTGAAATTTATAGGCACTTTGTTGTCAAAAAAAAAAAGATTACAGGTCTTAGAAGTAAAAATGTCAACTCTGTTAAGATTCTTGAAATTTTAAGGATTTGAGTTGTCAAATTTTGAAAATTAAGTCTTAGAATTATCAGTCTTAGGCGGTACAAAGTAAAATGCTTAGAGTAGATTGTAGCTTCATAATTGTTGTCTATATTTGTAAGTTCACACACAATTTCTGACCAGCTAGCCTAATTTCAAGATTTTGGCTTAAAATCTGACAGGTTAGGCGAAAAAGTTTCGGTAACCCTGCTCATATGATCCATCCAATTCTCTAGGACTAGTAGGAGTGCCGATATTTTTTCATCGAATGAAAAACTTGATTTGATTGGTAGTGACTTCGTAAATATGTTCTTTTTTCTTAGCTTTTTCCCTGGGCCTGGAAGAGGCAGGGGTATGATGATGAGACCCAGAGGCATGCGTGGAATGGGCCCTCCAAGGTTTAGAGGTCAGCCTCCGTTTCCTGAAGGACCAAGGTTTGGTAAATAAAATCATTACTTTGGTGTATATTTTTAACGGAGAAAAAACTTTTTCGCGTTTAGAAAAAAAATATTTAGTCCAGGAAAGTATTTAAAATTCATAGGAAAAAATATCCTGGTGCAAAATTGATGAAGATCTAAAAATGTCAAGAAAACAAAAATGTCAAGAAAACAAATAAAAACTGTTTTTTACCTCATTGTTCCATCCTTGGATTATTCATGCCTGGATATTGCGATTTTCTTTTCTTTGTTTCAATATTATGAAGTTTTTAGGGCAGCATCACATTTACAATTAATGTTATCATGTTGAATCATGAAAATTTCCGTAGGGAGAAGGAATTTTGGTACTTGTGTATTATGCGCCACTCACTCAAGTTTACGCTGTGTAAAATTCGAGAACACGCCAGTTTTTTTGTTACTTTAGAAATAAATTTTGGCTATAGATTTGAATATTAAGGGGGGGGGGTATAGCGGATCTTCATGCAAAATGTGTTTGGTGCAATTATTCTGTAGGTTAGATAGATAGATAAATAAGTGTATTTTAAAGCCAAATAGTCCAAATTATACATTTCCCATCTATTCTGTCACTTGTTTTAGTCCTGTCTCATGTTAAGCAGAAAGAAACTAACGAAGAAACCAGTTTGTTATCGAGTTTTACACAGCGTAAACTTGAGTGAGTGGCGCATAATACACAAGTACCAAAATTCCTTCCCCCTACGGAAATAAAAAATAAAATTCTCAAATTTGGAAAGCCTTATTTTCCACAGGGGGGGGGGGGGTATTTCACCTGGGTTATTTTCCGGGAGGGGCGTAAGCTCCTGCCACCCCCTTGGATATAGGGTAGAAATATTCATTTCAAGTTCGCATTCCACTGTCGTGTAGAAAAAATTTCCCTGTTGTTCTATTTGTATTTTGTTGTTTATGATGGAAAGGCAGTGTGGTCTTCGTCAATATTTACTTCAAACAATCAGAAGTCAGTTTCGCTGTCCTTGGTATTTCGAATCGAACTAATTTTTTTTAATGGGAATGAAGATATATTGTTGGTTTTTATTTGAGCGATCCTAAACAACTGAATATAGGGTAAAATTAGACAGTCTTGTAATGAAGAACTCATCCCCCTCTCTCGGGCTTTGGTTTTCCGTCTCCCCCTAAATTTGCATATTACTGCGTTTTCCGACCCCCCTCTCAACCCTAAAGTAAAATTTTGCTTGTGTTTACTTTATTTGTTGTTCCCTCTGTATAGAAGGAATGGTCGTAGAAACTTGAGAGAGGGCACATCCAATCGGAAAATGGAAGTTCTAGTGCTCCTTTCAAGGGTTAAAAAAGAGAGGAGGACTGGAATCTGTGTTGACAATGTGAATACATACATTAAAAGATAGTGAAACATTACCCTTTTTCTGCTGAATATTTTAAAAAGCAAAGGATGCTACCCCTTTCCCAAACCCTAAGTAAAATATTTGCTTGTGTGTCTTACCCATGCCGTCTTAGGTCATTTATTAGTTAAATATTTATTTGATGTGCTCAAGTCCAAGGAGAGTGTACGAGGACTTTTTATTAGAGATTTGACCAAATTGTCTTGTAAAATAAATCCATCTGCATTTGATAGCTAAGATGTTAAATTTTGCTGTTTTATTGTTTTAGGGAATATTCTATTAACTTTCAAACTCAAAATTGTGTACAGCACTAAAATTTCAAAAAATAAATGTAAAGGGTTTATTTGCTGGATATGGAATTTGTGGCTCACACCTCTACTAAAAAATGCAAGACTTTGATAACGCTCGGTCTGAGATAAAAACAAAGGCAATTTCCACTAAAAATATGAAAGATCCAATGTCTAAGGAAAAAGAAGAAGATCATAAATGATAATTAGACACACACCTGACAAAATTACAAGACATAACGAAAAAAAAGAGTTATTAAAGTGAATATTTTCAAACGCCAAACTGAAATGAATTCCTTATCATTGAAAAAACAAGGAGAGGGGATAGAACTGTTATTTCTCAACAGTCGAAAATATTTATGAAAGGATTTTTTTTATTACAGGTCCAAGAGGAATGGGTCCTCAAGGATTTGGCCCTCGAGGACCAATGGGCTTCCAATCCATGTAAAGATTTGGTGGTCCAGGTGGACCTGGCGGTTTAGGGATGTTTGGAGCTCCTGGTGGACCCAGTGGTGTCCACCCACCCGGTGAACAAGGTGGGTCTGGTGGCCCTAGCAAGGATGAGACTCAGGGAGAAACAACAGAAAAGGATACATCAAGTGATGAAACCGAAAAAGTTTCTTCAACTAGTCATGAGGGCCAAAGTGGACAGAGTATTTTCAATAGACTAATGGCGCAGACGGGACCACGCGGTCCAGGAGGACTGCGACCTGGTTCTCCACTAAGACCTGGTGGTCCACTTAGACCAACCGGTCCTGGACTTCTTGGTAGACCACGTGCACCAGGAGGTTTCGGTGCTCAAGCAGGGCCTGGAAATTTAAGTAGGCCAAGTGGACCAGGAAGTTTAAGCGGACCTGGTGGACTTGGTCTAAATAGACAAAGCGGACCCAGTGGCTTAAATAGACCAATCAGACCAGGAGGATTTGGCGGTCCTGGAGGATATGGTGTCCCTGGAGGCATGGATGGCCCCAGAGGCATCAGTGGACAAAGAGGCATGGATGGAACTGAACAAGGAGGCATGGGTGGTGCCGGTCAAGGAGGTATGGGTGGAGCTGGACAAGGAGGCATGAGTGGCCCTGGACAAGGCGGTATGGCCAGACCTGGACAAGGAGGTATAACCAGACCAGGACAAGGGGGTATGGGTCAACCTGGACAAGGAAGCATGGGTGGACCTGGACAAGGTGGCATGAGTAGACCTGGACAAGGAGGCATAGGTGGACCTGGACCAGGAGGTATGAGTGGGCCTGGTAGCATGGGTGGCCCTGGTATTGACAGTAGTTCTAGTGGACCTGGTGGGATGGTTTTTAGCGTCCCTCCTGGTCATAGTATGCAAGGTAGTTTCGGAGAAATGAATCTACCTATGGGTCCAGGAGGACCTGGATTGATGGGTCCTGCTCCAGGAATAAGAATGCCAATGATGATGCCTCCAACTGGTGCACCTCCTGGACAATTTGTAAGTTCAGCTTTGATTATTTTCTTTCTTTTTCTTACTTTTCTTTCTTTTCTTTTGTTTCTGCAACTATGACTACTATAAAACCGTCAAAGTCAATACAAGCAATGATGCTGTGTGTAAGTTGTGCTAACACCAACATTAAAAGCAAATAACTTATTTATGACAAATTAACATACACCACAACAAACTGGCACCAACACACTAAACCAAAACGGGAGTAATTCCAAGTGAAATTTTCTGACGACCCCTCACTCCAGAACTTTTTGGGAAAAGAAAAATGGTAATATTAGTAGAAATAGACATCTTTTCCTTGACCTCCATTACTTGAAAAACATTTAATGAGCCGAGTTGCCATCTCTTTATTATATCTCTCTAGCATCATCTCTTTATTATCGGCAGCTCGGGTCTCTGAATCCCCCCCCCCAGATGGTGCTCTGGCCTTCGTCTTTTGCAGCTTGTTATTATTACGTAACATTTCCAGTTTTTTCTCTTTTTTTAGTAGAATTTATTTTTGTTAAGAATTTATTCAGAACTTAAGCGCGTGTCAAAAATAGTTGATTCTAGCATCTAATAGTGTGTTTGAGCATGGATTATCCGACTTATGGGCTTAACAAAAAACTTATTCGGTAATTTTTTAGCTGAAACACTATAAAAAACTAGCCGAATAACAACATTAATTGCGTTTACTCCATAGTGAGCAAAGTTTATTTACAAACCCCTGAAGGTTTGTCACATTTCATAATTACTGTCCTTTCTTTGTCTTAGCGTATAATGTAAGTTTTTTTTCAATTTTTGAAAGGAGGAATTTTTTTTTCCTGAAATATGAAGTCACTCATCCTCACTTATCCTGTATTTTCTGGGGGTTAGCGGGTGTAACTTATTCGACAATATCCGACTTATCCTACAAATAATCTAGATTATTCCAAGTAGTAATCCTCGTTATCTATAGTCATTTATGTCTCGTCAAGAACTAAGGATAAGCAGTGGGGCTTATCTAATAAGTAATCTTGAAATACTCGAACGAACAATAAGGAATTATTTTTACCTATTACGGAATGCATGGGCGCCCATAAGCTGAATTCCAGGGGGGGGGGGCAAACCTGGTCCAATGGGCATTTTTAATGCTATATAATAAAAATCTCAGAACAAAAATATAAAACTAAGGCAGCATCATTTGGACTCAAGGCACCAACATAACAATCGATATCGGGACAGACAAATGGAATTCTCCTATTGTTCATTTAGGTGATTGTGCTGTCGCTGACAATGCGTCGAAAATGACATGTAATCACTGCTAAGCCTTTTGTTATTGCTAAAGGATCACCCAATTCACTTCTTAGTGTTAACTGACAGAGTTCCAAATAGGAAGTGTTTACAGGAACATACTGAAGATGCTTTATATTATAGTGATGAACAAGTTCATGAGATGTTTTTCGTTCAAGAACACGTTGGAGGGGGACATTTGAATTACCAACTCTCGATGTTTCCACAAAGGATGCATAGAGAATTATGCAAGAGTCCGAGGCGAAACCAGGTGGATAATCAGCAAAAATAACTTGATCCATCCCGTAAACGGTGCCAGCATTTTTCCCATTGATCATATTCTGTTTAAAGCCAAGAACGTCTCTCAGATTATCATTGAGAATAATTATTTCAGTGTCAACAGGTGAGGTAATGTAAATCCTATCGTGTTCCAATGAATACTTAAAATGGAATTTACCATTCCTACGATATGAGATTTTTCTATTGATTGTACGACACAAATCTGTCATATTATCGTATTCAATATATTTCAATTTGGCATGTGGATATTCGCTAGATTTAAGTGCTTCAACCCATTCATAGTCGACAAAGAGTGTCCAATCGAATGGTATAACTTTTATATCATACACACGATCCTTTTCTCAGGATGTCATAGGTATTTTAGAGAATACAGTCGACAAGAGCCACTTCATACGCACCGTCAAATTTGATGGCGGGGGAGAGTTTTGTCCAAAAATCACTTGTCGTATTCAAGTCGTTGTAGAGAGGATCGGAAACATTGGACATGAAAGTTACATAGAAATCATTGGGCATTGTCAATATCTTCAACACCGATCCAAGAATCAAAATCAGAGTTGTATCCTAGCCACCGAACAAGTAACTGTTTCTTACCCCTGCGAGTACGTGTCCTTTAATATCTTTTCAATTTGATAGATTTCACTATTATTTTTAACTTTTTGTAGTTCATAGTCATAAAAGCCGCCGAGAATCTCTTCATCTTTGGTATCACGCAGGCGATAAGTTAAGAGTTTAGTGTCTAGGATTTTTGCCACTTTAAAAAGTTCTGTGGACCACAAGTAATTCCCCTTTTCAAAAACATTAGTTGTTCTATTAATTCGAACAGTATCACCAACATTGAATTTATTTTTCTTCTTGACAATCGATTCATTGGAATATTGTTTAAGAAAGGTGTCAATTGTATCATGATCAGAATGATGAACTTCCGTTGGCGTAGAGTTGGACAATGATCGATGAGGTCGTTGATTATAAATCAACATGATTTTATCTAAATCATGAATAAAAGCCGGTGTATTTTTGAATGTACAATATCTTGAAATTAAAAGTCGAATAGTTCTTATCAATCGTTCGGCCAATGCAGCCTTTATAGGACTATGACTATGATAGAGCAGTGTACTATATTTCACTAGTACTTTTGCAACATGGGGATTAACAAATTCACTACCGCGATCCGTTTGAATTTTTTTATATGAATCCTGTTCGAGAATACTTTCAATGGCCTGAGCAACTTCAACGCCTCTCTTTGATCGCAATGGAATTGCATATGCATAACGACTATAAACACTGATTGCAAGTAGAATGTACTTTTACGATTGTGTATAGGGCATTAAGCGAATATTCTCCCAAATCTCTATTTAAAGAAATATTACGATTTATTTGATTTTAATTTCAATTGTAGCGATAAAAGAATTTATTTTGTGGTAATGGGAGATTCGCTACTGTGGTGATAGAGATTTCTCCTATAGCGCCACTTATAGCGCTGGAGATTGTGTCAACTAGGCTAGCGCCGCTCTCAATTAATGAGAGAAAATTGAATATGTAGACATACAAATGTGGCTTCTTCTTTCTTGAGCTATCTGGAGATCAGATTCCTTTGGGAGCATTTACCATGGAGACTGGCGAACTAGTTACCTATTATCGGACTAGACTCAGACATATAAGAGAAACAAACACATATAAAAAGACAATAGATTTATTGAACTTACATGCTTAGTTGTACAGCAACGGGTCACTTCAATGACAATAAAATGGTGACCGAGATTACTTGCGGTACTAATTGTTTTGAGCCTGAATACATATTGAAAATTAAAAAACACATCTACCCCACTCCCAAACGCAGTTCTTTCGTCCTGCGCTCTAGGGACTGCCTGCCATTGGCTCAAGTGACCCAAGGACGCAAATCTTCGTCCAATAATCTCTTTAAGATTTTTCAGATGATTCAGGAGTTCACACAGTTTTTTGCCATTTAAACTTCCTTAGAAATATCGTGCTTAGCATTTTGTTTTTGCTACTAATTATCTTAGCGAAATTCGAACGACTAGCGCCGTTGTCTGACTGAAGCTAGAAATGCAATTTCTCTTTTTGCTGATTATGAATTTAGACTCCTGGAAGCGGTATTTGAACTCAATTAGGGAACGTTTAATTTCTGCCCGAATCATCTTTAGAAGGAAAGAATCTTATATTTTAAATATATGGTATTCTACTGCTGGTGCACATCACCCTTCCCATCAAATAATGACGTCCCGTCATTAGTACTGCTCATTAGGAGTGCTTAAAATTTTTCAATTATTTTTCTTATTTATTCTACATCCCTATCTAAAATTCATCTACCGGATTAAGATTATTTTCGGTTCTAGGTTAGCTACTATATAAGGATTTTTTTTTTTCTATATCTAGCACTGATTATCTTTACATTTCCAACAAAGTTGGGGCTATTCTACTTTTAAACTAGTTTTTTTTTTTTTTTGCTGTCTATATGACGTACTACATACTATCTACACAACGTTAAATGAATAACATGATATATTACACCTAATTCTACATGAATGATTTATAACATACAATATTTGGTTCATCATATTCACTGATGACATTAAAACACTTTCACTATTGAGATTTTTGCATTGTCAAAGCTATTAGGAAGTAACACATTTAGCTTCACATCTATTCATCACCTTTCGTGTCCTTAGTGTACTACACCCTTCTGTTGTAAATTACTGTCCTTCACTCCTTTTGTTGTGGCAAAAATTTCGAAGCACGTACGTTTATGGTTTCTTCATGGAACAGTTCGAGTCTAGTTGTCTTTACACGGTATGTTTCCCTAATAGTCAACTGGGAAATGACCGTTAAATATCGTTCTAATAGTCAACTGGGAAATGATTCTTCCCACTACAGGTGTTGATAGATAGATAGATAGATAGATTTTATTTTCCATATACCAGTAAAATAATTACATAACAATCTACAAATCCCCACAAAGGCTCCATGGCCTGTAGGTTGGTGTTTTTCTTCTTAGCATATCATTTTTAGGATTTTTGAGGCACATAGAGAATGTATTCTCCAGTAAAATTGTTCATTTGTGCCTTTTGAAACGGGTTGCCGTCATATTATAGTGACTCTCTTAATATATTGTCTTTAAATTCACTTCGAACCTCTTCAACTATCATCTAACTTCAAATATCGTTAAATATCGTTTATCTTGTACTGCTCGATGGTGTTCTCAGAGTTAAACTTCAAATTTTCTTTAATTTTGTCTTCAAATATCCTCAAATGTCTTAAGTGTCATTTAACTTCAATATCGTCTATCGTGTGCTGATTGATGGAGTTCTCAGAATTAAACTTCAAATTGTCTTTAATTTCATCTTCAAATATCTTCAAATGTCTTTAAGTATCATTTAACTTTAAATATTGTTTAATATCGTTTAGCTTCAAGTATCATCACTATACTGTCAAATTATTATGGGGTCCATAGTGAGTATCAACAGCGATATCTACGTATTTATATCTTGTCCTAGCCGATGGGTTTCTCAGCGTTTATGCGATTATATAGTTCGTTAAAGCACTTGATACTGAGGTTCAAATATAGTGTTACCTGATACATAATATGGTTCATAGTCGAAGAAAACGACGATCGAAGGTAACTGTTGTTTTCGTAGACGAAGCTGGGATGAAGTTGCCTGGAGTCATGGTGAGTACTCTTCGTTGGTTGAGATATGATGAAAATAGATGTTACTGGGTCGTATCTGTACTGGGCAGCTTATTGTAATACTCGATGACCAAAGTGTCCATTACTTTCCTGTAATAAAAACAACGCGGCAGAATCACATGTTCTTTTAAGTAAATACACATACAATAATTCACGCATTAATTGGGTTATAATTTCTTAGCTATGAGACAGAATTAAATAAATACACTAATATTGGTACTCACATTGAAAATCTAAAACAGAAATTTCTTCAAATTTGTTTTGATAACGAAAATATCGATATTAAATAAACATAATTTACCCTACATTGTTAAGTTTGAGGTCTGTTTTTACAATATTTTTTTCATGCCTGCATTGTTCACGCAAGTCCGCGCTGTATAAGAAACGCATGTTGCAGCGTCATAACCACACGGTTTTACGCAAACGATACTACAATGAGGGAACAAGACATAACAAGGACTAGTGGAGACCTCTATACCCACTAGTTTTCTGATGTCTTCCCTATTTCTTGGCTTAGACGTTCTCATGGGGCTCCGGGTTTAACGGCTGAAATGCCGAGGTTCTTAGTCTCAGGATTTTTCCGTAATTGCAAGTCAACATTGGTGCCTCGTATTCGCCTTTCGAATAAGGTCATTAGATGCAGGATTTCCATGCTTGCCCGCGTAGATTCCAGTTGATGCTTGGCAAAGAATATAAGCATAATGAAGAACTGACATCAATACCTTTTTAGAAGGCTATTGTTTGAGCAAATCCTTCAGCACTAAATAAATAAATATTATATTAAAGTCTTATTAGAATCCGTTAAGCGAGAAACACCTTCACATTAATAGGGAATTCCTTGTGGGTTTTACTTAGTCGCCATTGGACATACACAGGGTTCAATCCATATATCTTAACTGATTAAATGGTTTTAAAATTTTACATATTATTATTGAGATATAATTTCACATCCGCCGTGAAATTCTACATATAAACGTACCATAGGTTGTTTGGTTATAGTTACCAATAGTTGGCTATTGGTACATATATTACTCGAGTAAGAAACATTATATTTCTCGAGTAAGAAACACATGAATAAGCAAACTTGCGGCGCATAATTACACTGGTAGGCCTAAAATAATTATAATCTGCACTAAGATAAAATATTTCATATAATTAGACGCTTCTGTACTGATAATTTCTTGTTTTTTTTTTGATAATATCCATCTTGGTTAGGACATGGGTCGATTTTTCATGAAAATCCGAGGGAGACCTGTGTCAGTATAGGTAAGATATAACGTGACTGACTTGCGAAAATATGCCACAAAAATTAGAGCACAATATATGTCATGGATAAACCAATGAAATTAAAGAACATTTTTGTCACAGAACTATAGAACAGTGATCTCTCTGTTATTGTATACGTCATAGATATAAACTAATGAAATTAAATTTTTTTTTTCGCCAAGGAGCTAAAGACATAATGTCTCTGTTTTCTATTGAAGTAATGTTTAACACAGAGCTGTAGGACAGCATACGTCATAGATATAATATAATGAAATTAAAAGCTTTTCTTTTTTTTCTCGGAGCTATAAGAAAGTAAACTCTCTGTTTCTCTTTCAAAGCATTCTGATCCAAAAACGAAAACTTACTAGCTCACAGAAGTTTCTATTCAACCTTTAAGTATTGTTTTGACTGGCCCTGATTGGCATAAAATACTAATTTCTTACACTTGAAGGACTGAGAAATATCCCTTCCTACGGTCGTTAAAAAAATTACAAAAAACAATGATGGGCCTTGAGTTCCTCCCCAGGCTTCCCACAAGACGTGGTCCAACGCCAGTTGTCGTTTTCAGTAGACCACTAGCTTCCTACCTTTGGTTATTTTCTGTGATCGTCAACGTTTTGACATTACTCGTATCATTTTATTTTATTTATTTATTTTTTTTCCATTAATATTGACTTGGTTAACTTTACTTGCACACTTTTGAATTTATTATGGTGTTAAATTCATATCTTTGAAATTTGTCTTTACATTAATTAGGGATATTTCCATCTGTCAGGTTTTTTAACCGTTCTACCTGACTGTGTCGTTATTTTCTCCTCTGTTTCTTGCGGTTTTTTCTTTTTCGGTTTGTCTAGCGAAATAAGGTCAAACTTTTTGTATTGTTTTTTCAAAAATTCTTGCCCTTTTAATTTCGTTTGTTTCCCGTGTGCGGCTGCTGAGGTCGGCCTTGATTTCCCTATTTCTTTAGCTACTATTTGGCCTGATTCACCATCAGACTCTTCGGAACTAGTTTCTGACGAATCCGGATTGGAACTTTTAGAGGTGGCACTTTTTGTGGTATCACCTGCCATTCCTTCGTAAATTTCTACTCCCCTGGAAGTAGAAGGTTTATTCTCTAAGTCCTCGCCTTGAGTTCTCAACTCGGGGGATTTGAAAGATTCTTGAGAGCTTTGGGAGGAATCAAAAGTTTTTGCGGGGTTCCTCCATTGTTTGAAGGCCATGTCTTCAGGGGGATGGGGCATTCTTTGCACAAAGGTTTCCCTCCATGAAGTCCACTTTTTAGGTTTGACCTTGGACACAGTTATATCATGATGTTGACCTTGCTGGTCATCCTCTGGAGTTTTATTCTCGGGCAATGTACTTTGACTCTTTTTATGGGGAAATTAATTAAATCCATAGCTTCTCGCAGGTTTGTTTTAATTAAATCTTTGAGAGGAGTTTTCTTTACAGCAATGCCGGGGGTTTCTACAGCTCTGTTTAATTCCTCCTGTAAAGACAGGGGCCTTTCTATTGGTGTTGTAGGGGAAACCATATCGTCTGGAAATCTTTTGGGGGGACATGGGGTCGAGATTCTATCGGGGAAAATTGGGTTTTTGGAGATATTGTATAATCTAAATCTCCTGCGTTTGCCGATGAATAACTTTTTGGGCTTTTTGGCGTTCTTGTTCTTACTGGTGTTAGGGATTTTTTCTCTGGAATAACTAGATTTTCCATAGCTAAAAATTCTTCAAAGTTTTGTTCATCACTCTCATTTTCAAAATAATCTTGTTTAAAATTGAAAGGTTTTAGCTCTGCCAATCTTGACCTAGGGGGTTCATTTTCCGAATCTGACGAATCAGTAGAGGAGGGCTGTGATACCCATCTCTCTGGAAATTTGGCTCTTTTTATTCGGCTAACATGCGCCTTGTAAGTTCTTCCACTATCGGGGTTTTCCATTTTAAAGGTATATTCATTATCGTACTTTTTGACTATTCTGTACGGCCCAGAATATTTGTTGGAAAGTTTTTTTCCTTCCGTTTTCGCCTCGTTCTTTAGGTAAACGAAGTCTCCTACTTTGAAATCTATATTCCCCTTAACTTTGGGTTGGTTTCTTAGTTCTTGGTTTATTTTACATTTTTCCAACTCTTGCCTAACTATTTTATAAGTTTTCCTCATCCTATTTATGAATTCTTGTTTATAATCTTCTGAGTCGTTATAATACTGCCGAGACTCAATAATCTCATCATACGGGATTCTAAAATCTCGACCAAAAAGTAAATAAAATGGATTGTCTTTGGTTGCTTCGGAATAAGCAGTGTTGATTACGTTAGTTAAGTAAGGTAAGAATTTATCCCAGTCGCTCCTATTGTCTTTCGTATAAATACTTAGAACGTTCGAAAATATTTTATGTCTGTTTTCTATTTTGCCATTAGCTTGTGGATGGTACGGCGCTGTCACCATTTTCTCTATATTCAGGAAACTCATTAAATCTTTTGTTACTTTTGCAACAAAATTGCTCCCGTTGTCGCTCAAAATTTTATTAGGAATGCCGAATTGTAAAAATAATTTTGCTAATGCCTTACTTGTGGCATAAGCACCTTGATTTTTTAATGCTTTTGCAAAAGTAAATCCGGAAAAATGATCTACAACCGAAAGAATACACGTATGGCCTCTGCTGGAAACAGGTAAGCCTCCATTTGTCCCGTACAGGTCAAATGAGATAATATCGAAGGGGTACTTTGCTACTGGGACCCTTCCCATTGGAGGATTTGGATAAGCTGGGGGGATTTTTCTCAAGTTACATGCTTCGCATGTACTTACAAATTCTTTAAGTTTGTCAGTGCCGATTGTACGTAAAAGTATTGTTTTAGCTTATGGAACGTTTTCATAACTCCTAAATGTCCACCTGTGTCCGAATGAAAATATTCAAATGCAGGCCCTATCAAGTTTTGTGGTAATACAGGTATTATCGAGGTTTGGTTTCTATTTGTCTCAGCAGTCACAATCCTACACAGTATTTCTTCATCAAGGTCGTAGTAAAAATTATCTATCTCTTTTCTAAGAGTTTTGAATTTATCCGGTAACGCCTCATCATTCACAAAATAATTAATTAGTGCTACGCACATTTCGTCCTTTTTTTGCTTTCTTTTATATTTTCCAAAGATAAGGGACAATAGTTAATCTTATTTTCTTTTACTGCGTCTTTGACTTTGTTTTTCTTACATCCATGTTTGCTTTTAGCATTAATAGCATTAACTTCATTTTCTTCAGTTTCCGACGGACTATTTTCTGGATATCTACTCAAAAAGTCGCAAGCTGCGTTTTGTTTTCCCTTTAAATGTTCAAATTCATAATCTAGGTCTTGGATTTTCATAATCCATCTAGCTAGAATGCCCGTGGGGTTTTTAAATGTGTGCAGGTACTGCAAGCTTTTATGGTCTGATCGTAATATAAATTTTCTACCAATTAAATAATGCCTAAATTTGTCCAAGTGGTAGATAATAGATAGTAATTCTAAGTTTGTGGCGGAATAACTGCTTTCGCCCTTTGATAAAGTTTTACTTGAATAGCATATAACTTTTTCTATTTGTTTAGGTGTTCCCTGTAGAGGGTTAGGGTTTTCTACTGGGATTGTTTGCGAAAGGATAGCGCCTATGCCCTTTGAGCTAGCATCAGTGGTAACGATGAATTTTCCGTTTTCGAAATCAGGGAGTGATAAAATTGGTTCAGAAGTGAGCGCCTTTTTGAGTTGGTCTAGGGAAGTTTGAGCTTCCTGGGACCAGGTAACATTATGGGAGTTTCCTTTCGTTAATTCCGTGAGGGGTTTCGCAATTTGGGAATAATTGCGTACAAATTTTCTAAAGTAGCCAGTAAGTCCTAAAATTCCCCTTAATTCTTTCATAGTTCTGGGGGGCTTGAGGTTTTCAACACATCTTATTTTATCAGGGTCTGGGGATATCTCTCCCTGGGTCACTACTACTCCTAAAATTTAATTTTGGATTGAAATAAATTTACTTTCTCAGGCCGGCATTTTAAATTGCCTTGCCTGAACTTCTCGAACACCTTAGCTAAAGTTGCCAAGTGTTGCTCAGTGTTTTCCCCCACGCATATAATATCATCGACAAAATGAATTATATTCTTTAATCCTCTTAACAGGTGCAATAGGGGTCTACATAACGCGCTTGAACTTGTTTTAAGCCCAAATGGTACTCTCAAGTATTCATAAGATCCATATTCGGATGCTGAAAATGCAGTTTTATGGACATCCTTTTCGGCTATTTTCACTTGGTGGTAGCCTTGGGTAAGGTCCAAAGAAGTAAAAATTTTGTTTTTGCTTGAAATTGAGTCAAGAATTTCGTCTATTCTTGGTAGAGGAAATTTATCGCTAACTACTTGTTTGTTGAGAGCCCTATAATCTACAACGAGCCTAAAATCTCCATTCTTTTTTGGTACTAGGATCACTGGTGCGCTATACGGGCTTATACTTGGGCGTATAATCTCGTTCCTTTCTAATTCATGGATTTTATTTTTTAACCACTCTTTGTGCTTATATGGCACACGATATGGCTGTTTTGCTACGGGATTACCAGTCGTTAAAATTGAATGCTGGTAAAATGGGATCAGCCCGATATCATTTTCAGATGCAGAAAATACATCCTTAAAATTCCATAATAATTCGCATAATTTTTCTTAAGTTCCATATCCGTAATATGATCCATTTTAAATTTGTTTAAAAACTGCGATTTAGTCAAAGGATATTCGTTATTTGAAGTTTTAATACCGTTAACTAGGTTTCTTTTAGAATTTTCCCATTTATTTAAATCATTTTCCGTTAAAACCTGGATTTGGACTAAACACGTCCCCTTTTTAATTGTAATTGTATCATTTTCATGGCTATTGGTTACCCAAATAAAACCTTCCCCTTTGTCATAAGATATAATCTGTTCCTCGCATAACAGATTTTCAGGTATTTCAGACGGTGTCGCAAACCATATTTCTGATTTGCTAATTATTGGCTCGATCATTTGTGATATTTGGATTTTTTGCATCGTTTTGGGAGGGATTTTTGTTTTCCTTATCGCAAATCCGTAATATTTCTCTTCATTTTCATTGTTTATTAGATTCATACTGGCGCTATGCTGCGCCATTGCGGCATCTTGCGGCGTCACGTTGGGTTTTATTATGTTTTTCCACAATTCCGCTATTTTCTTAATTTCATTTGATCTGTACTGTCGCATATCTCCTATTTTTATTTTCGCAGATTCAATACTGTTATTATTTAAATTTACTTCATTTCTGCGATATCTCTCAGGATAATTGAACAAATTTCCAATTATGCCATGTCTTTGCGAGACATGGGGTTCAAAATACTTCGACATTATACCACTAGAAATTTTGTTTACTGTTATGTTATCTTCGTAACCTCTGTTACGATTTCTTAAGGTAGAAATTTCTTCCCCCACCTTAGCTGGGTATACCAGCTTCTCGTTGGCCACGTCTAATAGTATTCTATTAGACCTTAGAAAATTTGCCCCTATAATAGCTTCATATGGGAGATTATCACATACAATAAAATTTGTCATGAAGGTTCTGTTGTCTCTTTTTACGTTTAGGCAAATTGACCCTTTTGCATTTAATTTATGACCTGTAACACTTGTTAAATTGGGATTCTTAGGGTTCTTTTGTCGCCTAATGTGCAGAGGCAACGTGTTAAATACGCAAGAGTTTATGATATTTACAGTAGCTCCACTGTCAACTAAGGCCGTAAAGTAAACGTTTTCTACACAAAAATCATTAAATATAGGTAACTTGTTAATAATATCACTACAAGAAGGCACTAGTATTGTTTTGGACCTATTAAATATCCCTGGCACCCTCGGGGTCCAACTTATGTTTCTGAGGGGCCTGAAGCGTTTCCCTGAGAATTTATTTCATTTGTCGGTGCCTGTAATAGATATTCAGACGTATTAGGTTCCGTAGGCATATTTAAATGATTTACGTCTGCCTGTCTTTGCCATGTATTATTATGGTAGCGTGGATGTCTCGTGTCAGTGCCATTTGCTGGCGTTGACTGCCAGTGCCGTTGGCTTGTAAAATTTTCATTTCTCATCGGCAAATTTTCATGATTTCTATATTGCATTCTCGCATTATATTGACCTTGGCGAGTATTTGGGTTTTCAGAACCGGTAATTAATTTGCCTGTTGGGGAAAGGGCTATACAAATTTGGTTGGTACGCATTATAAGGTACTGATTGGCGCAATCCCCCTGGCTATAGCCTATTGCACGACCGGTGCTAAAATTTGTTCTTCTGAACAAATGGTTACCGTAATTTTGCGTATTACCGACAGCATTTCTTGGTATGGGATTGGTGACGTAGTGGCACTCTCTTGCTATGTGGCCAACACGATTGCAGTTATAGCACCTTATTATTGTAGGGTTAATGGGCTGAAAACGTACTGTTTTCTGCCTAGCGGGTTCTGGCGTTTTGTTTCTTTGTGCTACTGGGGAGTTATCCCTTGAAAAGAAATTGGGGGATGTCTGATCGCCCTTGAAGATTAGGTTCGCGTTTGAGTCGCCTAGGCTGTTTATTTTTGCATTACTATGATTAGCAACCATTTTATCAACTTCAATTAGTCGTTCTACCTCTTGGACTGCAAGATCCAACGTCTGAATATTCTTGGATATTACTACTCTATATAGTTTTGGGGGTAGCCCTTGCAAAAAGGTATTTAGTATGACTTTTTCATACAGTTGCCCAGAACCACTTCCGTATTTTGCTTCTACAGAAATGCGTATATTATCCAGATATTCCCTTATATTTTGTGAAAAATCAAAGTTCACTACTCCATGTTTTAATTTATTTATTGAACTGGTTTCTATAAATCTCTCTTTGAATGCTTTTAACAAGTCATCAACCGTATTTATTGGCAAGTTGGCGTTATTTCCTATGGTATGTTCGACCTGTTTTAGAAAGGTTAAGGCCTGGCCTCTTAATCGTAGAAGCAGCATGTCTTTTAATGCTCCAACGTCTGTTTTTGTTAATTGTACAAACTGGGTCAATTGGATATTAAATTCGTCAATATCTGATTGACCATTGTATTCCGGGATAGATTTTGCAATCTCTATATTTTTTGCGATTAACTTTTGCACTATTAATAACTCACTGATTTCTTCCATCTTTTTTTTTTGCGTTTATATCAACTTAAAATTTTACTTAACCTATTTTGGGGGACTCTATTATCTCCTATGAGATATTCTAAAGGGTTTCCCTGTAGTAGCTTAGCGGCAATAGGCCTAATCAATTTTCTTATATGTCTGTATCTTTCCAAAAATTAAACTTGAATTACAAAGTTTAAATAGCCTAACTAGTTCGCAGTTTTCCTCCAATTTCCGACACGCGCCATTTGTACCATTGAAGTTGTATTTGTGGTAATAGAAAGATTTGCTCGTGGCGATAGAGATTTCTCCTATAGCGCCACTTATAGCGCTGGAGATTGTATCAACTAGGCTAGCACCGCTCTCAAGTAATGAGAGAAAATTGAATATGTAGACATACAAATGTGGCTTCTTCTTTCTTGAGCTATCTGGAGATCAGATTCCTTTGGGAGCATTTACCATGGAGACTGGCGAACTAGTTACCTATTATCGGACTAGACTCAGACATATAAGAGAAACAAACACATATAAAAAGACAATAGATTTATTGAACTTACATGCTTAGTTGTACAGCAACGGGTCACTTCAATGACAATAAAATGGTGACCGAGATTACTTGCGGTACTAATCGTTTGAGCCTGAATACATATTGAAAATTAAAAAACACATCTACCCCACTCCCAAACGCAGTTCTTTCGTCCTGCGCTCTAGGGACTGCCTGCCATTGGCTCAAGTGACCCAAGGACGCAAATCTTCGTCCAATAATCTCTTTAAGATTTTTCAGATGATTCAGGAGTTCACACAGTTTTTTGCCATTTAAACTTCCTTAGAAATATCGTGCTTAGCATTTGTTTTTGCTACTAATTATCTTAGCGAAATTCGAACGACTAGCGCCGTTGTCTGACTGAAGCTAGAAATGCAATTTCTCTTTTTGCTGATTATGAATTTAGACTCCTGGAAGCGGTATTTGAACTCAATTAGGGAACGTTTAATTTCTGCCCGAATCATCTTTAGAAGGAAAGAATCTTATATTTTAAATATATGGTATTCTACTGCTGGTGCACAATTGCCTCTCGAACAACCTGTTTTATGCCTAAATCAATGCTAATAAGGCAAGTTTCTTCAAAAAGCATTTTATGACTAGGGTTATCATATATGTGACTGCTTAAAGCAGAATTATAGGAAATATTTGTATTATTAGAATTTAAAGCTTTAGTTATGTCATCTTTGTGTTGTTGCAGGCGTTTTTCTAAATTTTGATGGGTCTACCAACGTAAAAATGGCCACAGTCACATGGTATTTGATAAACCCTTCTCTGGCGAGTAACTGGGGTTATATCTTTACCAGAATTTAAGAAATTCATGATTTTAAAATTATTTGTAAATACGACATAAAAATTTTTTTGTGTGCAAACTTTTTTTAAACTTGTAGTGACTTTTGGAATATATGGAAGGTAAATTATATTTGAGGGCTTGACGGGAACTTCACATTGCAAAAGACCCTTAATTTACCTTCATAAAATACTATTTGAAGAAACTTGCCTTATTAGCAATGATTTAGGCATAAAACAGGAGTTCGATACTGGTCAAAAGAGCAGAAACAAGTGGTTACTCGTCATTTTAGGACATACTATATGGAACATGTTGTGAAGCACGTCCCCACGAGATGGCTCACCATAGGGGAAGCAGCAAGGCGCTTGATCGAACAGTGGCCTGCATTGATAGAATATTTCCTAGAATTCGTGCCAAAGAAAAACAGTCCGAAGTACCTGATGTCAAATGCAAAATATTTGAAAATTGAAAGTTGGCTAAAAAAGCAAACAATGAAAGCCGAAATTGATTTCATTGTAAGCTCTGTAGCAACTTTCACCGCTTTTACTGGTGTATTTCAACCTACAGGAGCCGTTAATTATGTGGTACACTTTGAGCTGACACGGTTATGCATAGTTCTTTTGGGGCAGATTGGGCCGGCTGATGATATCAATCTCCCGATCCTTGGTGATTTTCAAGACGTAGAGTGTACTGCAGATGTTTACCTACAGCAACCCTTGTGTAATGAAAGGGTCCTGGCCGCCCTGGATTCTTCTAAAGTCACTCTGAAAGACAGAAATTTTTTTCCTAAGAATCAGGAAGCATACCAAAGCTGCTGTACAGTGCCTGCTGACAAATTGCCTTGTGAGCAAAGAGTTTTCCCTAAGCCTTTCCTACCTAAGCCCTCCCAGTCCAGATTTTCAAAGAGCGTGTTGCAGTGATATCCCCCACATCGCGTGACAACTTCTATTTGAGACGGACATCCAGCAAGTCCAGGGAGAATCTGGGCATCTAGGCAGCTCTGTCGCTCTTCCATGGTAGTGCAGACGTAGAGAGAGGATTTTCTTGGTTAGCTCTGCTGATGACTAGCCTTCAAGCACGTACAGAAGAGCGGACAATGAATATTAAGGCTTTTGTCGCGGATGCGCTCCGCGACTATGAGAACAGACCAGAGCGTGTATTGATTTAAAAGTAGCTGCTTTGTCTGGCTGGATAAGCTACAATCAGCTACGAATTATACCTTATTGAGCGACGACTGGAAGAATCAGAGAGAAGCTTGAAGCTGAGAGGAAAGATGCTGAAAAAGAAATCCAGGAGATGGCGCGGAAGAAGCAGAAAATAGCGGACCTACAATCAGGTATTGTACGAAAAAAAAGAGATGATTAAGCAGAAGAAGGAAATACGCGATACCCTTCTGAGAGAGACAGGGGAACGGTTGAAGAAAGGTGTGGAAGAGAAGGACTTCCTGAACATTGGTCTTGCTCAAATTATGCTGGAAGCAGCATTAAAAGCTCGCTCCAAATAAAGGCAAAGGGCAGATGATGCTGAATCGGTTGAAGTACTTGTTCAGAAGAGGAAACCCGAACTAATTGATTGCCTTTCGAAAGGGACAAAGAAGTAGGTGACGAAATATCCAGTGATTGCTTATACCTAGTTGTCGCGGAGAATTGTTTTTCAATAACTGAAGTTTTTTCTTTTCGTTCCTAGTACCATAATCGAAGTCGTACATTTATCGAAGTTATTGTTTTGTATAAGTAAATTAAATCAGTTGGAGAAAAAAAGGATTTCAGCCTTTCAGTCCGTAACTTCTCGGGCTCTCATAGGCCAGTGATGATCTTGCGATTGTAATTGAGATCCTTGTAATCCATCTGCCTATGCTCTGACGGCTTATTTCTTTTTTCTTATTTACTTTTTTCGGGCACCTCGTCGCGGCCGACCCCTGAGGTAGGTTTCAAGTACTATGGTAAGATATACAGCGCTGAAATTTTTATGACCTTCAAGTCTGCAAATTTCTACTCAAGTAGAAGTTTGTTCTTAAGGTGGTATGGGGTCCCTCAATCTGTCCCTGGCAAAACCCCCGCAAGGACCATCAGAGACATCAATACCTGGAAATACCAACAGAAATGTCGAAAGAATTGAATTTTTATGCTGACTTCAAATATATAAGTTCCATTAAGTTTAGTTTTACCCATCAAAGGTTACGAGCCTGGGAAAATTCGCCCCATTTTCAAGAAAGGGGGGAAGCCCCAGAAAGTCATAGAATTTTACTGAAAATAACACCATCGAATTCAGCGTATCAAAGAACCCTACTATAGGGGTTTAAAGCTACTATCTGCAAAAATGTTTAATTTTTCATTTTTGCCAGAAGAAACATCACAGATGATGCGTTTTTTTTTGTTTGTTTTTCAGAGATGATCGTATTGACTCAGTGGATCTAGAACTTCGGGAGAGGGCTTATTCTAACGGAAATGAAAAGTTCTGCTGTCCTTACCAAAAAATGGAGGGCAACTACGCCCCCTCCCACGCCACTTTTTTTCCCAAAATAATCTCATGAAAATTTTAAGATAGCTATTTTGTTCAGCATTGTTGAAAGGCCAAATAACTATGTTTTTGGAGATAACATGACCCTCCACATTCACAGGGAAAGGTCTTATAGCTATAAAATTTGTCCATTGTTTACGCATATATATATATATATATATATATATATATATATATATTATATATATATATATATATATATATTATATATATATATATATATATATATATATATATATATATATATATATATATATATATATATACATATATATACATATATATATATATATATATATATTATATATATATATATAGATATATATATATATATATATATATATATATATATATATATACATATATATATATATATATATATATATATATTATATATATATATATATATATATATATAATATATATATATATATATATATATGTATATATATATATATATATACATATATATACATATATATATATATGTATATATATATATATATATATATATATATTATATATATATATATATATATATATATATATATATATATATATATATATATATATATATATATATATTTATATATATATATATATATATATATATATATATATATATATATATATATAATATATATATATATATATATATATATATATATATATATATATATATATATATATATATATTAATATATATATATATATATATATATATATATATATATATATATATATATATATATATATATATATATATATATATATATATATATATATATATAATATATATATATATATATATATATATATATATATATATATATATATAAATAACGTCCGAAGGTGGTTAATTCTTTATAACGTACGAAGGTGGTTTAGCTTCTCCATTTGAGAAAAGAAAAAGTATCTATAGGATTATTTACATGTCAGGCCGATTCATGTTCCCTGAAGCATAAAACATCGTCCATAAACCAACCCAGAACCAAGGAGGCAGACGAAAACACTGAAGAGCGGACATTTCTATCGAATCCAAAAATAAATTAGCCAGGATTGGACTTAAAAGAGTGCCCATGGCTAAGCCGAAGACTTGTTGATAAAATTCTTCTCTAAAACCGAATTAAAAGGAATACTTGTTGTTGTTGTTGTTTGGGGTTTGACGCGTTCGACCAATCGGTCATATGCGTTCGTATCACTCGATTAATCTGTGCCTTCTGTAATCACTAGCTTGCTTGGGTGTCACTTTAGTCAATATTCATTGAGCCATGTCAGGTATCACTTATTGTGCTATTGGTAGGGGGTCATTCACATGTAGCAAATGCCTGCGTCGAAAAACAAGAATCAGAGTAATTCGGCACTGCTTTGTCATAAAACAATTAAAATACAATTGCAACACAATTAAATAAATAATGCCAATATACAACATTCCTGTCACATGCGTCAACTAAAAAAAAAAAAAAAAAAAAAAAAAAAAAAAAAAAAAAAAAAAAAAAAAAAAAAAAAAAAAAAAAAAAAAAAAAAAAAAAAAAAAAAAAAAAAAAGGGAATGAACCAAACCAGTAGTCTTAACAAATCTACCTAAAAGGTTTGTGCTTAGTTGTCTAGCCCAAGGAGGAGACGTGTAATGTCCCAAAACAGAGCGCATTGTGAATGCTTTAAATGCCCTCTCACAGCAATTCCTTAGTATTTCCCTCTCCTTTTCATATTTTCTACAGTTGAAGATGATGTGACGTATGTCTTCGTACACTCCACATGTGTCGCAGTTGGGGGAAGGGGTCATTTTCCAATGGAAGAGTGTTGATTTAGTCCTTGCATCGCCACATCTAAGACGAAAGAGACAAGTTGAAAGGATGCGAGATGAGAGGTACATTTCTTTTGATGGCTGCTTGTAATTATACAGATCCAAGAGCTGGGTATGGAAAGAACGGAGCCAAGCCTCTTCTTCCTCCAAAATTTTTGAACTGATTGAAGACAGGAATTCAGGTCCAGTAATAGGGGTTTGAGTGATCAGACCCAGATGGGAGGCTTGTTTTGCAGCCTGGTCTGCTAATTCATTTCCCTTTATACCACAGTGTGCTGGGACCCATATAAATAGGACTGATATACCCTTTCTTGCAAGTTGTGTAGTCAGATTTTCAATCTCCATGGCAACATTTCTTGCTTGGTGTTGCTGGTGTGAAAGGTAGTCCAGAGCTGACAGTGAATCAGTGCAGACAATATACTTCCGATTTTTGGTCTCTGTTTGGCTTGCTATGGCTTGAAGAGAAAACTTAAGTGCCATAAGTTCTGCAGAGAAAATTGTCAGGTAGGGGGGTAAACGGTAGGAAAGAGACAGGCCCTGGGAGGGTATAACTACTGCGCAGCTGCATTTTGTTTCTGTCTTAGAGCCATCTGTGTAAACTTGGATGTAGTCCTGGTATTCTGCCAACTTTCCCAGGAATATGATTTTCATCACAGCTTGGGGAGGTCCTCCTTTTTTTCAATGCTGATCTTAGGAATAATCAATTCCCCAATTTCTTTGGAGGCACTGGGAGAATCATCATCCAAATTAACAGTCAGCCTACCATTCTCTATGAACTCTTCCATGCCAGGAAGGCAAAGGAATCTCTGAAAAGAGGGCATCTCTGTTGGTTTGTAGCGGACATCAGGGTTGTGGTGGCTAATGATTCCTTTGTAGATAATGTGGTTCTTGAGTCTTATCTTTTTGCAAAATATCTTGCGAGAAGATATTTTCTTCTGGAGTGAAGGGACTGGATCCCCACTTCACAGTACATAGCTGCAATAGGAGTTGATTTTAGGCAGCCAAAGGCTCTTCATAAGATTGCATGGAGGGTAGTGTCAAGTTTCTTGAGGAGACATTTCTTGGTGGATCCATATATAAATGATCCATAGTCTATCTTGGATATCACCACTGACTTGACAATAGTTGAAGCAAAGATTGTGGGGGCTCCTCTTCTTCCAAGGCAGAGAGCATTAATGAAGTTTTGTCTTTGTTTGAGACTGCCAATCAGCTCATCCAGATGGGGTTTCCATGTCAATTTTTGGTCAAATACAATTCCCAGAAAGCGTGCATGTTCTGCAACCACAATCCCATGTCCATTCAGTTTCACCAGTGGTTTGAAAGCATCCAGATTATGCAATTTGTGGAAAAACACACTAACTGACTTATGGCTTGAGAAGACCATATTATTACTTTTTGCCCAAGTTGATAGCATATCTAAAGCTTTTTGAGAGGCTGACTGTAAGCATGCAGGGTCTCTCCCCACAACTGCAACAGCAATATCATCAGCATACAGAAAGAGCTCTGCTCCAAGAACATTTTCCAGGCTTATATCATGACAATAAAACTGAGAAGAGAAGTGGGCTTAGAACAGCCCCTTGAGGGAGTCCAATGTCAAAGGCTTTCCTCTTAAACTCTGAGAAGGAGCCCCTCAGGGAGGTCTGGACCTCCCTACCCATCAAAAGTTGGTGGATCCAATTTACCAGTGGGTCTGGTAAGCCCATTACAGATAGCTTTCTGATTAGTTGCCTCACATCTACTCTATCAAATGCTGATTCCATGTCTAAAAATATCACATGTACTGCTTTTCCTTTTTTGAAGCTTTGTTTGATCAGATGCTCTAGTCTAACTAAGGCATCTGTGGTGCTCCTTCCAGGGAGAAATCCGAGCTGTTCAATTTGGATGTGGTCTGATAATGGGGTTAAAATTCTTTGTTTTATTACCCTCTCAATTAGTTTTGCAACACAAGAGGTGAGTGATATGGGGCGGTATGAATCAACCAGCCGAGGGTCTTTTCCTGCCTTGAGCAGTGGGATCACTGTTGCCTTATTCCATTCAGATGGTATTGATGACTCTATGACAGATCTATTGAATAACTCTGTCAGTAGCTCAACAAATGTATCTGGCAAATTTTTCAACATTAAATTATGAATTCCATCAGGGCCAGTTGCACCAGGCTGGAGCTTTGAAATGGTGTCTTTAACTTCCTGAAAGCTGAAGTGAGAAAAAGGTACAGTACCGTTTTTGAGACTGAGTTGATGGTGTGTGAGCTGTGATGGTGTATCTACTTTCAGAAACTTTTCTAAGAAGAGATTAAGTTTCCCATTGGTTGAAAATTCTGTAGTCCTTCCCATCTGTATTTCTGCAGGGATGGGTGTTCTTCTTTTTTTACCTGAAAAAACCTGAAAATTTCTCCATAGCTCTCGAACGGGGGTGTTGTGGCCAAATTTGTCTTCAATGAGCCTTCTCCATCCATCTTGTGTCTCAGTCTTTAGTGTCTTTTTGAATTCTGCTGTCTTTTGCTTGAAAGCTATTTTATTCTCAATTGAGGGGTATCTAGAGAAGTTATTTTTTGCTTTTTTCTTCTCTAGGTAGGCTTTCTGGCATTTATTGTTCCATCCAGGAGTGGAATTTTGTCTCTTGGGATGAGGTTGTTTGTAACCAAATATTCTTTCTGAAGAAGCTATTATAGCTGAAGTAATCTTATTGGATAATGATTCCACTGACTGGTCACTTGTCTTAATTTCTGGAGCCTTTTGGTTTAAGTTGTGTTTCCAGGAGTTCCAGAGTTTGTCTTGGAATTTCCAGAATTTCACTGGTTGGAACCTTGACCTTACTGGGTTGATTTCTAGTGTTAATGATAGAACTTCATGGTCAGAATCAAAGTCACAGGGTTTCTGAATTTCTACACTATTTATAATATCTGATGATGTGAAAGTGAGGTCAATGGTTGAGTATTTGCCTGTCTGAGGGTTCAGCCGTGTATTTAGGTCGTTGGGGGTGACAAGGGACAACTTATTTATGGGTTCCAGGATGTAATCGGTTAAAGGGGTTGCAATTGGATCTTCTGGTGATACAGTATCCCACATTTTGTGGTGCAGGTTAAAGTCACCACTAATTATTTTCACAGGGCCACATGCATTCACAATCAGCTTGAATTGATACAGGGAAAATTTATTTGTCTTTGGGGCATAACAGTTAGCAATACTAATCCACTTGTTACTTCCCAGTAGTTTTATGTCAATTATGCCTACCTCCATTTCCCCTTGTGGACTTGGGTCATGTATTCTAAAAGCTAGGTCATTTTTCACAAGTGACAGTAGGCCACCACCTGCTTTGTGGACTCTGTCCCAACGGGCAATATTGTACCCCTTGAAATCATGGACAATATTCTCCTGTTTTAAGAAAGTTTCTTGAAGTAGGAAAATATCAGGAGCATGCCTGACTAAAATATTTTGGAGTTCTTTTCTTTTGGCTTGGTTGAATCCCCGGATATTTAGTTGGAACACTGAAAGGGAGCTAGTCATTTGTGTGTGAGGGAGCTAACCTGGGTCTTTGTAGCTTATTACTACTACCTTCTGGGCTAGGTGTAGCCTCTTTTCCTTTACGTTTTCTTTCAGGGGCCCTTGGGCTGCTGGTTTGGGGAGGGTTGTTACTGGTTGTAGGGCTTGATTCAACTCTGTTTAGGTTTTCAGCAATGTTGGACAGGCTAAGGACTGCATTTTGAAGATTAGCTGGCATCATCTGAGATACTAGTTTGCAAAGTGATGTTATTGTCTCAGCCAGATAAGAGATTGCTTTGTAACACCTTCAAACATGGTCATATATTTCTTGTTCAGGTCCTCAACAGGATGGTGGTTAGGTGTCAAAGGAGGGAAGGAGTCTTTATGGGCCATAGGGACATATTTGGTTTGTGTTGGAAGTCCCTTCTTCAGGACCTCGGCAGCAGTGCTCATGGGGACATTATTAGTGAAGGAATAGGTTACAATTGCTTTCTTCTCCATGAATACTGGGCATTCTCTAGCATTAGCAGCATGGTTACCACTGCAGTTAGGGCACTTGAGTACCTGATCTTGCTTAATTGTTTTAAATTGGGGGCATTCATTATGAGTGTGTTGTCCACTACATAGTAGGCATCTTCTGCCTCTGCGGCAATTTGAAGCCATGTGGCCAAAACCTTGGCAATTGAAACACTGTATTGCCCGGGGATAAACTGCTTAACTGTATACCTTGCGCCCCAAACAGAGACTTTCAGAGGGAACTGAACATCCTGATTGAAGGTGCAAACCAGGGGATAACTGAAGGGCTTGGGTTTTTAAAGGCCAATGTCACATGTTCTATTCTATTATCAACTTGGACCTCCTTGACAAAGTCATCCAGATGAGTGACCTCTTCAGATGGGATAAATACAATTCCTTTTCTATTTCTTATCAAAGCAGGGTTGGAACTAGGACCAAGCACAAACTTTACTTTACAACCATTTACTGCTATATCTGAAATTGAAAGTATAGCCATAGCTACTGATTGGTTTGCGGCTATTATTATAATGGAGCCATCTGGTCCAAGTCTTTCTAACATTGAACCATAATGGCCTCTGCACTCATGATTATGAAGATGTTCAAAAAGTTTTTTGGCAATGACTGTTCTACTACCCAATGTCAACAACCTAGTGGTTTCATTTGGACCTTCAACACCTAAAGCCAAAATCCTAACACTAGAATTATTTGGGTCAGGGGTGTCAGGACTAGGCCTACTCCTAATTGTCCTGTCATTCATCCCCCCCCACAAAAAAAAACCCAATGGGTTAAAAATAATCAGGTAAAACAACAATATAAAATCACAAAAGAAGTAAAATGTCAAATAAATGAAACAAAAATGCTACAAGCAGAGGGGGGAGCCCTCAATCAAAAATAAAATAAGCAAGCAATATAATTCAAAAGCAGGCACAGCACTAACTTTAAAAGCAGG
Organism: Artemia sinica; assembly: GCA_027921565.1. NCBI lineage: Eukaryota > Metazoa > Arthropoda > Branchiopoda > Anostraca > Artemiidae > Artemia > Artemia sinica. Next base: position 42,088,694 of record CM051259.1, on the reverse strand, counting down.
GTAAAAATGGGTTACTAAGCACTCTCAGCACTTTGATACTTGCAGTATGCAGGAATCTGGGAAAATTTGCACAAAGCACAATAACAGTCAAAGCAAGCCAAAGGCCAAAATGCACAACGAAACGAGTATACAGGCGTCAGGGACCCCAAGGGCAGAGTCCCTTGTGATTTAAACAACAAACCGTGGCACAGAGCTATCCCTACTTGGGAAATACCAATTTTGAATATTTTTGGTTTATTTCAATGTTAATTCGTCTTTTCTTCCTTCATATCTATTTTGTTTGGGATCTTCTTGACTTTCCTCTTTTGAATACTTGTTTACCAACGAGACCAATTTCATAATGACTTCGACGTCCAGAGTTGCCAACGTTACGTCTTTCTATCAATTCAATGCGACAATTTCATAATTTTTTTACGACATCAACTGAATTTCCCAAGTAAGAACTTTGAGTCCCCAAAAGCGACGAAATGTAATTGACAATCATTTTCCTAATTTAGAAAACCGGTGAATGAATAGTTGATACAATAGGGTGAAGAGCATTGTTCTTGTGGATCTTAGGTAAACCATAAATTTTCGGTGCTGAACAACCTCTGGGGAAAAAATTTATTATAAAATTGAGGGGTTATTTGTAAATTGTTTTTTAGTACTTCTAATTCATGTTTTTCTTTTGTGTATTTTCAGTGGAATTAAAACCCAGTTTTTTGTAAGTAATCTCATCTGAGATAATTGCTTTCATTTTTTGTTCATAATCACGGCTATCCAATATGACGATTATGTTGCCTTTATCAGCTTTGGTGATGATAAGGTCTTTATCTTGTTTTAAAAGTGTCAGGGTTTTTACCCTTACAATTTATAGACAGATTTATTGAGCACCGGAATTCAATAGATCATGCTCTAAAATTTACAAAACTTCCAGACAGTTTCACTTCAGCTTTAGCAGAACATATATTCTTAAATTCGGACCATTTTGTGCAGTTCGAGGAGGCAACAGCCATTTCCAATGATAAAGATTTCACGCAATGGAATCTTGAAGCATTAGAAATTAAAAAACATATTTTTTCAGGTTTATCAATTAATAGAGATACTGGGAATATAAATATTGTTCCTATTTATGATACTATGTAAAAAAGGAACCCATATTTAAAAATAAAGTATTGCAAAATGTCCCAGGGGTTAGTGCATCAAAAGCTTTGCATAAAATTATGCCGCAATAACTTATTCCTTGTTCATTTGGTATTTTAAAGATTTAATCCAGTTACTTTGTGAGGTGGTTTCGCGAAGGTTGCTCCAAATTGTAAATTATAAGCAATTGTCTATTATATTTTTAGGTGAGTCTATTTTAGTTTTATGTACGTTTTTTAGTTTTAGTTTTTTGTTGTTTTTTTTTTTCTACGCTGAAGACGCCTTGTTTGATACGGGCGAAATATTTTTTTTTCTTTGTTTTCATTTACTGGCCATACCCGTTTTGTCGTATTTATATTTTTTCTGTCATGGCTTGCCAGTTCGGCTTTAGATCTTTTATTCGTCAAGTCTACGGGCAAAAATTATTCGCATCGGTGAATTTTTATTTTTTTTTTTTAGAAAAAAAAATATGCAAATATAATAAATCAACGAGTTTTTTTTTAATTGCAAGAAAGAAACAGTCATTCCTAAGTCTTTTAGATTAAATACCCACTTTGGTATTGAAAATGAACAGAAATTGATGGATACGTTAAGTGTCATAGCTTTAAACCATGTATTTGCCGAACAAAACAGAGACGTTTCAATTTAGTTAGAGATATTAATTATCACGAGAATTTTTATTTAATAATCTTGAGTCGGAACTTTCTGGAAAATTAAGGATATGGCTATCAAGTCATTTCATCATGATTTTCACCTTTCAAAGGTGTGGTTGGCTGATAAATCTAATGGACTTTTATTCGAGAGGTTCCAAGATTCTGATACCTTTTGTCCTCGTTTCTGTCCTGGTCCTGCTATCAAAAACATTTCATCCAAGTCTTTGACTATTCAGCAAGAAGAAATTTTAGCAAAAGGGCCAAAATTTTGATTTCCTTAATCGGTTCCTTATTTTAGAACAGTTTCCAAGGTGGAGGCTGGTATTATGTCCTCTACTGATAATGTGGAAACCCCACAAGAACTTAGAGCCGAAATTGTGAAAACATTATAAAAAAATTTGATAAGGAAAAGTTTAAGAATAGTACTACCAGATATGACATAAAAAACCTTTACACTTTTAAGACAAGATAAAGACCTTATCATAGCCAAAGCTGATAAAGGCAACACAATCGTCATAATGGATAGCAGTGATTATGAACAAAAAATGAAAGCAATTATCTCAGATGAGATTACTTACAAAAAACTGGGTTTGACCCCACTGAAAAATACACAAAAGAAACACGACATGAATTAGAAGTACTAAAAAACAATTTAGAAAAAAAAACTCAATTTTATGATGAATTTTTCCCTAGAGGTTGTTCAGAACCGAAAATTTATGGTTTGCCTAAGATCCACAAGAAACAATGCTCTTCGCCCTATTGTTTCAACTATTCATTCAACGGTCTCTAAATTAGGAACAAAATAATTACTTCCGGGTCAAAGCAAGTTACCGGTCTATTGACTTAAAAAGTTCCCTAAACTGTTCTTGAATTTTTAATACTGCGTTGAGTAAAGGTGGTACAATTTGCTTCGAAATTGCAGGTCAAAGCAGACTACCGGTCCATTGACTTAGAAAGTTTCCTAACTGTTCTTGAATCTTGTAATACTGTGTTGAATATTCTTCTAATTAAAAATGAAATGTTGCTGATTCTGAAGTTGGTCTGTCATCCTCATTTATACGACGTTACCATTTTTCTCCATGACCACACTGCCTTTTCTATGACGAAATCGATAAGAATTCAAAATGGGGATAGGTCCTTTTATTAGACAGTGAAACGAAAATATAAAACAAAGACTCTAAATATTTCGATGACACAGTCGGTCATCATCATCAGTAGAGTTACTAATATATCAAAATTTAAACAAACTGCTTTTATACTAAACAAAATATTTGGAATATTTGGATATATCCCTATTTGGACCTATCCCTATTTGGAATTCTTATTGATTTCAGCTGAAGTCTCTATATTTTTAAGACCAGTGACACTTGCAGAGCTTGAGACGAAAGTGAAGTCAATGAAGGATTCACCAGCTGGGTCGGATTTTTTCAGTGTTAGAATTCTTCATTCAGTTTTCTCTACTATTTCAGGTCATCTGTTGCATTTGATTTATTCATCTTTTAAGAGTGGAGTTTACCCGAATTGTTTGAAAAGTGCTCATGTGTGTCCCCTGTTTAAGAGTGGTGATAAGAATGATATGAATAATTACAGACCAATATCTGCTGCTGCTGACACAATGCCCCAATAATATCGCGTCTGTTTGAAAAACTAATTTATGTAAGAATGGTGGATTTTTTAAATAAAATTTCCTATTTTCACCCTACTCAGTTCGGATTTCGTCATGGGATGTCAACAGAGCAAGCTTTGCTTTCTTAACAACATTTGTCAATGATTCGTTGGATGCGGGGTGGAAAGTTGTGTCTATTTTTCTGGACATTATGAAAGCATTCGACTCTGTTGACCATAGTATATTATTATCAAAATTAGAGCATGCCGGTATTCGTGGTAATTTTCATAGTTTGATTTTGTCTTTTTGAGTGGAAGGAAACAGTGTGTTGGGGTTGGGAGTGTTCATTCTAATTATATGAATGAGAGATGTGGAATACCACAGGGTTCTGTGCTTGGACCCTTGTTGTTTTAATCTATATTAATGATTTGAAAGCCTGTCTTAAAAGGATATTTAGTCATGTGGGACCTGCAGCTAGACGGTCAAAGATGATATTGCCTGGCTTCGCTGATGACACACAGTATTCAGTGGCAGCTTTGACTGAGGCAGATTATTTCTGCTATTAAATACAGGAATGAGTTGTATTGAAAGATGGATGCGCGTAAATAAATTATGTTTGAATCATAGTAAAAGTAAATTTATTCTATATGGAAGAAGTGCTAATTATTATCCTTGGATCCATGATATTCAACTAGAAAGTGGATGTCTCCAGAGACATAGTTACGTCCAATATCTTGGTGTCTAGGTTGACGAGTGTCTTATGTTTAAACCTCATATGGAATCACTGTGAACAAAAATTGCCAGGAATGTTGGAATGCTGCGGAAACTGAAACATTTTTTTCCTCCTAAAATTTTAAGAATGCTGTATTTCTCGCTATTTCATCCGTATTTGTTATATTGTGTAAGTGTTTGGTCAGCGACATTTAATACTTATCTACTGCCACTGAGGGTTCTTCAAAATAAAGCTGTTCGTGTTTTATCTGGAATGCGAGGTTCTGACTCGGTTCGAAGGCAATACGACGGTATCAAGATTCTGCCACTGTTCGGCCTAGTTAAGTTTTACACGGCATTATTCATGTTTAAAAGTTTAATAGCCTGCTACCTGCATGTTTCTTGATTGGATTTACTGAAGCTCAAAATAAGTATGAGACAAGAAATGCCCATTCAATACGAACCCCGTTCCCTGCAACAACAAGGTCTACATTTTCTATCCGTTTTTCTGGCCCGGCTGTTTGGAACAAACTTCCCGAGGAGGTAAAAAACAAGACAGATCTGGATGAATTTCGAAATTCCCTCGGAGTAAGCTGTTTTTCTCAATATGTAAGATTTTAGTGGTTGTGTGTAGAGAATCATAGGTTGAATGTTGCTGGTGAGATGATTGTTTGGGTTTTGAATGGATGAGTGATTTATTTCCTTTTTTTACTTTTTTTCTCCTCTCTTTTTGTGAATGTTGTGAGTTGTGTTGGGTTGTTTGCGTGGATGATCCCAAAGTTCCCACTTTTTTGTTGGAGGGGTGGGAGAGAGAGGCGAGAGAAGATATTTATCTATTTGTTTTTGGGTTGGGTTATATTAGGGTCCGAGGAAATAAAAGATAATAAAAGAAAATATTGTATATCTTTTTTTTTGAAGTTTTTCTTTTTCTTCGGGTTTTTGTCCGGCGTGCAGTAATGCATTGGATTGTGTTTTTAAATGAGAAGTTTGTTTATTTATTTCTTGTAACCCAGTTGTAAATAAAAAAAAATAAATGAAACCCAAAGGAACAGAAACTAAAATTAATAACTGCATTGAGCATAAAGATAACAGATACTGCTTTAATGATCCTGAATCAATCAAAAATTGAAATGAATATTTCGGTCAAACTTAAAACGAACTGAAATTATCACAAACAATAGTAAGGCTACCAACCTTTTAATCTTTCAAAGGCTATAGTGTCATTCGTGCTTTATCATATCCATAGTACATTTTTTTTTTTTTTTTTTTATTATTATTTTTTTTTGTATACTGTCTTACGAGACAATTATAATTAAAACTGTAAAACTGTTATAATCCTCATTTCAGTGGATATGATGTAGATTTCAATTTATATTCTCCTTTAATGCTGCTATAAAGAAAAAAACTACACAGGAATGTTTAAAGCCCAATATGTCTAGCTTTATTTCAGTTTTAAATTAGAGACTAGTCGTAAAAATCATAGATGTTAATGGTGACTCGATTTCTACCAAATTTTCTTCTTTGGCATCTATAGGCTTTTGACTGGTTAATCAAAAAGACCTTTTCTATCATTGTGAAATCCTTTAATCAAACCAATTATCGAATTGGTAAACAGGGAAGATCCATGTGAATAGAACCTTGTGATAAAAAGATAAGTCAGGATAGAATGTTCTGTGATGAATGTAACGAAGATAAACTTCAATTACGATTGTGGGGTCTTATCTTTGAAAACATACTTCGTTAATGAATCTCTTGTAATTGAATATAAGAGAGCATAGGATGACATGGAGATAGATATGGTTTTTTCTCCATTCTTGTCTTCAGTTTTAAGTTAGGTTTCTTCAGTTTTGTTATACTTATCTCCCCTTCTTTCCTTCTTCTAATAGGGAAACTGCTTGGATCTATAATAATAATAATGAAGATGACTTTGGGGTTTGTATGACCTTTCCCAAACAAACTTACGTACTCTAAACAAACAAAACTTGCATTGGCCGGAAGCTGCCGACCGAATAATACTAATAAAAAAAAAACACAAGTGAACAGTGCAGTAAACTAAATCAGAAACTGTATACTTATATTCGTCCTTAAATAACCAAGGATGACCTTGAAAAAGTTAACTAGTAGCCGATTCATGTTAAGCCAACCATGTCCTTGTAAAATTTTCCAAGTTAGGACGCCTTAAGATTGAGTAAATTTCAGCGCTTCCTCTCCCGACCAGCGTTAGTTTACTGAGTGAAATATCGTGGTTAACACAATGAACACTGTAGAAGTATCTTAAAGACTGAGGCAGCTCAAGGCTACTATCAACAGCGTCATTGACCGAAGTGGTAAGGAAAAGGAGTGCTCATTCACAGGGTTGCCAACTAGACATATTTTATGTCCAAAGGACATATTCCTGTGTGCCGGGACACAATGACATAATAGGGCAAAAAAGGGACATATTTAGCAAATTTATGACAGTCAAGAAAAAATGCTCCCAACAGCATGCGACCAATAAAACAAAAAAAAAATTTTTTCTTTTTTTTTTTTTTAGAGTCCTGGTTGAACTTCACTGAAGTAAGGATGCTAGGACTGCTTTGAAAAAAAAAATGTTTGATTGACCGCATGTTGTTGAGTCTTTTTTCTTTTATATATTTCTGTCTTGCTGAGGATGGCCTTGGACACAGGGCCGAAATATTCATTCAAATTATCTCCACTGTCTTGCAAAAAGATTTCCCTATTGTTCTTCGTGCTTTTATTGTTTGTTATGGAAAAGCAGTGTGGTCTTCGTCGCTATTAGTAGCAGCACTTACCTCAGTAGCATATTAGTAGCATCACTTACCTCAGTAGCGTTATTAAAGACATCACTTACCTCAGTAGCGTCATTAGTAAGAACAACGAAGAAGAAGAAGAGTGAATGCAAAGTTTTTTTTCGTTTTTTGTTGTTCCTTTTTTTTGCAGTTGGGAAAACTTTAGAAGAATAAGATGATAAGTGATAAAATATAAGATGATATGGTCAATATAAGATGATAAGTTTAAACAGATTTTAGAGAACAATTTGAGTGTTCATTTAATTATTAAACCAGTAAATGCCTTAATTTTTTATAGTAACTTTGGAAATTTCAATCGAATTGAATTTTGGCTGAATAAAGCTACTGCATTCGAAATTCGCGGTACTTCATGCTGTGGTTTATCATTGCGAATGTGGCTTCAAAGATGTAAATTTTGAAGTTTCACCAAACCCGAAGTTTCAATCCAAGGATTTCGAGCTCCAAAGAAACCAGAAAAAAGTAGTTATTCCCCTGCAATCATCTTAAATATATTGATAACTGAAAACCTTGGTTTTCTAAGAATAATCTTTTGGTTGTTTCAAAATTATCAAGTTTTTTATGGCAGCATCAAATTTTCGTCTGTATTGCCACGATGAACCACAAAAAAATAATCTTATCATTTATATTTAGTGTTTTATTTTGAATGAGGTGTATCAAGGAAGGAGTTCAATGTCGAGCGGTAAGTTAGTGTTAGCAGGATATATGATGTTGTAGTTGTGCTTTGTTTTCAAACCCCTTCTGAGGTTGATGTCAAGTATTAATTTTTTTTGTCGATTTGTTTGGTTATCCCTCCTCCATATCATTCTGTGGCATTTAGAGAGGATGTGTTAATGTTATGTTTTTTGCACTATATAAAGATAATTAGCAGTAAGTTTACCGCAGATGATTTCTGGCTCTTCATTCTCGGTGCGAACAAACAGCTCCTCCCACACACACTTCCATTAGCGCGTACAAACAGCTCCTCTCATTTGATCTGCCATCAGCGGTCCAATTACCCAGGAACTCGTATTTTGGCAGAAACTTTCTCAAAATGCCCTTGAAACCAACTTGAGACTTCGAAGCCTATTTTTAATTCTTAAAAACATCTAATAATAACATTGCACTACTAATTACCGATTTTCATGTATTTATTGGAATAAATTAATTTAAAATTAGTTTCTTTAAAGTTAAGTGTTTCAATGTTGAAGCCAAGTTTCACGTTCAAGAGAAATCTGACTTGCCTACCCGTGAAAAGATCTAATGTCGCTTATTTTTTAACGTTCTCCGAAGCACTCGCACCTCGGTCCGGGTTTTTATAATGGGTGAGATAAGGGACGATTATACTGTCTAATATTTATGTGCTGTGGGTTTTTGTTAATAATTGATATCAAATATATATATGTATATATATGAAAATTAGTTAAAGTTTGCAATACTCTCCGTCAGTAAAAGTTCAAACATTAACAGTCCTTAGATTCCCGAGGTACCTACATCTTCTTAACTGTTTGGTACAGTGATTTGAAATAAGCAATTAAAATAAAGTAGCCAATTGAAATAATTAAATTTAACTTTCATAGGCCTTGGTAGTTTAAATATTATTGAAATTTGTTACTTTTTTAAATCGACAATTCTTTAAGGGTCAAGGAAAGCGAATGAGTGGTGGAAAAGGAGCCATTTCAGAATACTGTCATCCAATCTGTTCCAATTAATGATTTTATTATTAGTATAAATCGATTCAAGGTATTGATACTTGCAACTGCAATATAGACTAACTACAATAAAAATAATGAATTTCAATGAAATAATTAATGCTTAGATGTAACTCTGCTTCTTCCCCAGAAGTATTTGAAGGTCCTTATGATTGCCCTAGGGTCCTTTCTGAGATTCCTTTGATTGACCTTGGACGTGGATAGCCTTATGTGATGTGTTTATTTGGCGACGTACTCACTCACTACATGCTGTATAGTATTTACACGACTTCTTCAATGCTGTAATTTGTAGCTATAGTTGCGCACATTTTCAGGTCTGTCGGAAAAAACTTATTTTCGAGTTATTAATACTGGTATTCAAATAAATATCCCGATTTATAAAAGCTCTTTTTAATTTTTGCTGCAGTAGCCTGTTACTTATTTTTTTCATTTTGCCTTTATACTATAAAATGAAAATAGTTTTAAGAATAAAAAACAATAACAATCATTCAAACTGATGATGACTAATGTGAATAATTTCTCTCGAATTAATTCCTTCATGTATATACCATAATTTATCTCATACAGTGGATGTTGATTCAAGGTTATTGAGTGATTTTGAGTTTTCAGCCATGAAGCATGCCATTTTTGTCTTTTTATTCATTAAAGATTCAATAGGTTAGACCTCCCTTTTATGATCTTCTTTTTTCTATAGCCTAGTGTATTATGTTTAATGCAAACAACAACTTCAGGCCAAATGAAAGGATTGCATCTACATCAATAAAAGGACGATTAAGAGCGAAGTCTTCTCATATGATGCTATGGATCAGATCAATAAAAATAGAAGCTTATAAGGGTTGGATCTTCGGCGATTTAACATGGAAGATAGGGCTTAAAAACTGCTAGTGCCAGTTAGAGTGTAGTGTCTGGTGACTTCGTTTAAAAATTAGAATTTTCAATTAAATAAGATAATTAATATAAGAATTCCCAGTATTACTACTACTACTACTTTTAACAACTCACCGCAGCACCAAGCCGCCTGATGCCAAAACAGCTACGCACGCTCCTCCAATCATCAGCATAATCTAAGTTCAGGAGACTTTTTCCTCTCCATTTGATTCCGTGGTCTCCCATTGCCTTTCCTGTGCTCATTAAGACAAACGTCCATCAAAATAATCCATATAAAGGGGGAAAGAACACAACCCTGCTTAACTCCTGATTTAATAGAAAACCAGCTGCTAACCTCATTTCCTACCTTAACCGCAGCAGTGTTTATTCTCGCATATAGCACTAGTCACTTTAATGTATTTGTCAGGTATATAATACAAGGATAAAACCTTTACTAAAGCTCTTCTATCATCAGAATCGAACACTTCGTCATAATCTGTAAAACTGAGGACCAAAGGTGTTTGACAACTCAGGCACTTCTCAATTATTAACCTCAGGGTGAAAATTTGCTCGACACATCCTTTACCTTTCTAAAACCGCACTGTTCTTCTCTTATAACTTTAAAGTATCATATTACTAAGTAATTTGCTACCTACAGAGACCAGACTAACGCCTCGATAATTACCACACTCACTCTCATCACCTTTCTTATATAGTGGTTTAATTAAGGTTTTCCTTAAAATAGTTAGGTACTTCTCCTTTTTCATTAATCATATTTGTAATCTTCAGTAACTTATTTCTAACCTCGAGCCACCATATTTAAGAAACTCATTACCACCCTATCAGCACCTGGAGCCTTATTATTTCTTAATCCTTTTAGTGCTTTCGCTAATTCTTCCTCACAAAACAAATCTTCCTTCACATCCAAGGTATCACAAAACTTTTTCATTTTCCTATACATCTTTTCCTGCAACTCTATCTTAGTTTAGAAAATTCTCAAAATGTTCTGCCCATCTCTCTTTAATCCTTTCCTTGTCACTAATTGTGGCCCCATTCCTATCTTTAACTGGGCCAAGTCCGGATTGACTACTCCCTCTCGATTATTAACTTGCCAGTACAATATTTTACTATTATGCCGTCTAGCTGCATCTTCCAGATCCTCGGCAATTTTATCCATGGCCTCCGCTGCACACCTCTTTAGTTCATATTTTAATGTTTTCTCCACTTTCTTTACATTCCTTTTGTTTTGGTATGATCAATCACTCAGATAATTCTTGTATAAGTCCTTTCTCCTTTCCATTAGACATAAAGATTTTTCACTAATATTCTTAGCTGCAGTCCTAACTTTCTTCCCTAAGACACATTCAGCAACTTCACAAATTATTTTTCTAAAATTATTCCAACCATCTTTCACATTATCAAATTTTAACTCTCAAGTTTAGTATTCAGCTGTTCCTGGAAAGTTCCTCTCAAATTCTCATCCTGGATTCTACTAACACATCCTAACTTCCCGGGAGGTAATTACCCTTCCGAAAATTTCAGCTTTAAATTAACCCTTGACACTACTAGATAGTGATCTTTACTTTTAAAATCAATAACAGCACTCCTATATACCCTAGTATCTTGTATCGATCCTGCCAATCTTTGGTTTACTATGACATTATCAATAAGGTTTGCTGTCTTATCATCACGTGAATACCATGTTGACTTATGAGCCATTTTATGACCAAATACCGTATTGGTCATAACTAGATTGTTATCTACAAAATTGCAAAAGTCTGTATCCATTACTGTTTTCCTTCCTACACCAAATTTATCAGGCTAGGATCCATCTATCCCTATTTCTATCGACCTGGGTGGTAAAATCTCTAGTGAAACATCATATTTCTACCTAGGACCCTGTCTATTTGCTCCTGTAACTGTAAGTAAAATGCATCTGAGTCACTAGTATATCCGTCAGTCGGCTTCTACAGGGGCATTTACCACTATAACTGATACCTGAACTTTTTAGTCATAAAATGAGCCATTAGTATTCTATTGTTAATACCTACCCAGCCTAAACAAGACTTTCAGCCCGAAGATGCCCCTCAAAACATACAAGCTTAGAAGAATTGTCCATTAATCCAAATCCCGTGCGAATGATGTGTCTTTTACTGAGCTCTAATTTCTCGAGGGGCGCCACTCCTCAAGTAGGAATAGAGTTGACGGCAAGGTCCCCAGTCTTGCAGGTACCCGAAAGGGTCGAGGCAACCCTTTGCAGAGGCCGTTGTTCATAGATCGGGATCTTACGCCCTGCCGCAGTTGTCCTCCCATAGAGGATCCTCCCGCGATGGTCTTCTGCATCACCATGCAATTTAACCCATTGCTGAGAGAAGGTTTGTAACTCATGGGACTTGTGGACACACCGATGGGCCCTGTTGAGTGTACATTTGAGGAGTCTTCTTCCTCCTTCGCCTGCGTTTATGATCCCGGGTGAGGGTGCCCCAGTTTCTATTATGGACCCCCAGGGACAAGGTCTCCCCTTGGTCCGTGCCTCCTATGAAGGTACCCTACATATCTGTAGGGCGTTCCCCTATCGCCACCTGGGGACACGCTCAGTGGCCTAGGGGAGACCAGGAGCATAAGTTAAGACAATAAAGCCAAAACAATAAAATGAAAGCAGATTTCCGAAATGATGACATAAATTATGGTAATTAGGCTACAGGTTATAGCAACCACACTAAAGAATTGAAGTTAGTCACAGTGAAATATACCAAAATATGATGAAAATACAATGCTTTAGCAACAAAATTATGGAAACTACAACAGAGAATTATGGAATTATAAGAATTATTAAATATTTAACCTAATTATCTCTATCGACTAAACATTTAATTAAAATATACTGACATAGATACCATTATCTCACTCAGGCCTAGCTGATTATCTCCAATTGGACTGAAAATTACAAAACTTTGGTACCAGAGACATTTTGCTTGGCCGCCATGACTAGCGACTTGCACATATCAGTAATATTGTCATCATCCTTTAGAAACGATGCATAGAAGATTGCAAATTGTAACAATTAAATTTTTCTTGCTTAAATCCCAGAGGGGAGTAAGAGGGGGAGAGAAAAAGGAAAAAGATGAGTGAAAAACTTCTAAAAATATGCTAGAAACAAATGGCATTAAATGACTTTAAAAATCAATTTTTGAAAAGGACTTCTATATTTCCAGTATTATAGGATTAAATCTTAAATTTCTCTGAAAGTGTTAATTAATCAGCATTTCTGTATTCAAGAATTATTTAAAGTTAAAATCTATTCTGTATAAAGTGGGCCTGCGTAATTTTGGGGGAATTTTTTTAGGCTAAATGGGCTAGTTTACTTTATGCTGGTGACCCTTATGGGGATAGAATTCTACCCTCTTTACCCAGTTTCCACTATTATATGTTGCCTATCCTCTTGGAGACCAATAGTCATATAGCAATTGGAGAATTTGTCTCGAAGAGTATGGGAAACTTATAAGAGTGGAAACTGGCACTAGTGGGGAAAAAAGTCCATTAACACCATAGAGCATTTGAAACATCCCTTTGCGTTTTAAAGTATACGAAAAGACAAATATGTGGCATTCCTGGGTCAGAAAAAATCTCCAAATGATAAAGGCCTATGGCGTTGATGGTCTTTCACCACTAGTGCCAGTTTTCGCTCTTATAAGTTTTCCATACTCTTGGATCAGGTAGCATAAAAGTTTAAATTCGTCTTTAGAATAGATTAGACATTAGACGCAGTTAGTTGCAGGTTTGGCAACTTGCACAGTTTTCTTGTGCAATGCACTGTTTTTTACCTCATTGGACTCTTTCCTTCCACGGACCGGAATCGCACCCAATAATGGACATTGTACTCTTTTACGAAATGATGATAGAAAAGTATTACCGAAATAAAAACAAAAACAAACTTTAAATTAAAATTATTTGAGTGCAAAAGATACAACAGTTAGCCGGTGTCATCTCTACCTTGCCGTTCCCCAGTCGTCTTTCCAGCATTTCCAACCATTTAAGAATAAGTATATAAAAGTCAAATTAACTAGTGAACACATGGAAATTCAACTTTAATAAAAAGTAGTCAAAAACTGTTTGGCGCAACAATTCTTGGAGGTATAATAAAGAATTTGGTTTATTAGCTTCATTATTATTTATGAAATTTCGAGTGGTTATTAATGGGTTTAGCTCACGACATTGTCGTGAGCTAAACTTAAAATGGACAGAAATTGTTATGAATGAATAAATTAAATATAAAAGGAACATTAACTAAAGTTAATCATAAGTTCTACCTTAAAAGGAATAAAATCTACAGATAATAGTTGGGCTGCCAACACTTTACATTACCTGAAAGCTAGATTTATCTTTGTATGAAAACATGATGTACGTAGGACAAAGCCTGTTTTTATAGAATAAGAAAAGAAAATGATATGACCTAGGGTAAAAATGAAAGATTATTAACTAGTATGGAATTTGAAAGTTCTAGAGCCCTTTTTAAGTCAAAAATTATTGTAAGGCAGCCAGACCCCTCCCACATCTTTTCCCTTCAAAGATATCCAATCAAAATTTTGAGAGTCATTTTGTTCAGAATAGTTGAAAGGTAGATGTCTATGTGGAAATCACCCCCCCCCCCCCACAGTAGGGTGGTCCTTTGGAAATGGGAAAAAAAAATTTACTCTTTTTTTATGGAGCACGGTCTGAAATGATTCCATTCTGATTATAATTGAATAATAAACAAACATTTTAGCATTATTTTCAATTTCAGAGGTCCTTAACTATTAGAAATGTGAAAGCAAATTTGATGAAAAAAAAGTGCACAATAATGCTGTTTAATTAAATAATATCAAACAAGACTGTTGAGTTGCTGTACACAAAACAGAAAATAAGTGATTGGCAATAGTGTCCAGCAATAGTAATAGTGTCCAGTCACTTCAATTGTCAAACTACACAGTTCACATATGGGCTTCAGACTGGTTCATCAGTGTTTTATTGGTCCAATCACTGTAATGATGTCAGTACTCCTTGACAACTAGCAACAGCAACTGTTTCTGTTCTTCAGATGTTGTGTGCAGTTTGTTATAGTCATCCATCAGTGCAACACCACGTTCAGCAATGTCATTGATTACCCTCATGCTGTGCATTATATTTTTAACTGTCTGGTAGTCTTTGTCAACTGACCACAAATCAATGTTATTCTCTTCAGAGGGTGTTATTCTCTTCAGAGGGTGCTCTGCTCCTGATGTTTGCAGAGCCGTAACCATATGATGTTTGGTGTCATTTGATATGTGTTTGTCAAAGAAGGCAAGTGCCACCAATTCCTCTGATAAGTACCATAGGTGTCGTATTATTTTGTTCAAGGCAGTTTTTGATATCAATTCTGATATTTTCTGTAGCTGTAGACATTTTTCTGTAGCCTTGAGAAGTTGGAGGTCAATACAAGGGGCTGATGGTGCTGACGATGCCTGAAACCATGCTTTCACGTAGATGATCACAGTGAATTGACAAATATCAGCAAGAGCCTTTTCGTGAGTTTGGACTGACTTCTGAACATCCAGATCTTTAGCGTATAAATGGCCTTTGCCATCCACCTTGCTTGATGCAGCCCAGCTGGAGCTCTGAACAAGATTCCCTTAGATGGCTTGCCACCAAGGAATATGATTGTCAAGTCCAAAAGCTCACGGTAATCATCACGGGGGTTGAAATGCTAGTGTCTGCATCTCAGCAAATCCTATGATAACTGTGATTACATGTGAAACAGCTGTAAACACGCACTTGTCTGATGAAGCCGTCTGAAAGTCTGCTCTGTTAATAAACTGCCAGGTTTTCTTAAACCGGTTGAAAATTGTTATCTCTGGGCCTTTGCTAGGACCAAGGCAATCAAGAACCACTGCTTGTAAGACTATTTCTAAGATATGAAGTTGACAATCAAACCAAAGCATGTCCTTGTCAAGTTTTTGTTCCAGAAGGATACAAGCACCATTTCTTGGACTGGAATTGACAGATGTGGTGTCAAAACACATGCACTTTACATTATCTGTAATGTTTCAAGCCACAGCTGCTTCAAAAACTGCTGCCGCAGAAGCTCAGCCAGTTCCCAAGGCTAGCTTTGGAACACCAAGAAGCTGATCTACACCTGCTCTGGAGACCAAAATTGGATGGCAATCAACAATCTGTCTGCTGCAGATATCCTCTAGGAGTTTTCTATCCCAGTGAATAGTTAGAGGAACTGTTGGTTTAAACTCCTGTTGTAGATTTTTGGCTGTTACCTGGCGCTGCTTCATCCTGTCTCTGCAAATTGAAGAGCAATTGACATTATATTCAGCAGGATCATGACCAAGGGGTTGCAGAGTTGGAACAAGAAGTAATGCAGCACTTCTGACACTAACTTTAGCCACATCCAGACAGGCTGACATTTTGTCATTCAATATGTATACACGTCCTCTTTTTTGACTTTTTGCTGAGGTTGACAGTTTTATATCTTCTGTTTCAGGGTCTTCAATTTCTTGACCTTTTTTGCTGTCAGTGTCACTGTCAGATGATGATTCCAGTGTCACTTTCTTTTCTCTTGTTTATTACTCTTTCCTTTTCTGAGATGATGCTCTTTTTATTTCTAAAACCTTGTCAACACTGCCCATCTTTCCATGGCGTCCTGGTTCCCGCTGCGCTAACAGAAACTCACGGTCTTCTTGAATACATATCATCTCAATTGCGTTGGCGTGGGCAATGTCAAACAAAACGTCCAGGCCCACTTTCCACTCTTCTTCCTTCTTTTTCAGTGTCTCAGAACACTTAGCTTTGTTTTCTTTATTTCTCTTCAGGTTGTCATACTCCTTAAAGAGACACTGAATTTTTTTTTACATGTTTCTTGAGTCTTGTTGGAATGTGTGCCTTTGCCCAAACTGCAAGAACGTCATTGGCTGTGGAATGTGCTGCTTCACAGACTGTCTTGTTCGTCACTTACTTGTAGTGATAGAATAGCACCATGACCTCCTTCTTCAATGGTAGTTCTGTTGAAATCAGAGTGTTTGATAATTGCCCAATGAGCCATATGTCTGTTTCACTTCTTGTAGTTGGTTTTAATATTGCATCATTACTGTCACTTGTACAAACCATGCAGTCCATGCTGTCACTCATTGCTGTGTCAGTGTATCTTTAACAAAGTATCAGATTAATAAAGTTACCTATATCAGTGTGAAGCATAATTAATATATTGCAGTTCATAAAACTAATAAAAACCTGAAATTTGCATTTTCACTCACATTTCATACAACAAAAATGGCGTCCTGTGCTGAAATGCATTGTGGGAAGCCTGCAGATAAATAAGTAAAAAAGTCCAGCAGTTCAGAAAGCTACCATGCTGTATTATAGTGTAGTGTTGACTTTGAAATGTTGAAAACTGTGCAAGGCATGCAGCATTGAGCAATGAGCATGCAGTAACCAAAAACTTTAACCTCTGGTAGGGAGGGACCTCTTAATGTTAATATATTTGGCTCTTTTTTGGGATTCTGTGGTATTTTAACAATAGAAACAAGATTAGGGGGTGCCTGCTGAAGAAATCCTACTTTGAAAAATAAGGACCACCCTACCCCACAGCCCTCGGGGCGAGGGCTGTAAGTTATGCAACTTACCCATAGTTTACCTTTAGTATTAAGCATCGGGAAAGGGAGGCATGTTTGATTCTTAGTATCCAAAAAGGTCAAGAGCATTTTGGTTCAGCTTTCAGAAAAATGTTGAACTAAATTAAAACACACTATATGCATGCAGGTTGCCAAAAAGGCGTATCTTAGGAATGCCTCAGGGTATCAAGTTGGACTTTTAGGGGAATGATGAAGGGGGTTGATCAATTAACCAAAAGTCAATATGTGCCCGCTACTACTACTACTACTGTTACTACTGCTACCACTTTTACTACTAAAGCTGAGGTTATTAAGGTGAAAATATCGGGGAATGCCGAAAGATGTTGAACTAATACAAAACACATTATGTGCATGTAGGTTGTCAAAAGGATGAATCATAAATATCCCAGGAATTGCTTGGGATATTAAGTTGAAACTTCCAGTGCATGTTGCGGGAGATGTTGAAAAAACAAATGATTCTATGTGAATACTGCTATTAATGCTATTACTATTATTGCTACTTCTGAAGACAAGAGTTTTAAGGTGAAGCTTTCATTGGAATGTTTAGGGGATGTTGAAACTAAGTCAAAACACAGCAAATGTATATAGATTGTCAAAAGTGTGGATCTACAATATCTCAAGTACAGCTTGTAGTTATAGTTTATAGTTTTGTTTTCGTTGTTCATAAGTGTTGCTCATGGTACGTAATTTGTGCTGTATGAGACAAGCCTATGGCTTATTCCATTTCTGATTAATAAATAACATTAGATTGTAATTTTCAGGACATGTTGAGGGGGTGCTTGGAACTAACCAAAAGGCACTAAAAAGCATACTTACTACTACTACTAGTGTCACTAAGATTTATGCTAATACTGAGGCTAATGGTATTTGGCTGAAATTTTCGGGCAGTTTTTAAGGAGTTTCAACCAGATCAGAATATCCTATGAGCATGCAGGTTGTAAAAAGGCCATACAAGCATTATCTCAGGAACGACTTAGAGCCGTAATTCCCAACGGGGGGGGGGGGGCATGGCAATATTTTGGTGTCTCATTGGAAGGACGTGCATCATTCAGCTAGATATTATTAATAGCCTTAATTTTGAAACAAAAGTCTACTTTACGAAGATTAACTAATTTTTCAAAGGTCGAGTTATTTCCAACATATAAATCTATTAAAAAGTGATGTGGCTTTTAAACTTTGTTAAAAATCTCACTCACATTTTTTCGGACGAAGTAATAAATAATTTTTGACAATAGCTAGCATGTCTATGAACTAATAATCAAAACGATGTGTATAATGAAAAATGTTTATTTTTTCTTCGAATAGATGTTTCATCAACAGAATCGCAAAAACTGGTATTATAAAATTAAATACAGATTCAAATTTTATCGTCTTCTTGCATTAACGAAATGACATAAACAATAATACTGAGGAAACTTAAGTCGAAAGTGTTGTACTAAAATACATTAAGGCCATGCTTATGGAAACCAAAAACACTTTTTTCTACATATTGTAAACACACAC
>CM051259.1:41667579-42067579 GCA_027921565.1 Artemia sinica | reverse complement strand
CAAATAGGGATGTTTGCAACACGGATTAAATTCTATTAGCCTCACAATTGGCGTGATGATAAATTAAGCTTCTAAGACATCTATTTAGTCTTGCACTCAAACATAGTATGTTTGAGTGTAAGATGGGTGTCTACGAATCTTCTACTTTCTTATATTAATGTTCTTTTTATAATTTTCGATTGTTTCGTTGGGCTATTCATATTTATTACCATTAATTTTTCATGGAGAGAGAACCGGATATCCCAGTATTATTTATAAAGATCAGAAATTGAATAAAAAAAAAACAAGTTCTTCAACTCAAAGTAAGGAGCAACATCAAAACTTAAAACGAACAGAAATCATTACGTATATGCAAGGGGTTGCCTCCGCCTCAGGACCTCGCTCTTTACGCTAAAGTTTTTTTTATATAATCTTAAAACAAAGCTTATTGTTCTAATCAAACGACCATTGTGTTTCAGGAATCGTTCTTAAAGAACTAGGACAAAAACTCAAAACTTTAATGGTAATAAATGGCTGTTAATGTAGATACGAATTGGGTCAAGACTTCGATATCTCAAGTCGGTCAGCTGGGTAAACACTAGCTGTGAAACATCTGCATCGATATGACCCGTTATAAAAATAATACGGTCGCAATGCATCCTCCCGGTCATAAAATCTCTAAATGAAGCTGCCTGGGGTTGGCCGTACATGGGGTTGGGGTTGGTTGCTTGAGGAGGAGACTGAGACTTTACGTTTTAGTGTTCATCCATGAAAAACCCTATTTTCAACAGGTGAAGATTTAGATCCACAAAGCACAGAAACATTCCATGGTAGAAAAGGTGGAGCTTCGCCCTAAAATGAAGAAAGCTAATATAATTTATCTTAATAAGGACGTGTCATGAACAAGCAAAAAAAGTACATAAATTAAGCTTCTAAGACATCTATTTAGTCTTGCCGTGTATCTATTCCTATTATCGTTTTTTTTTTTTTTGCTTTCACACACACAGTTTGACGAGCACATCCCTAAACCTCAAGAAATCAAAGGTATTGAAAATGTTGACTTCCTCGCCTCAAGGACAACCGTATGATTCTTGGAGCCAACATAGATCTATCAAACTCAGAGACTACATGAGAGCAAGGCTCAAAATAAGAAAAATTCACTCCACTCCTGTTCACATGAACTCAGCTCGCATAAATCTGTTGAAATCTACGTAGTAGCATTGCTTCATCAATTTAACTTAACAAAGTTTACTATCTTCTGTCAAAAACTTAGCTTATAAGATGTAGATTATCATTTGAAGGAGATTCGCGTGATTGTTCCCAAGACCTTCCATATAATTGGTAGTAATTTTTCTTACAAACACAATCTTTAGCTTTAATTTTTCAATAATCCACATTCTCTATTTGAAAAATTCAAAGATTTTGTTTTTGGATTTCTCCAATTCTAGCATTTAGGTTTTTCAGGAAAATAAACTTGAATTGCATAGAAAAGTTTGCTTACTCATATATTTCAGGCTAATTAAAAAATGTTATCCACCATGAAACATATGTCTTTTTGTTGAACTAGCTTAGATACTAATAATAATAATTTATTGTTACCCTCTGTACACAACAAAAATGCACTAAAGAGCAGTATAAGAAATGAAAAGAAAAACAAAAAGGACGCAGAAAAAAAACACGCAGAATTCTTGACAACTTTAACTTTCAAACACTTTTCAGGATCCAGTTCCAGTTCCAAAATTTCGTGTAAGGGTATATGGAGTACCTAATTAGTCCATTCACTCACAAAAATATCTTCAAAAGAAAATAAAATATCCTCCGATCAGCTAACAATGGGTTCTCCTTTTAATTCTAATGATGTTTTGTGGGAAGAACGGGTACTTGAGCTGTCTGTCCCCAGCAGTTTAAGGCCTATAGGCCGGTTGGTACCTATACGGCTCTTCCCACTTGCTCCCGCTCTCTTCTGCACATTTCCTAAATATTACTGAATCAACACTTTTTTCCATTGTCTTCTTCATGCTTTAGTACACGGGTCAAACATTATAAGATTTCACAACTAGCGACGATAGGCCACTTAATAGAAGGCAAATCAATGGAAAATCGATAATTCTGTTGCAGCGGTCAGCAAATCTACTTGACTGTTCGTCCGTTTTTTTGGCAAATCTCAAAAACACAGTACCGTCGTGAAATGTAACTATTACGAGTCCAAATAGGGATACTAAGAAAATACTTGCAGAACCTAAAGAACAGCGATCGGATTTGCTTTTTATCAGATACAGAGAAAAATTTCCAAAAAGGTGTCAAAACAATACATGCGGTGCAAAAAACGGATTTTATAGCCAACAAAGGGTTCTCGGCAAAGGCGATCCATTTATTGAGAAAATCAGTCGTGACAAAGAATTCTGAAAGAAAAAAATGCTACCAAAATTACAAAAGTTTTATCTTGAAGCAATAGTGCCAGAAATAGTTGACACAAGATTACCGAGAAATATGGAAATACGAGAGCCGTTTTTTATAAAAAGAATTTGAACAGTATTAACACTCACGACAGACAAATAATTGCTACTATTCCAATTAAATTTAAAAAAAATAACAACAAAACCAAGTAGATAATTGCGAATACCACACTGACTTTCCTTGACAATAAATAAAACTTCAAATAGGGATAAATCGTTTTAATAGACAGTAATAATTAACAAAAAATACTGGATATTTCTGTCAAATTTACAGTGACTGTCATCAGCAGAAACACTCACATCTATTAAAAGGATTTATCCCTATTTGAACATTTATCTTTCGTTTTTAACTGAAGTTTTTTCATGGGAAATTAAGGAGCAATCTTAAAACTTACCACTGACAGAAATTCAACGTACACGAAGGGGGTCACCCCACTCCTCAACACCTCGTTCTTCACCCTACAGTTTTTTAGCACTTTAAAAAAATATTTTTATTGTTCTAATTAAATGACCCTTGTGTTTCATGAGTCGTTATAGACTTTATAATTTAAATATCTAATTAAATGACCCTTGTCTTTCATGAGTCGTTATTAACTTTAGCGTAAGGAGCGAGATGTTCACGAGAGGGAAACCCCCTGTATATACGTAATAATTTCTGTTCCTTTTAAGTTTTATTGTTGCTGCTTACTTTCACTTAAAAAATAATTTTTTTTTATACTTTAATTTCTGATAGGTTTTTGAAATAGTGCCAAGAAATCACCTACACCTACACAGAAAAATTCCCCCTCCCACAGATAGATCCTCTAGACAATTCAATCCTGGTGAAAAATTTACCCCGGACAATTGCCCTTAACATCTCCATCCTTAAAATTTAGCTGACAAAGGGAAAGTAATACAATAAAAAGAATTTCGAATAGGAATTCTGGCAAATTTCCCCAGTATAAAATTTCCTTAGAAACTTTCACCCCCCTTCCCCCTCGGAAAATTCTCTCCTCATGTAAAATTTTCCCTGTGGAAAATCCCCCGAGCAGAAAATTCACCACCCCTCCCTCACCCGAAAAATTTATGTCAACTTCGTAATAAAAATACTATACGTAAACAATGAGCAAATTTTATAACTTAAAGATGGATCCCCAGGGGCTATAGGGGCCATATTCTCTCCGTGGTTAGGGCATTATATCTCACAATTTTGATCGAACGATTTAGGGAAAAAGGGGCGGTGAATGTCAGGGGGAGGGCTAATTGCGCTCCAATCTTTTTGGTCACTTTAAAAGGGCACTAGAACTTTTAATTTCCATCGGAATAAGTCATTTTCCAATAATATAGGTCTACTGGTTCGACACAATAACCCCTTGGGAAAACAAACAAAAAATAACAACAAATAAACACGTATCCACGATCTTTCTTCTTGCAAAAAAATACAAAATTTCACATTTTTGCAGAAGGGAGCTTGGAACTACTGCGACAGGGTTCTCAGATACGCAGAACATGATAATATGATTTTCATTAAGATCTCTTGACTTTTTGGGGGTGTTTCCCCCCTTTTTTAGAAATCAGGCAAAATTTTCTGAGGCTCATAAACAAATAAGTAGAACAAAAGGGAAATTTTTATATAACACAGTGGAACGCAACTTTAAATGAATATTTCGACCCTATATCCAAGGGCCGTCCTCAGCAAAACAGACGAAGAGAATAAAAACAATATGAAAGAAACTTACATTAAAATTCACTCATTAAAACTAAAGGTTTTTAAAAAAATGTTTTAAAACAGCCCTAATATCATTACTTCAAGGAAGTTCAACCAGGACTGGTACTCCAAACGAAATGGACAGAGAACAATTCATTCAGATGGAATTAAAATACTTGCAGACAAGATTTTAAAGCTAATCTCGCCTTCTTGGCAGCTAACCTAGATGGTCTATTCGTAATAGGTTGACTGGAGTTATTTACTGTTTTTTTAATATAATTAGTTAAATCATTTTTAATTAGATTTGTGTATAGGGCATTAAGTGAATATTCCCCCAAATTTCTATTTAAAGAAATATTACTATTTATTTTGATTTTTATTTCAATTGCCTCGCGAACAGCCAGTTTTATGCCTAAATCATTTCTAATAAGGCAAGTTTCTTCAAAAAGCATTTTATGACTAGGGTTATCATATATGTGACTGCTTAAAGCCGAATCGACGGAAATATTTGTACTATTAGAATTTAAAGCTTTAGTTATGTCATCTTTGTGTTGTTGCAGGCGTTTTTCTAAATTTTGATGGGTTCTACCAACATAAAAATGGCCACAGTCACATGGTATTTGATAAACCCCTCTTTGGCGAGTAACTGGGGTTATATCTTTACCAGAATTTAAGAAATTCATGATTTTAAAATTATTTGTAAATACGACATAAAAATTATTTTGTGTGCAAACTTTTTTTAAACTTGTAGTGACTTTTGGAATATATGGAAGGTAAATTATATTTGAGGGCTTGACGGGAACTTCACATTGCAAAAGACCCTTAACTTTGCGGGAGTGTCTTGCCAATCTTCGGCTAATTGTATTGTTAATAAAGACAATAGGATAACCGTTTCCAAAAAGTATGTCACTAATAGAATTTTTTTTCGCACGACATGAAAATTTTGTCTAATCTTCGCAAAGACTCTTCAATTATAATAACTAAAGCAGACAAGGGAAATTCACTTGTAGTCATGGATACCTTAGATTACGACAATAAAATTTATCCACACTTAAATGACACAAATACATATACTTCAATGACTCACGACCATACTGATAAGTTTGCGAATAAAATTATAACAGAACCAAAGAATCTAAAACAAAATGGCAAAATCACCCCACAATTGTATTATAAATTTCTCCCCCCAGGTAGCTTTTGCCCAAAGTTTTACGGTTTACCGAAATTACATAAGCAAGGTATTCCCTTAAGGCCAATTGTAGCATGTACGAAAGCCCCTTCTTCCAATATTGGAAAGTGGTTATGTACAGCCTTCAAACCGTTACTTTATTCCCAAAAATCGTACATATGTAATTCGGTAGATTTAGTAGAAAAACTTAAAAGTGCAAGCATTTCAGAAAATACAATGGTAAGTAGTTTTGACATAGTTTATATGTACACAAATATTGATGTAGCAATATCTGAGCAGTTATTAAAAAAATAAAATAGAAGAAAATTATCATTTAATTGAAGATTCCACAACAGGAATAGACCGTGAGGTTTTAATGTCCCTAGTCAAAATTTGTAATAAGTATTCAATGTATTTTCAGTTCCGTAATTCTTTTTATCAACAAAAAAATGGTCTCCCTATGGGTGCACCGCTATCCGGGTTATTAGCGAACATGTATGTAGAACATCTTGAAAATTGGGCCTTAAATTCATATTTTTTAAAACATATATATTGGGGGCGTTATATGGATGATGTAATATCGCTCTGGAATTATGGGGAAAATGAACTTAGGGGCTTTCTAGATCACCTTAATACATATGACCGAAATTTACAATTTACCTTAGAAATTGAAAATGCAAATAAATTACCGTTTCTGGAAGTTTTAATTATTCGCGACATTGATAAACTGAATTTTACAATTTACAGAAAACCCTCACAAAATAACAGATATCTACATTTTAAATCCAATCACCCCCCCACAAGTTAAAAGAGGTGTTGTTACATCTCTTGTTGACCGTGCCTTAAACATTTGCTCTGAATCTTACATCACAAATGAACTAAATTTTATTAGAGACATACTTTTTGGAAACGGTTATCCTATTGTCTTTATTAACAATACAATTAGCCCAAGATTGGCAAGACACTCCCGTAAAGCTAAGGGTCTTTTGCAATGTGAAGTTCCAGTCAAGCCCTCAAATATAATTTACCTTCCATATATTCCAAAAGTCACTACAAGTTTAAAAAAAGTTTGCACACAAAATAATTTTTATGTCGTATTTACAAATAATTTTAAAATCATGAATTTCTTAATTCTGGTAAAGATATAACCCCAGTTACTCGCCAAAGAGGGGTTTATCAAATACCATGTGACTGTGGCCATTTTTATGTTGGTAGAACCCATCAAAATTTAGAAAAACGCCTGCAAACAACACAAAGATGACATAACTAAAGCTTTAAATTCTAATAGTACAAATATTTCCGTCGATTCGGCTTTAAGCAGTCACATATATGATAACCCTAGTCATAAAATGCTTTTTGAAGAAACTTGCCTTATTAGCAATGATTTAGGCATAAAACAGGTTGTTCGTGAGGCAATTGAAATTAAAATCAAAATAAATAGTAATATTTCTTTAAATAGAAATTTGGGGGAATATTCACTTAATGCCCTATACACAAATCTAATTAAAAATGATTTAACTAATTATATTAAAAAACCAGTAAATAACTCCAGTCAACCTATTACGAATAGACCATCAAGGTTAGCTGCCAAGAAGGCGAGATTAGCTTTAAAATCCTGTCTGTAAGTATTTTAATTCCATCTGAATGAACTGTTCTCTGTCCATTTCGTTTGGAGTACCAGTCCTGGTTGAACTTCCTTGAAGTAATGATATTAGGGCTGTTTTAAAACATTTTTTAAAAAACCTTTTAGTTTTAATGAGTGAATTTTAATGTAAGTTTCTTTCATATTGTTTTTATTCTCTTCGTCTGTTTTGCTGAGGACGGCCCTTGGATATAGGGTCAAAATATTCATTTAAAGTTGCGTTCCACTGTCTTATATAAAAATTTCCCTGTTGTTTCTACTTATTTGTTTATTATGGAAAGGCAGTGTGGTCTTCGTCGCTATTGTTTCTGAGGCTCGTAGTTTTTGATGGGTAACACTAACTATCAGCATGATAAACCGATTCTTTTGATAAAACTATTGACACAAGAATTCTGATTTTTTGGTTTCGGTAAAAATTGAGCAGCGTAGCTCCTTACTTACAGTTCGTTACCACAAACTATTTGATTCAAGTTTAAATCAGACAAAAATCTATGAATAAGCCTTGCAATTTGTACTTAGCATTAGAAGCTTACAAAGTAAGTCTCTGTAGTTAATTTGTGGCAGAATTCATGGTGTTTTAGCCTTTTTTCCATGACATTTCAAGGAAAATTTCTAATATTTCTTCGGATTCCGATTTGATTGTCGATTTATTAAAACTAAATTTTGTTAGATGGATTCTAGACTGAGTATTAACTTAGTTGCATCTTTCTTCTGCGTTTATTTTTTGGGGTCATTGTCTTCTTTGTAATACAGACAAATTGTTCAAGTTTGAAAACTTCTTTTTATGTTTGCTTTTACGACCTGTGCAAGCTACTTTTTTGCGATCGTAAGAACTTTTGATATTATGGAACAACATTTTTAAATGATTTATTTCGGTTTACGCGTGTTGAACAATTAGCCTATTTTCATCATTTGTGTTAGTTGAATAACAGCTTAATAAAGGTATGCTTCATGAAAAACTGTTGTAATCTGTATTAGTAAATCTGATGTGCATGTTTAATGTATCGTATGTCATAATTAGGTAAAATCGTTTTATGGCAAAAATTTATAGTTTTCAAAGTTTTTTTTTAAATCTTTATTTTCATAGTGCCACTTTTTATTAATTGTGTTAGAAGATCTTCATCAGATTTCTAATGGATATGTAATCTATTAAAATTGAATTTTTTGTAGGTTGAATGCAAAATTGTGCTCTCAGTTTCGATAATCTAACTTTCTTTTGCATTTTTTCTTTTTTTGCGCGAGCATTTTCTTGTGTTGCAGATCCATTTTTCAAGATTCTGCTCTAGATATTATCTATATTTTTAATAAATATAAGCCCTTTTTCTTAGTTCCTATCAGATTTGTTTTCATTCTTTTAGAAATCATATATTTTAAGTGACTTGTTTGAGTTCACGGGGTCGAACTATAAGACTGGTTTTTAAAATGAGTTGTGCTTCATAATGGGATGCTTCACAAAAAGCTGTAGTAAAGTTTTTCTTAATCAGCCTTATGTGCTGGTACACCCTCCAGAGGAGATAGGCAGACCATACTGTCAATATAATCTTATTTCTATAAATAAAAACATGATTCCATATCATCATGTGGTGAAATATATTTTTTCAAAACAAATTTCAAAAATTACCCTAATCAGAGACAAATTTATACAAATGAATCTGCCCATGGTAAGAGAGATGGAGCAGCTTCATGCATTCCATCCCTGGACCTTAATCTTTATATTCTCCTTCCATTGGGATCCTTTATTTTGCCTGCTGAACTGTGTACCGTCCATCTTGCCCTAGATCTTTTATAGATTATTGTTTAGAGTCTGAAAGTATTCTCTCTTTAACTGACTCCCAATCTGCAATACATTTGCTCTAAAGTTTAAACAGAATTGTTGATAAGGGCACACTTCTTGTGTACGATCACACAAGAAGTGTGATTTTTATATCTTAACAAGCCCCCACCCCTCCTTTGTCATTTATTAAAATTTTGTTTAGTGTCATATCGGAAAATCTAAATATTGGTTATTACAAGGTCTAAGAATTTAGTGTGCTTGTGCATAATAGGGTCAAAACAAAAGAACTCAAATTTGGTTAATGCTAATAAAAATAAATAGGATGAATATATAATAGTTTATAAACAAACTTGGGCTATATATTTGCACGTTGGGGGGGGGGGAGGTGGTAGAGCATAGCATATATTAAATACGTTACCTAACCTAGGTACCTTCCCCCCTAAAGCCCCCCCCAAAAAAAAACAGTTTAAATATTGTAAACGCAATGGAAACCACGCTTTGCATTCCATTTCTCTATTGCAAATACCCGTTTGTCGGGTTTCGTGTCTGGTTTCCTTGATACAGTTATAGCGGTGGGTACCAGACAGTGCACAAGTACCGAATTTAGCCACAGAAATAGGGTAGGTCTACCATAGAGGCAGGCAAATGAAAAATAGTATTTGTTTGCGGTTTGAGGACTTCTTGTATTCGAGTTTAATGTATTCGAGATCAAAATTATATATGGAAGCGTTTTTAGCCCAAATTCTGGACGGAAGAAGACCTCATAATATGGCAATCTGAGAGCCATTTCTAAACAAGTTGACAGGTAAATAAAACTGCATACATAGCTTCAAAGATAATGTAATTCGGAATTAATATTTATTTACTGTCTCAAATGCTGAAAACGAAGCTGAAAGTCTCAAATGCTGAAAACGAATGCATTTCTACATATGTATGTTATTACTATATACTGGAAATAAATTTATACTTCTTAGCTGTCCTTGTCATTGAAATTATCCTGTCTAGATAATGCTAAAACCGTGTTAGGAGTTTCTTCAAAATAAAACTAAAATTTCATCATTTTGAAGGTCAGTCTGGGCCAAAAGATAAAAGGAAAGCCCCATCTTTAGGAATTTTCTAACCCCATTATGCATAGAACGATGTGCGATTTCGTAAGGAGTATAATTGCTGTTATGAAAGAAGAAAATACAGACCAGGACTTAGTCAAGGCTCAAAAAGTAATTATGGTGCTTACAAGTACCGCAAATTACCAAAATCTTCAAGCCATTTCTTAACCGATCAAAGGCAGGGGCGTAATTTGCTACGGGACAGGAGCGGTAACTGGTCCCTCTACACCCAATTTTGCCCCCCCCCCCCCCAGACCTCAGTTTGCCCACCCAGCTGAAATTTAGTTTCTGCAAAAATCTTGTCACAAAGATAAGCCTGCAAAATACAAGTATCCAGAGAAACAGGCAGTTACTTTAGTATATTTTTGTCTTTATGTTAATATATGGATCATTTCTCAGTTTTCACTGTCATTTTCATTTGATTGGGAAAATTAGCTCCAACTTTGCCACCACCACGCCCCCCCCCCAGGATTTTGACAAAATTACGCCACTGATCGAGGGGCAAATAAAATTGATTGCATGACTTCTAAGCAAGACAGTATCTGTTTAGTTTTCTTTTTTTTTTTTGGGGGGGGAGGAGGACAAAAAACATCAAAATTTGTTTATATATATTTTGGTTGAGTTTTTACGAGTCTGACAAAAATTCCAGAGGGATTAAACCACCTCTCAATACGGCCTTGCTTCTGAGAAAATGTTTCAGTTTTTAACGAGTTGGGCAAACCCAATGAAAAATCAAGTTTCGAATTAGGTTTTTTAACGAAAGTTTATTTTAGCTACTCAAGTATTTATTGTGTCAGCTAATTCCCTCCTCAGACGGTTATCCCTCAAAAAAATTCTCCCCGTGTATAAAATTTTCCTCAATCAAAATAACATCACTTCTTAAAATTACCAGTTTATTTAAAATCACCTGTGACTCATTCTTTTTATTTTCCTGCGTCAAGGTACAAGGCCTTTTGCATAGAAACATTTGCTCCAATCAATTCATTTGAAAACTTCAACCAATTCTTACTCCCTTCTTACTAATCAAACCAGACATTCTTGATGACAACTAGTCATCTGTAAGAGTTTGCTAAATTTTAGATTCTTCCTAAAATGTTACAGATTCTTGCCACTAGATTAAGTAATCTCTGCTTTTTAATTTTCTGGAAAAAAATTAAGAATCGGTAACCCGGAAATTATCCAGCGAAGTAACGACCCTTAACAGAGACATAAAAACACTGCCTTAATAAATGTACGTCATTCCTTTTAAAACCTGTTAATTTTCGAAGCCACCTATTATCCAAGTTGAATTGTATGCTTTTTGTGCGTCGAAACCGGTCGCCCCTTAAGGCTTCTTCTAAATTATCACTTACATGTCATTTTTCTATACCCTTATGTTGAACCGAAGATTCGAGCACATCCCTAAACCACAAGGAATCAAAGGTATTGAAAAAGTTGACTTCCTCGCCTCAAGGACAACCGTATGATTCTTGGAGCCAACATAGATCTATCAAACTCAGAGACTACATGAGAGCAAGGCTCAAAATAAGAAAAATTCACCCCACTCCTGTTCACATGAACTCAGCTCACATAAATCTGTTGGAATCTACGTAGTAGAATTGCTTCATCAATTTAACTTAACAAAGTTTACTGTCTTCTGTCAAAACTTAGCTTATAAGATGTAGATTATCATTTTAAGGAGATTCGCGTGATTGTTCCCAAGACCTTCCAAATAATTAGTAGAAATTATTCTTACAAACACAATCTTTAGCTTTAATTTTTTTAATGATCCACATTCTCTATTTGAAAAATTCAAAGATTTTGTTTTTGGATTTCTCCAATTCTAGCATTTAGGTTTTTCAGGAAAATAAACTTGAATTGCATAGAAAAGTTTGCTTACTCATATATTTCAGGCTAATTTAAAAAATGTTATCCACCATAAAACATATGTCTTTTTGCTGAACTAGCTTAGATACTAATAATAATAATTTATTGTTACCCACTGTACACAACAAAAATGCACTAAAGAGGAGTATAAGAAATGAAAAGAAAAACAAAAAGGACGCAGAAAAAAAAACACGCTGAATTCTTGACAATTTTAACTTTCAAAGACTTTTCAGCATCCACTTCCAGTTCCAAAATTTTGCATAAGGTTATATGGACTACCTAATTAGTCCATTCACTCACAAAAATATCTTCAGAAGAAAATAAAATATCCTCCGATCAGCTAACAATGGGTTCTCCTTTTAATTCTAATGATGTTCTGTATGAAGAACGTGTACTTGAGCTGCCTGTCCCCAGCAGTTTAAGGCCTATAGGCCGGCCGGTACCTATATGGCTCTTCCCACTTGCTCCCGCTCTCTTTTGCACATTTCATAAATATTACTGAATCAACACTTTTTTCCGTTGTCTTCTCCATGCTTTAGTACAGGGGTCAAACATTATAAGATTTCACAAATAGCGAGGATAGGCACTTAATAGAAGGCAAGTCAGTGGAAAATCGATAATTCTGTTGCAGCGGTCAGCAAATCTACTTGACTGTTCGTCCGTTTTTTGGCAAATCTCAAAAACACAGTACCGTCGTGAAATGTAACTATTACGAGTCCAAATAGGGATACTAAGAAAATACTTACAGAACCTAAAGAACAGCGATCGGATTTGCTTTTTATCAGATACAGAGAAAAATTTCCAAAAAGGTGTCACAACAATACACGCGGTGCAAAAAACACATTATATAGCCAACAAAGGGTTCTCTTATCAAACTGGCCCTTTACCAAAGCGAGAAGAACATAAGATTTTCTTAGTTTCTCTTTCAAAGAAACAATTATAAGCTGCCTAGTGGATCTAATTGAAGTTCCAAATGGAAGGCCTAAATACTTAAGTGAACTGGAAGATGAGATCGTGGCGGGTACCAACTTGGATTGGATCATTGGAGGCGATTTCCAGTCCAAGGACAAGAAACTCTGTTTTGGAAGTATCAAATGAAAGGCCGATTTCTTTCAGTCCAGAGCAACATCAACAACGTTCTGGAGTGCCCCAAGATTATAAGCCCAGAGAAGAATGTCATAGGCATAAGACAAGTGACTTGCGTCTAAATATGGCTCAATTAAGTATGGTGGGATCTGTCGAGTGACTACTCTAATAGAGTTATTAAATATTGCCGGACTAAGAACAAAACCTTGCTTAACACTATGACTTACCCGAATACGATTACTAACAGTACATTGCAAACGTATCCGGATTGGGAATTTCTGATAGCACTGTCACAGAGAGGTACTAACAAATGAATCAGTTCCACTTCTGAAGAGAGATAGAATTGCTTGAGAGTGAAGAATGGAGTCAAAGCCTTTAAACTATCAATGGCACAAACGTAGAAGTTACTATTTGCCTTTTTATGCCTTTCAAGAATCGCTAGAAGAGTTGCATGGGCGTTCTGCACCCTAAGACCTTCCCAAAAACCGAATTAGTTATCGCCATGATCACACTTCGTGCTAATTTCATTATAGATAAGCTTCTCAAGAAGCTTGCCAATCGTCAAACATAAAGAAAATGCATTAAAAATGCACGTTACTAGACCTCCACATATTGTATCGGGAATATGCTGCTGGGCGATACAAGCCTGAAGTAAAATAGCAAAATGTTCAATCAATTTTACTGTCCCGTATATCAGATGTTCGGGTTGCAGGCAGTCTGAACCTGATGGTTTACCTAGTTTAAGACGGCGAACATGTGCCTGACAAGATGCTGGCATTATAGTGATATAGTTTTTAGCATGGTCTAACTTTGCAAAATGACCCAAAAGTATAAATCTAAATGTTGTGTCAAGAGGAGTTGGATCGTCAGAAAATAATGAAGAAAAATGACTTTCTCAAGAACCTAAATCAATCGAATTGTCCTTAGATGAAGAAGTCGAGGTAAGTTTTCACACGTGACGGCACAACAGCTGGGGGTTATTTTAATATCCCGCAAAAAATTGCCGATTTGACATCGTTTCCATTGCCACACAGCATTTCCATGTACACGCTTCGTATATTTGACGATTTGAAATAAACTAACTGACCTTGGATAACCACAGTCGGCCCAAATACGAAACCAGGACTTGTGTCGATGTTTAGAACTCTTAAGTTCAACGTCTTCACTCCACCCTTTTTTACGTGTCCCAACTCAAACTTTGGTTAAAGGAAGAGAGACTGAAGCAGCAACCTTTGATTGACTGAACTAATTCCGCCAAGTAAAAATCCAAATCGCTAGTGTTCCCGTTTATGACGTACATAAAAGGTGAAAAGGAATCCGGATTTTCGACAACATAGAATCTAATGTCCTCAGATATAGAGAGAGATCAAGACGATTTCAAAAAGGTTTAAAAAAACACTTAGGCTTTTGCACATGAAGAGGCAGAGAATAGGAAAGTCGAAACTGCAAACTTAAGTAATCGCTTGTTAGGATGTCGCTTGAAACGCCAACCATTGTACCTTGCATCTGGTGGGCGTATCTTAGAACGAAATCCAAATTGGAAGTGGATCCCGAAATGTGCACACAAGAAAACGGCTTCGATTTTGCTAGCAGAAAAACGCCACTAGGAACGGAAGAAAGTAATACTCAAGTAAGAGGCACATTCTTTTTTTTTAGATTCGTGTTAAAATTACTGCAAACAAATATTGACGTATTTGCTGATCGAACCCTATGAATGGATTTAGAAAGTGAAGCACCAGCTGTGGCAAATTTACGATGAGAGGACTCGCTTCGGTAGTTCGTTGGCATATACACACACATCAAAACAAAAGAACCAAAATCAACTGAAATATATGCATTAGAACATTCAAAAAGAAAGCAAGAAAACTTCTTATTCACTGCAATTGCTAAGCCGCCGGAAGGACGACCAGATGCCAGTGTGGCGGGCCGAAAAAAAGAACATGTGGTCACGCAGGAGCTCTAGCTGTGAGACATTATAAGTACTTACAAGGTGTTCAGTGATGCACATAATTTTGTAACTACTAAAAAGCCTTTCGAGAGTTTCAAGCTTCTGACGAGCACCATTGATATTTTGATAAAATAACGACACGGCTGAGTTAAAAATCATCATCAATTAAAGATTAAACACGGGCAGATGAGTTAATTCTTCCTGAGGCCCTTTGAACGGGGAGGTGCTTCTTAAGCTCTGGACACACCAAACTATTGCTATGATGATTCCCTCCACAATTAGCGCACTTAACAATCTAAGATGCACATGCTTGGTCCTTGTTAGTGTGATCACTTCCACATTTATTACATTTATCAGGGTTCTTACAGTCCCTTGTGAAGTGCCCAAATCATTGGCAATTTAGGCACTGCTTAGGCTTTTCAATTGGCAGAGTGACTCGGAATAAGCAGTATTCAATATTGATGCCAAACTCGATTGCGATATCAATATCTTCTTTAGTTTTAAAGTCCATTTTCACTATTCTAGAACTTCCATACCTTGGTAAATTTCATATCATATTCCATACCTTGATAAAATTCAGGGCTGTGGATTCGGTTATAAGTCACAACCGACTCCAACTCCCACTCCAGACGTTTTCAATACACTCATAAGTCAACTTTGGAGTTATTGGATTATTATTGTCATCAGGGTACAGTTTCAGAAGGGAGATTTGGCGGTAGCTCAGTTCAAGGGATATCCCCTCTGGCCAGTCCGGATTGTTAGCATAACTAACCAAAAAGAGTCTACGCCAAAATTCATTGTTTTTTGCTACGGGTCCCATGACTTTCAGACCGTGGTAGAAGCGAATCTTCTTTCATATAGTGGAAATTATGCGGAAGCTTCGAAAAAAACGGCTAAGGGCGTAAATCATGCTTTCCGTGAGTGTGAATCTTCTCCTGAACTTTACTATCAGTTTCTGAAAAAGAAAACTGCGAAAGGCACGGGTGCTGATTTAACTGCTTCGAGCGAAACATCTGCAATCCGAAATCAGCTTACTTTAGCACAAGATGAAGTTACAAAGCTTAAATTTGGCCTAGTTAAAGAAATAGAGAAAAAAGTTCAGGAAAAAGTTGTTTCCGTGACAGGAGTAGCAGGCTCATCGCAACAAGCCGCTCTGAACCCTAAACTGATTGTTTCGGAAATATATGATTCGATCACGCTAGAATACAACGTAAAGTTTGAGAAAATAGAAAAACTGTTTTCATCGCTGGATAGCCAGATTCAGTCATTAGAGCTTCGAGTGGCTACTATTGAGGAAAAGCTGGACGATTACGAACAGGAGCGTTTGCTTGATTCTTTGGTTTTTTTCGGAATGAAGCAGGAGCCCGGAAACGACCTGGGTACTACTGTTCTTGATATAGTGAAGAGAATGGGTGTAAATGTCCAGATAGAACAGTTGTTGTCTGTGAACCGTTTTAGACTTCCGAACGCTGCCCGGAATATCCAGACACCTACGACTGTTGCAACCAGTTCTCGTTAAATTTGCAACTAAAGATACGGCGTATAATATTTTCAGAGCGAAATCAAAGCTGGCGAAATCAGGTGTATTCGTCACTGAATATCTTACGAAAATGAAAAAAGCGATTTTTGAAGGTGCGAGAAACAGATATGGTGTAAAACAAACGTGTGGTCTGATCGTGGCCGTGTTTACAAACGTGAGCAGGGTGATAGCCACCCAACACGAATCTGCTCACTTGTTGACACTCTTTAGTGTTTTAGTAAATGTTGATTATTTATTTTATTTATTTTTTCTTTCTTTTTTTTTCTCTTTCTTCTTCTTTTTTTTTTTTTTTTTTTTTTTTTTTTTTTTTTTTTTTTTTTAGAAAAGAGAAATTATTTTATTTCCTTACTTATGTTGAATGATTTTTCTTCATTGAATAGATTTATGCGCAATCCGCTCCGTATTGAAGATCATTTAGAGGCTCAAATTGGAAGTGATGATTTGCCTATTATTAATTCAAAGCCTCTTCGTGAGAGTTCTTATATATTGCCGTCGCAAGTTAGTGAAGACATGTCGCTGTGTCTTTGCAAGTGGAATTGCCACCTTACTACGGGATATTTAGATGTTCTGCAGATGATTGAGATATCTTCTTCAAAATTTGATATAATGGGTATTTGTGAAACTTTTTTGAGTTCTGACCAATCTCTCTCGGCTTTTTCTTTTCCAGGATATGATTTTGAGGTAAGGAACCGATCAACTATGAACCGAGGAGGCCTGGGATTTTTGATTAAGAAAAATATGAAGTATATGGTGAGGGAGGATTTGGGTGTATGGATAGAAGGTAAGATTGAAAGTTTTTGTTTGGAATTAGAAATTGAAAAAAGGAAAGTTTTAATTAGTGTGGTGTATTTGCCCACTGAATTTGTGTGCCATATTAAGCCCACTGAGTTTTATTTTGAGAGTTGATATGCGTATACATATCGACCGGTTCGTTTTTTTGTTTTGTTTATTTTTTGTTTCTTATGTTTACTTTATTATGATAGTTATATGCGTCCTCGGATGTTGTAAGATGTAGATGTTATTTGGGGAAAGTGTGGTTCTTTACTCCTCCTTTGACTTTCTCTTGCCCTTATTTGATTTTTGATAATGGTTAATTTAACCAGTAGGTTGAGGGAACTTGAAAGGAGTCCACTGGATGTGTGTGGATTGATAAATGGTGTTCTGCATCGGGACTATGATGTAAGTGAGAATGTTGGATGTTTGGATTCCCGGTATGCTTTTTTTGTGTGAGATGTGCGATTGGAAGAATATGAGAGAAATGAAAGTCTACAACATGAACTGTCAAGGGATAAACACATCATATGAGTTTCTTGCTGAGCTATGTCTTAAAACAGAGCCGCATATCCTGGCCCTAACGGAAACTTGGCTTAAGGATTATAATTCTACTTTATTAGAAATAGAAGGTTATAATATGTACGTGCAAAATAGGGTACTACACCAACGTGGTGGTTTAGCTGTTTATGTAAAAAGTGGTTTTAGTGCTCAGATTAGGTCAGATTTAGCGGTTAATTATGAAATGAAATTTGAGTCTATGGTTCTTGATGTGAGTAATGCAAATAATAAGTTTATGGTTGTAGTAATTTATAGACCACCTTCAGGTAATGTTGAGGAGTTTATCGAACTGCTTGATGAATTTTTGGGAAAGTTACCAAGTTCAAAAATACCATGTTTTATATGTGGGGATTTTAATATTGATTTAAATATGGTTGATAGAAATAGTAAGGTAAGACATTTTGTTAACACAATGTTAGGTTTTGGTTTTTATCCTGCAATTAATATATGCACACGAGTGACAGAAATTTCAGAGTCTATAATTGATAATATTTTCGTAAATATGAATTATTTATGCCCCACAGTAGTTATTAATAGTGCATCTGACCATTTTGGTGTTGCAATATCTGTACCTGGAATATTTGGTCCAAACCCCAAGAATAAAAATGTGCCAAAGATGCCTTATATGGATGGAAATGTGCTTTTGAAGTTTAAGCGGAAGCTTAAAAGTGCAGATTTTGAGTTTCTTCAGGAT
Source organism: Artemia sinica (assembly GCA_027921565.1). NCBI lineage: Eukaryota > Metazoa > Arthropoda > Branchiopoda > Anostraca > Artemiidae > Artemia > Artemia sinica. Next base: position 42,049,301 of record CM051259.1, on the reverse strand, counting down.
AGTACAGGTATTGATACCAAATTTGGTAAATGGTATGAAAAAATAAAATTACTATTTCAAGAGTGTTTGGAGTTTAAAGAGACAAAGCAAAGATATAAGTTGCCAATTAAACCTTGGATTACAAAAGGATTACTAGCCTCAATGGAAAAAAGGCAAGTGATGTATAAAAGATGCGTGACTCAAGATTCAGCATCTTATAAAGAACAATATAAAGAATTTAATAGAAAGTTAAAAAGTCTTTTAAGAAAGGCAAAAATTGATTACTTTGCACAGAAATTTAAAGATTATGAAGGAAGCCCAGCTAAAACTTGGCAACTGATTAAGTCGGTAATAAGCCCAAAAAGTGAACCAATAACTCCTAGTAATTTGCCGCGGGAGTCGGATAGTGGTGTAGCCAATAACTTGTGTACCCACTTCTCAGAAGTAGGGCTAAAAATATCGACATCTGTGGAATGTATAAATGGTGATGGTACATACCAGAATTTTCTTCCTGAAGCAAGTGATACAACCATTTATCTTCAACCAGTGAGATCGCGTGAACTTGAGGATATCTTAAAAAGTATGAAAAATCGGCAGCTGGAATGGACTTAATAACCTTTCAAATATTTCAAAAAATTTACCCAATTATATCTAGTCATCTGTTGTACCTTTTTAATCAATGTTTTGAATTTGGAGTGTACCCTAATTGCTTGAAAAGTGCTTTGGTTATTCCTCTGTATAAAGGAGGTGATAAGGAAGATATGAACAACTACCGTCCGATATCTCTACTTCCAATGATTTCTCGTATTTTTGAGAAATTGATTTATAGACGACTGATGGATTATTTTGAAAAAAGATGTTTTTTTCACTCTAGTCAATTTGGTTTTAGAAAAAATATGTCTACAGAGCATGCTTTATTATTTTTGACAACATTTGTTAACGATTGCCTAGATTCAGGGTTAAAGGTGGGTTCAATTTTTCTAGATATTATGAAGGCTTTTGACTGTGTTGATCATAAGATTTTATTGGCTAAGCTTGAAAATGCTGGAATTCGTTTTTAAAAGTCTGAACTTGATTGCTTCATTTCTTGAAGGAAAAATGCAAAGAGTACGGCTGGGCACAGTCCTGTCAGAAGAGATGGTAGTAAAGTGCGGTGTGCCACAGGGGTCTGTGTTGGGTCCCCTATTATTTCTTGTGTACATTAATGATTTAAATGGATGCCTAAAACAACTGTCAACTCCAAGGTACACTGATGGCCCGGTGCAAGCAATACTTCCAAGTTTTGCTGATGATACTCAATTTACAATGGCTGCAAAAACAGAAGCGGATTTGAAAAATGGCATGAAACAAGGAATGGTGATAATCAAGAGGTGGATGCGAGTGAACAAACTGCTTGTTAATCAGAAGAAAACAATGTTCATGTTATATGGCAGAAGTGCAAATTACTATCCATGGATTGAAGAAATTGAGTTAGTAAATGGAAGTATAAAACGGACAAGTACAGTAAGGTATCTTGGTGTAATTGTAGATGAATGCCTAAGTTTTAAAGATCATATTGCATTTATAAGTACTAAATTAGCCAAAAATGTTGGAACTCTGCGGAAGCTGAAAATTTTTTTTCCTAAAAAGGTTATTAGAATGTTATATTTTTCTCTTATTCATCCATATTTGTTGTACTGTGTTACAGTTTGGTCGTCGACGTTCACAAGCCATTTGTATCCGCTCCGTGTGTTACAATATAAAGCTGTAAGAGTTTTGACCAATGACTTGTACCACAATTCGGTAAGATCGAGGTATCACCAATTAAAAATTTTACCATTCTTTGGTTTGGTTAAATTTTATGTAAATTTTGTTTATGTATAAATTTTTTTCTAATTTGTTACCTGCATGTTTTTCGGAACTTTATAATGAAAGGGATCATAGTTATGAAACTAGAAATGTTGAATTAGTTAGAACGCCGGTTCCAGTTACTACCAGATCTAAGTTTTCTATTAGGTATATTGGTCCTGAAGTATGGAACAGGCTTCCGGCGGAACTAAGGGTAAGAAGGTTCTTGAGGAATTTCGTGCTTCTTTGCGATGTATTTGTTTTAACCAGTATTGTAGACACGGATAAGGTGATTGATCTGGGAGTGAGTATATGTTTGTGAGTGTTAAAAGAGAAAAAAATTTTCCTGTGTGTTGATTGAGGTGATTGTCGGTATATGAAAGGAAGCATGATGAATCATAGAATATGGGTGTTGAATTCCTTTAAGTTCCCTGTAAAATAAAAAAATGTATTATCCTTAGGATGTTGATTAATTGTTTAGTAGGGGTGGGGGAGGAGAGGAGGAGTCAGAGAGTATTATTTCCCCGAGGTAGTGTATTAGTGTATAAGTAGTTGAAGTGATCCTTTTTTTTGGGTCATCCCAAACACGCTAATATGCGTCGGGACCTATTTTGATATTGTTGGTATTATATGCAGTTTTATTTTGTTAGCATTATATGGAGATTTGTATGTTGTTTTTTTTGTGACCCATTTGTTAATAAAAAAAAAAAAAAAATATAAGCAGCCCAGTGCTCGCCTGGATGAGTTTGTAGCAGGTTTTGATGAGTTGATGAGGTTGGTTTCGTCTACAAGCATGGATTTTTTTTGTATGGGTGATTTTAACTATAATCTTTTAGATCTTTCAGGTGATAATTTGGATTTTTTTAATTATATGATTTCAAGTGACCTTTACCCTTTAACTTGTGTACCTACCCGAATCTCTACTCATTCTGCGACCTTAATTGATAACGTTTTCGTGGGACCTAGCTATTTGAGTCAAAGCTATTCAGATGTGATAGTATATCCAGGCTCAGATCATCTCCCGGTAATTGCTCATGTGACGTGTCTTAGAAAACGACGTATCCCGGCTAAAGAAATACTGACACGTGAGCTGAAACAGCAAAATCTGAATAGCTTTGCCGAGGAGTTGAGCTGTATCAAGTGGGACTCGGTCCTGGGGATTTCTGGTGATTCTTCTCTAGCGTACAATCAGTTCATGTATATTTTCCAACCGATTTATGAGAAAACACGCCCCTTGCGCTTGACCAAACAAAAGAGGGACGATCCCCGCAAGCCGTGGATTACGGAGGCAATAATAGACATGATAAAAAAAAGGAACTTGTTATATGAGCAATATCTTAATAGTCAGGATGACGCAGATTTTGCAGAGTTCAAGCGAGTGAGAAATAAGGTGAACAGTATGAGAAGGCAAGCAAAGAAGAAGTATTTTGAAGAAAAGTTTTCTGATAGTAAGGGAGATACCAAAGCCACATGGCAGGTTATTAATAAGTTTATGAGAAATCAGAAAAGTAGTCAGTCTACTTGCATTGATATAAACGGAAGTTATGTGAGTGATAAAAATGTAGTCGCGAATCATTTTGGCCAGTTTTATTCTCAGGTTGGCTCGTCTGTTCAAGAGAGTGTAAGGTGTGACAGGGAAAATTTTCTTAGCGAGGAATTCGTGGACTCTCGTGGAGATACTGTTGAGTTCCAGTTTGAAAAGTGTACAAGTGATGAAGTGGTTAAAATAGAGAAAAATATAAAATCGAATTCTGCTGGGATAGATGGCGTGAATCTGAGAACTTTTAAAGCTGTGTTAATGTATATACCACCATGTATTCTCCATATTATTAATTTATCTATGGAAACGGGGACCTTTCCAGAAGCGTTGAAGGAAGCTAAAGTTATCCCGCTTTACAAAGGGGGTGCCTGGTCAGATGCCAGTAACTGGAGACCAATATCGATACTGCCTTTATTGTCAAAAATTTTGGAAAAAGTGATTCATCGCCGTCTATATGACCATCTCACGAAACATAGCCTACTCAGTGATACTCAATTCGGGTTTCGAAAAGGTCATTCCACTAGTCATGCTACCATTCATCTTGTTGATTTTGTAAATAATTGTTTAGTAAAAGGTGAAATCCCCCTAACAGTATTTTTTGATTTTAGGAAAGCATTTGACATGGTAGATTTTAAAATTTTATAGCAAAGATTAGAATGCTTAGGTGTTAAAGGAATGAGTTTGAAGTGTTTTGAAAGTTATTTGTGTGGGAGGTCTATTAAAGTGATGATTGATGATGCTTTTTCTTCCCCTTATCAAGTGTCGTGTGGTGTGCCACAGGGATCGGTCCTTGGTCCACTTCTGTATCTGGTTTATGTGGATAGCATGAGGTTTTATCTTCCAGATTGTTGCTTAACGTCATTCGCTGATGACACTGCAGTTACGTTTTCTAGTCGTTGTTTGGATAGTCTTGTGTTGAAAGTGAATTGTGTTCTGAGGAATTTCCATGTTTTTACTAGTTTGAGTTTGTTATCAGTTAATGTTACTAAGACTAATTTTATTGTATATTCTAGAGTAGGTAAGCCCAGTGATATTGATGGTAGAATTCTGTTTAATAATAAGCCTGTAGTTCAAGTTCAAGAAATCCGGCACTTAGGTTTTTACATTGATTGTAATTTTTCGTGGAAACGTCACAGTGATGTTGTTGCCACAAAGGCTGCACGTGGCCTTGGAGCGATTCGTCGTTTTAAAAATTTCCTACCTCAGAGAGTTTTATTGCTTTTATACCATGCTTTGATCCACCCATATGCTTCGTATGGCTGTATGTTATGGGCAAGTAATTTTTATGTGAATTTTAAACGTGTTCAGACTCTTCAAAATAGAGCGATGCGTCTTATTGGTGGGTATGCTGAAGCTGTAAATAACACTTCAGCTTGCTTCAACAAGTTGCAAGTGTTGAATGTAGGACAGCTACGAGATTACCAAATAGGAATTTTTGCTTATCAATGCTGGAATGATGTTAGTTCCAGAGGTTTTTCGTGATTATTTTAATGACAATAGGTCTTTGCACCATTATGAAACTCGTCATGCTAGTGATTTCATTGTTCCGAATAGAAGTGGAACCAGGGCCGGCTTCTATACTAGATTTTCAGGACCTAATGTGTGGAACTCTATTCCGGAGAGCATTCGGGCGGCTGAGCACCTGGGGTTATTTAAAAATAAATTGAAAAAATATTTGTTAGGTCAAGGTTCATAGTTTTTTTTTATGATTATTATTAAATGAATTGGTGAGAGATTGATTTTTTTGTTTTGTTTTTTAGTGTTTTTTGTTTATAGTTAATCATTAATTAGTAAATGAGTTGTATGTACCCGCCCAGTCGCAAGTGCTTTTTGGTATCTTTCTTGGGGCTGGTATTGGCGTATTAGCTAAATGTATTTTGATGTTAAATAAAATGAACTGAACTGAACTCCGACTCCATTCAGCAAAAATTTACTAAAACTCCAAATCCGCAGCCCTGATAAAATTACACTAAAACTCTCAGCGCTAGGTAAAAGCTTATTATATTTTAGAATTCAGCATAAAAAGTAACATTTGGAAGCCATCTCAAAAAAATTAAAACTTATTTACAAAAACAGAGCACATATATATCATCAAAAAACTTGCAAAGTTCTCACGCGAAAACTGTTAGAAACAAATAGAATCTCTTTTCTTTTAATTTAGCATAAAGAAGCTCAATCACAGTCATTCATTTTATTTGATGGGCAAAAATAAAACTTCATTTTTGTTCCTCAATGTTACTTACCATATTAGGAGCAGGTAATTCTTTTGTCACATTTTCAAGAGATACTTCAAGTCCAGCTTGGGCAGCAGTACACGCATTGCTTATGCAGGCAATGCTTTTACAAAACTGTGTTAAGTCTGGAATAACTCTGCATACTCTAACATGCTCAAGCTCCGACTCTTAAATAGTAGTGTCCTCTCTGTACTAATGTACAGATGCAAGGCATGGGCACTTACAAAACAAATTGAGAAATGAAAACAAGGTTTAGGAAATAACTGCCTCCAGTGCATCTTGGGAATACACAGCTCGGACAAAATTAGGAACATCACCGTATGTGAAAAAAAAAAACAACTAAGCAACCATTGATATTTGAGAAAATACAGAGCAGCACATGGTGGTATTGGGGCCACATGGTCAGTATGGGAAATGGCATGCTCCTCCATGAGTTCTAGTGCTGCAACCCCCCCCCAGTCTTCGGAGGACATGAACAGAAGAAAAAATGAAGCTTGCCGATCCCTTGAGAAGGATGCTTACACTGACCGGAAAATCTTTGGAAGACCTGTTGCTGAAAGCTCTTCGAAGATCACCATAGGGAGGCACCAATGTCACCTTATGTGCCATGCCAGCCACCGTAGGAGGAACCAAGTCTTTAGCAAATAAGAGCACTAAGTTGAGCATTAAAACTTCGTTTTGGTAGATTTTAGTCATGACTAAGCATTAGATATGAAAGATATGACTATAATTATGCTGAATAATTTTCCCTCATCATTTCTTGTTTCCCCTATCACATACGAAGTTAGATATACCTCAACAAAGACAACCAGTGTAAAAAGATCAGTGATAGGTGTGTTACTCACTACCTAACTCAATCCATAACAATTCAAGATACGTCCTTTCATTTTGAGGACGAGGCATTGTGAATTTCATAATGCCAGCAATCTTCATTCAAAAAGAGAAAGGTAGACTTCACTTGAAAATTTTTTAAAAGTAATACCAAAATAAGATACTTTAAGTGGTTTTGCTGCAATGCTCATTGATGAAAGCTACAACGTCTTGACACACAGTTTTGTGGGATGGGGTGTCAATCACCCTTATTTTTGAATAGCAAAGCATTGGCCCACTTAGAAACAATTTTAAATTATGAACAAAGCATGTTGTAGTTAGTCTCTCGGGGGTGTACTGAACTGGGTGTACTGAAGTAAGTCAGAAATTACTTCCAAGGTAACACAGTCTTTTCATTAGAAACATAGACAGAAGAGAGCAGGATAACATTTTGCTTCAAACAGTAAAAGAATAAAAACAAACAACTGAATATTTCTACAACAAATGTAACTTCAACACAAATTAATGTTACGATCATAGGCAGCGCAATAGCGCTGCCTAATTAAAGAACGATGTTGGCACAATGTTTTTTTTTTTTTCATACCCAGGAACTTCCTATCGAAGGAGTTGTAGAAATTTCGAAAAGGGCTCATTCAATTGGAAATTGGAGTGGGTTGTGCCCTTTTTAATAGTTGAAAGTGATTGGAAGGCAACTAACACCCCTTCCACGCCCACCATTTCCCAAAACACATCCAATCAAAATTTAGAGATAGCCATTTTGTTCAGCGTAGTTGATTTCCAGGTAGAAATTATATTTTTAAGGAGGACACTCCACCACAGCCTTATGGGCAAGGGTTGTAAGTTATGCCCTGGGAGGCGTTGTCGCAGAAACTTCAAAAAAGGCTCATTTGATTGGAAATTCAAAAGGCTAGTGCCCTTTTAATAGTCGAAAGTGATTGGAGGGCAACTAACCCCACTCTCACGCCCACCTTATCCCCAAACATATCCAATCAAAATTTTGAGATAGTCATTTTATTCAACGTAGTTTTAAGTTCTGGAAATTAGGTCTTGGAAGATGACAACCCCCCAACAGCCCTCAGGGCAAGAGTTGTAAGTTATGTCCTGGGGGCATATAAGGTTTTTATAGAACGGGTTGCCGTAGAAACTTCAAGAAGGGCTGATTCGATTGGAAATTCAAAGGTCTAATGCCCTTTTTAATAGTCGAAAGTGATTTGAGGGCAACTAACCTCCCTCTCACGCCCACCTTTTCCCCAAACACATCCAATCAAAATTTTGAGATAGCCATTTTGTTCCATGCAGTTTAAAGTTCAGGAAATTATACATTTGAGCAGGACACTCCCCCCACAATCTTCAGGGCAAGGGTTATAAATTATACCCTGGGGGAATATAAGTTTTTATTGAAATCATTGTCGTAGAAACTTTCAAAAGGACTCATTCGATTGGAAATTCAAAGGTGTAGTGCCCTTTTTAATAATCGAAAGTGATTGAGGGCAACCAACCCCCCTCTCACCCCCCACCTTTTCCCCAATCACATCCAATCAAAATTTTTAGATAGCCATTTTGTTCAGCATAGTTGATTTCCAGCTGGAAATTATGTTTTTTGAGGAGGGAACTCCCCCACAGCCCTCAGGGCAAGGGTTGTAAGTTATGCCCTGGGGGCATATAAGGTTTTTATAGAGCGCGTTTGTCGTAGAAACTTCAAAAAGAGCTCATTTGAGTGGAAATTGAAATGGCTAGTGCCCTTTTTAATAGTCGAAAGTGATTAGAAGGCAACTAACACTCCTTCCATGCCCACCATTTCCCCAAACATATCCAATCAAAAATTTGAGATAGCCATTTTGTTCCATGCAGTTTAAAGTTCAGATAATTATACGTTTGAGCAGGACCCTCCCCCCACAGTCTTCAGACGAAGGGTTATAAGTTATGCCCTGGGGGCATATAAATTTTTATTGAAATCTTTGTCGTAGAAACTTCAAAAAGGGCTCATTCGATTGGAAATTCAAAGGTCTAGTGGCCTTTTTAATAGTCGAAAGTGATTTGAGGGCAACTAACCCCCCTCTCACACCCACCTTTTCCCCAAACACATCCAATCAAAATTTTTAGATAGCCATTTTGTTCAGCATAGTTGATTTCCAGAAAGAAATTATGTTTTTTGAGGAGGGAGCTCCCGCACAGCCCTCAGGGCAAGGGTTGTAAGTTATGCCCTTGGGGCCTATAAGGTTTTTATAGAACGCGTTGTCGTAGGAACTCCAAAAAGGGCTCATTCAATTCAAAATTGAAATGGCTAGTGCTGTTCTTAATAGTCGAAAGTGATTGGAAGGCAAGTAACACCCCTTCCACGCCCACCATTTCAGCAAACATATCTACTCAAAATTTTGAGATAGCCATTTTGTTTCACGCAGTTTAAAGTTCAGGAAAGTATACCTTTGAGCAGGAAACTCCCCCCACAGTCTTCAGGGCAAAGGTTATAAGTTATGCCGTGGAGGCATATAAGGTTTTTATTGAAATCTTTGTCGTGGAAACTTGAAAAAGGGCTCATTCGACTGGAAATTCAAAGGGCTAGTGCCCCTTTTAATAGTCGAAAGTGATTTGAGGGCAACTAACCCCCCTCTCACGCCCACCCTTTCCCAAAGACATCCAATCAAAATTTTAGATAGCCATTTTATTCAACGTAGTTGAAAGTTTTGGAAATTAGGTCTTTAAGGATGACGACCCCTCCCTCCACAATCCTCAGGGCAAGGGTTGTAAGTTATGCCCTGGGAGCATGTAAGGTTTTCTATAGAAAGCAATGTTATAAAAACATCAAAAAGGGCACTTTCAATTGGAAATTGAAGGGGATAGTGCCCTTTAAATAGTCAAAAGTGATTGAAGGGTAACTAAAACCCTCTGACGCCCACCATTTCCCCAAACACATCCAATGTAAATTTTGAAATATCCATTTTGTTCAACGTAGTCGAAAGTTCTGGAAATTAGATCTTTTAGGATGATAACCCCCTCAGAGTCCTCAGTGCAAGGGTTGTAAGTTATGGCCTGGGGGCATATAAGGTTTATATAGAAAGTTGTTGTAGAAATTTCAAAAAGGGCTCATTTGTTTGTAAATTGAAATTGCCCTTTTTAATAGTCAAAAGTGAGTGGAGAGTAATTGACCCCCCTCCCACGCCCAACCTTTCCCCAAAACACATTCAATCAAAGTTTAGAGATAGCCATTTTGTTCAATGTAGTTGAAAGTTCTGGAAATTATGTACTTAAGGATGACAAACCCCCCAGAGCCCCCCCAGGGCAAAGGTTGTAAGTTATGCCCTGGGGTCATATAAGGTTTTTATAGTTAGAGCTGTCGTAAAAACTTCAAAAGGGGCTCATTCAATTGGGAATTGAGAGGGCTAGTGCCCTTTTTAATAGTCAAAAGTGATTAGAGGGTAACAAACCAACCTCTCATGCGCACCATTATCTGAAAATTAGGTCTTTGAGGGTGACACCCCCCCCCCAGCCCTCAGGGCAAGGGTTGTAAATTATGCCCTGGGGGCATATAAGGTTTTCATTGAAAGTTTTGTCATAGAAACTTCAAAAGGGCTCATTTGATTGGAAATTGAAAGAGCTGGTTCCATTTTTAATAGTTGAAAGTGACGGGAGAGCGACTAACCATTTTCCCAAACACATCCAATCAAAATTTTGAAATAACCATTTTGTTTAACGTAGTTGAAAGCTCTGCAAATTATATCTTAGAGGATGACAACCATCCTCACAGCCCTTAGGGTAGGGGTTGTAATTTATGCCCTGGGGGCATATAATGTGTTTATAGAAAGCGTTGTCGTAGAAACTCAAAAAGGGCTCATTCAATTGAAAATTGAAAGGGCTAGTGCTCTTTTTAATAGTCGAAAGTGATTGAAAGGCTTGAAATTTTTATAGTAAATATCGATGTGGGTATAATGTGTGATTTTGTTGTTGTTGTTGTTTAGACCAGGGCACTTCGTATCGAAGGAGTTGTCGTAGGAACTTCGAAAAGGGCTAATTTGATTGAAAATAGAAAGGGCCGAATGCCCTTTTTAATAGTCAAAAGTGATTGGAGGGCAACTAATCCCCCTCCCACGCCCAGCCTCCCATTTGCCCATTATGTTTAAAAACTAAATGTTGCCTTAAGATTAAATCAATATGCACTGTGTTTTGCGAATGGTATCAAGTTTTCTATTTCAGGTCAACTAGAGGAGGTATGAAACTAAATTAAACACTACTATTTGTGTCCAGATTTTTAAAAGGGTGTATGTTGTCAAAAATTGCTGAAAATTTTTCTACGGCATACAAATAGCAGACCAAACTATAAAGTCTAAAAAAAACGAAACGAACCCCTATGCCTTCCCAAGGCCAGAACATAATTTGCAATTTACTGAAAAAAATATAAATGTTCTTACTTTTATAACTTAAATAAATCCAATGATATTAACATTTTGATTACTAAATATCAATATATGTACATTAAACTGAAAATGCACATTCATTTGTATTTTTTTCAGTAAAGTACAAATTTATGTTCTGGCCTTAGGAAGGCATAGGGGTTTTGAGCCCAACTTATGTTAGTTTCTGCTCCTTTTGAGTTTGACTCGGTCATTTGTTGTAATTTCTGTTCGTTTTGGGTTCCATTTATTTATCATTGCTGATTTGCGGTAGTTTCACGCTTCGTAGATTATTTTATTTTATTTTTGCTCATTTTTGTTTAATGGAGTTCTTTACTTTTCTTTGAAAAACTTATTTTGTGGAAAAAGTTTTTTTTAAATAATAGTCTTATAAGACAGCAAGCTTATTTATTGTATAATGACTTATTCAAAGCTAAGAATCTTAATGTAACTCAAACTCTAATGAAACACAACTTCGAAAAGTAAATGCACTGCAGAAATTATTGAAAAGTAAAAAATAATTTTTTACTTTATAAATAATCAAGTTCTTTGGGAAACAAATTGTTTCTGCTAACTTGGTTACTATATGACTTTACTTTTTAGATATTATCTATTATCTATGGTCTTTGATAACTAGCCGAAGCCCTTACCCATAAACCAATCCAACGCACCAGAAAATTGTTTCTCGCCCTTTTATTGTTTTTATGTTTCTCGCAGACTTTACGTTTCAAGACAAAATAATAAATACACGGAAAACAATAATCAATCAAAATAGGATTTTAACAATAGAAAAACGGGCTTGGAAATACATCACTGGGATCCAGGAACACTGGTTGCTATTGCAAGTTGCTACTGAAATCGAATTTTGAGATAGCCAATCAATTAAAATTATTGTAAAAACTGTATGTTGAGCTTTCCAGTTTTGTAAAGCATTGTGAAGAAAAGTCAAACTTTAGCATAAAGAGCAAAGGTTGCAAAAGGGGCACTGCTTCTTATATACAGAATAATTTCTGTTCGTTCAAGTTATACAGAACCATCAACACATACATTTGAAATAGAACTGCAGTCTACTACCAAACTACCATACAGGGGCAAAACCTGAAAAATTGCCAGTATTTTTAATCTTCAGTTAGGATCTTTTTGGAGGAATCTCAATGACTTATCCAATTTGAAGATAATTGCAATTATATTCTTGCTTTTTAAAAGAGTATTTTTCAGCTCCCTCACCAAAAAATCCCCTGAAGTTAAACTATTGAGGGCAGAAAGGTTATTGTATTCTACCAAGAGAGGAAAGGAAATAATAAGCAATAAAAAAAATAATAAATAAATAAATAAAAAAAAAATATCTAACCGTCCGAAGTGAATCCAACAAGAGCAGAATAGACACTGAATAAAAAAAAAAAGCCAGAAATATATAATTGAAACAATCACCAATTGGATTGAATCCGTTGCCTGGCAATACACTTCGCCATTCTTCAACTTCGATATTCATTAGGCATGCGGACCGATTGTCTTAAATTAAATTATTTTTTCACGTAATCACGTAAATTCTGAATTAAATTATGTCAAAGATTATTAAATTAGTTCCATTCTGCAATGGCTACCCAATAAACCTTATAGAAAATTAAATAAATAAAAAACAAGTTTTTTTCAACTGAAAGTAAGGAACTACGTTAAAGCTTAAAAAGAACAGAAATTATTCCGTATATGAAAGGGGCTGTCCCCTCCTCAACGCCTCACTCTGTACGCTAAAGTTTTTTATTGTTTAAAAAAATAGAGTTGTGATAAAGTCAAACTTTAGCGTAAAAAAGCTTGTTTTTTTTATTTAATTTTTAAACGTTTTTGAATTAATGCATTTTGATATTGGCTCACCGTACATGAATAATTTAAACAAAATTTGCATATTAATTTTACATTTATTTGGTTAAATGGCTTTCTCGAAACTTGTTTAATTTTATTTACCAACGTTTTTATTAGTAATAAATATACGTAACTTACGAATTAACTTACGTACCGAACTTCTATATTCATATATTTTTAATACGTATATTAGGGGTTCGCCCCTAGTCAATACCTTGTTCTTCAAGCTAAAGTCCGAATTTTGTTCCAATTCTTTTAAAATAACACCTTAATCACAAAGGCCGTTAATTAGAATAAATAGCTCTTATGAAAGTACTAAAAAATCTTTGGCTTAAAGACTGAGGTATTGACTAGGGGTGAACCCCATCGTATACGTAATATTTTCTGTTCGTTTTAAGTTTTGATGTTGCTCCTTACTTTCAGTTGAAAAACTTTTTTATTTATTTAATTTCTGATCTTTTTCTTTAATGATGCTGGGAAATCCGGCGCCCCCTTCACAGCAATGTCCCTTTCCCCGTGAAAACTTCCTTTATGGAAAGATCCTCCCATATAACCCCCTACCCCCCCCCCCACCTACCAGAAAAAATCCCCCCTGAAAACGTTTGTATACTTCCCAATATCCAATACTATGTTAACATTGGGTAAAGTTCATAACTTTCAGCCCTCCCCCCGGGACTTCGGGGGAATAAGTCATCCTAAAATACATAGTTATCATATTTTCGACCGTGCTGAACAAAATGGCTATCTCAAAATTTTGATCGGGTGACTTTGGGAAAAAATGAGCGTGGGAGGGGGTCTAGTTGCCCTCCATTTTTTCGGTCACTTAAATAGCGCACTAGAAATTTTAATTTCCGTTCCAATGAGCCCTCCCACGATATTCTAGGACCACTGGGTCGATACGATCACCCCTGGGAAAAAATATAAATACAAAAAAAATAAACATGCATCCGTGATCTTTCTTCTGGCAAAAAAAAAATCCACATTTTTGTAGATAGGTGCTTGAAACCTCTACAATAGGGTTCTCCGATACGCTGAATATGATGGTGTGATTTTCATTAAGATTCTACAACTTTTAGGGGGTCTTTCTCTCTTTTTCTATAATCAGCCAAATTTTCTCAGGCACGTAACTTTTGATGGATAAGATTAAACTTGATGAAAATTATATATTTGAAATCAGCATTAAAATCTGATTCTTTTGATACATCTATTGGTATCAAAATTCCGATTTTTACAGTTTTGGTTACAATTGACCCGGGTCTCTCCTTACTTACAGTTCGTTACCACGAACTGTTAGATATCATACATAGACGATTAAAAAGGATAAAACAAAAAAAATACGGAGCCCGTCCCCCTAGATTCAGTTATACCTGCAATTGAGAACGAAACTTTCACCGCTTTACCAAACATCTCAAAACTTAGTGACAAACTTGGAAAAATTAAAAAAAACAATCTCTATTTCTTTCAAAACTGAATAAAAAGTTGAACGTTTTTTCAACTCAGGAAAAGATAAAACGAACCCTATACTGGGTATTGGTGTCTACAGAGTCCCGTGTTCATGTGGGAAATTTTACATAGGTAGGACCCATCAACAACTTGGCGAACATTTGTATAAACACAAAATTTCAATAGTCCCTGAGATTCGAAAATAAAAATGACAACTTTGATTCCGCCTTGGCCCTGCATGTCTTTGAAAATCCTATACATTTGGTTCTTTTTGAGGAGGCAACTTTAATGTCTACTATAAATGGCCTATCGCAATTCTTTTAAAGAGGTAATTGAGATAAAAAAAATATATAAACAGAAATTTGGCTATAATTAGAGACACCAGAGATATTTCCTTAAGCCCAATTTATAACAACTTAATCTCAAAAGACTCAATCAATATTTTTCCCCAGTCTAATTTAAGGCAACCTATCCACATACCAAATGAATATCGAAGTTGAAGAATGGAGAAGTCTATTACCAGGCAACGGATGCTTATTCAATCCCATTAGTGATTGTTTCTTTCAATTATTTCTGGCTTTTTTTTTTTCTTTTTTTTTTTTATTCAGTGTCTATTCTGCTCTTGTTTGATTCACTTTGGAAGGTTAGATTTTGTTTGATTGTTTTTGTGTTTTTAGCACTGAAGACGACTTGGTGGAGGTCCTTGTCAAAATATTTACTTGTTCTTCGTCTTCCTATTTTGCCACTGGCTGACAAAATCCTCGTTTTTTCACCTATTTGATTTCATTTCTCATTTATTATTTCCTTTCCTCTCTTGGCTTAATACGTCATGTATAGCCAGTGTGGTCTTAGAATGTATTTACGAAAGGTTATTGATAAATCCGTCTTGCTGATTTGAATGAATTTTGACTAAAACGATAAAATTTGACATGTCATGCATTTATTCTTAAGCTTTATATCTGAGCAGCTGAAGCTAATATGTGTATTGACTTTCTATCAAGTTTGCCTAGCATTTATTTTCTCTAATGCTGCGGAAGATTAAGTTTTTTTGTGATAAATAGTTTGGTACCAGAAATTACTATATATATTTCTTTCCACAACATCATTGGACAAATTACACTTCACTGAGGTCTTTAAAAGGGTTTTTCCTTTCCATCCAATCTTATGCTGAACAGCTTTGTAGCTTCCATGAACAATATAGAAGGACCAGCAAATAAAATTTCCAAAAATCCGAGCAGGCTACCCTCTAAACCTGAGTGGCTCTTTAAGGAAGTATCATATCAATATAGGCATGGAGTTTTTTCCGATACATCTTTTCATGTAACCCTTTCCCCAAAAAAGACAAGAATTATGATAAAAAGCCCTTTTTTCTTATCTTCAATTTCATATTTGTGCCTCACTACCTACAACACTCAGACTCTTACAAGAAGGCGTGCTAGCCCCTATACTGCTCACAAGGGTCAAGCTACATCCATCATTCCCTAAAAATCAATATAAACCTTAAAAAAAGTAATAATGACTGCATTAAAGGTGGCAACTTTACCATGCTCAGAATAGCGGCAGACAATCCAGATTTCTTTAAGAAATTAGCTGCATGTTCTTCACCAATGCAACCAGAAGCAGTTGGATCTAAATGATGATGCCATGCTTCATAGATGCCAATAAGATTTCCAGCAACCTTAAAAAAAAAGTCGAAATAATAGCAGAATATAGTAAAAATTGATGGTAGTACATGCCCAATAGAAGTAGTATCCTAGGTGCTGATCCGGAATGTACATGAAACGGTACAAGTACATAATACAATGTACATAATACAATACAAACATAATACAAACGGTACAATGTACATGTACATAATAGTGTATACAATATGAAAGGTACATGGAATTACGCAAGAAACACCCATGCCTTTGACACTGTATTTAGACATGCACATTTTAAAAAGCTGGCACACTATAATGCATGTTATGAAACTAAAGTCAAGGTTTGATTGCACAAGAAAGAGCATGTACTTGACGATGGGAAAAAAGGGTTAAAGTGATTAGCAATTACGAGCGGGGATTCCCCGCTGTTTTTTTTTTTTTTTTTTTTTTTTTTAATCGAAAACTAGAGATTGTCAAATTGCGTATTCAGGAATGCTTTTGTAGGGAAAGCATTAGTTGATGGAACGAACCATCAAGGATCATAAGCACCAACGACCCTAACCAGCAGAGACATCAACCCCCCAAAGGTCCCTTACCCCCAAACTCGTAGGGTGCCCCCTCCCTCCAACTTTTGCCCCCCCCTCCCCATTTTTTTTATTTTTTTTAACATGATATATTTTTTCAACTTTTTTTTACATGTCTTCGAATGAGATGAAACAAACTTAAATTCAGTAGTGTTTTGTCGTGGTTTACCTTGTCACAGTTACATTCTCTTAATTTTTCAAAGTTCATTTTGAATTTCTTTCGTCGAAATGCAAGAGTTGGAATATTTCAGTAGTGTCTTGTTGTGCTTTACCTTGTCACAGTTACATTCTCAAAATTTTTCAAAGTTCATTTTGGATTTCTTTCGTGAAATGCAAGAGTTGGGATATTTCAGTAGTGTTTTGTCGTGGTTTACCTAGTCACAGTTACATTCTCTTAGTTTTTTCAAAGTTCATTTTAAATTTCTTTCGTTGAAATGCAAGAGTTGGAATATTTCAGTAGTGTCTTGTTGTGCTTTACCTTGTCACAGTTACATTCTCTTGATTTTTTTCAAAGTTCATTTTGGATTTCTTTCGTTGAAATGCAAGAGTTGGAATATTTCAATAGTGTTTTGTTGTGCTTTACCTTGTCATAGTTACATTCTCTTGATTTTTCAAAGTTCATTTTGAATTTCTTTCGTGAAATGCAAGAGTTGGAATATTTCAGTAGTGTTTTGTCGTGGTTTACTATGTCATAGTTACATTCTCTTAATTTTTCAAAGTTCAATTTGGATTTCTTTCCTTTAAATGCAAGAGTTGGAATATTTCAGTAGTGTCTTGTTGTGCTTTACCCTGTAACAGTTACATTCTCTTGATTTTTCAAAGTTCATTTTTGGATTTCTTTCGTTGAAATGCAAGAGTTGGAATATTTCAGTAGTGTTTTGTCATGGTTTACCTTGTCACAGTTACATTCGCTTGATTTTTAAAAGTTCATTTTGGATTTCTTTCCTTGAAATGCAAGAGTTGGAATACCATTTTTCGTTAAGTGTCAGAGTGAATAAATTCATTATCAACATCCTTTGTCAGATACATCAAATATAATTGACAAAATCTAAATTTCAGAATGAATAAATTCATTATCAACATCCTTTGTCGGATATGTCGGATAAAATTGACAAAATCTAAGTATCAGAGTGAATATTTTTTTATCAACATTCTTTGCCAGATACATAGAATAAAATTGATAAAATATAAGTGTAAAAGTGAATAAATATTTCTATCAGCATCCTTTGTCAGATACATCAAATAAAATTGACAAAATCTAAATTTAAGAACGAATAAATGATTTAACAACATCCTTTATCAGATATGTCGGATAAAATTGACAAAATCTAAGTATCAGAGTGATTAAATTCTATATAAACATCCTTTTCTCGGATACATAGGATAAAATTGACAGAATCTAAGTGTCAGTGTAAATAAATTTTTTTATCAACATCCTTTGTCAGATACATCAAATAAAATTGACAAAATCTAAATTTCAGAATGAATAAATTCATTATCAACATCCTTTGTCGGGTATTTCGGATAAAATTGACAGAATCTAAGTATCAGAGTGGCTAAATTATATATCATCATCCTTTTCTCGGATACATACGATAAAATTGACAGAGTCTAAGTGTCAGTGTGAATAAATTTTTTTATCAACATCCTTTGCCAGATACATCGAATAAAATTCATAAAATATAAGTGTCAGTGAATAAATTTTTTATCAACATCCTTTGTCAGATACATCAAATAAAATTGACAAAATCTAAATTTCAGAATGAATAAACTCATTATCAACATCCTTTGTCGGGTATTTCGGATAAAATTGACAAAATCTAAGTATCAGAGTGACTGAATTCTATATCAAAATCCTTTTCTCGGATACATAGGATAAAATTGACAGAATCTAAGTGTCAGTGAGAATAAATTTTTTTATCAGCATCCTTTGTCAGATACATCAAATAAAATTGACAGAATCTAAATTTTAGAATGAGTAAATTCATTATCAACATCCTTTGTCGGATTTGTCAGATAAAATTGACAAAATATAAGTGTCAGAGTGAATAAATTTTTTTTATCAACATCCTTTTGTCACACATCAAATAAAATTGACAAAATATAAATTTCAGAATGAATAAATGCTTTAACAACATCCTTTATCGGATATAGCGGATAAAATTGACAAAATCTAAATTTCAGAATGAATAAATTCTATATCAACATCCTTTGTCGGATATGTCAGATAAAATTAACAAAATCTAAATTTCAGAATGAATAAATTCATTATCAACATCCTTTGTCGGATATGTCGGATAAAATTGACAAAATCTAAGTATCAGAGTGGCTAAATTCTATATCACTATCCTTTTCTCGGATACATAGGATAAAATTGACAGAATCTAAGTGTCAGTGTGAATAATTTTTTTATCAGCATCCTTTGTCAGATACGTCAAATAAAATTGACAAAATCTAAATTTCAGAATGAATAAATTCATTATCAACATCCTTTGTCGGATATGTCGGATAAAATTGACAAAATATAAGTGTCAGAGTGAATAAATTTTTTTTATCAACATCCTTTTGTCACACATCAAATAAAATTGACAAAATATAAATTTCAGAATGAATAGATGCTTTAACAACATCCTTCATCGGATATGGCGGATAAAATTGACAAAATCTAAATTCCAGAATGAATGAATTCTATATCAACATTCTTTATCGGATATGTCGGATAAAATTGACAAAATATAAGTATCAGAGTGACTAAAATCTATATCACTATCCTTTTCTCGGATACATAGGATAAAATTGACAAATTCTAAGTGTTAGAGCGAATAAATTTTTTTTTTTTTATCAACATCCTTTGGCAGATACATCGGATAAAATTGACAAAATCTAAATTTCAGAATGAATAAATTCATTATCAACATCCTTTGTCAAATACATAGGATAAAATTGACAAAATCTAAGTGCCAGTGTGAACAATTTTTTTATCAACATCCTTTTGTCAGACACATCAAATAAAATTTACAAAATCTAAATTTCAGAATGAATAAATTCTATATCAACATCCTTTGTCGGATATGTCGGATAAAATTAACAAAATATAAGTATCAGAGTGAATAAATTGTTTTTTATTAACATCCTTTGGCATATACATCGGATAAAATTGACAAAATGTAAGCATCAGAGTGACTAAATTCTATATCAACATCCTTTTCTCGGATACATAGGACAAAATTGACAAATTCTAAGTGTTAGAGTGAATAAATTTCTTTTTTATCAACATCCTTTGGCAGACACATCGGATAAAATTGACAAAGTCTAAATATCAGAATGAATAAATTCATTATCAACATCCTTTGTCGGATATGTCGGATAAAATTGACAGATATAAGTGTCAGAGTGAATAATTTTTTTTTATCAACATCATCTGTCAGATACATCAAATAAAATTGACAAAATCTAAATTTCAGAATGTATAAATGCTTTAACAACATCCTTTATCGGATAAGTCGGATAAAATTGACAAATTCTAAGTGTTAGAGTGAATAAATTTTTTTATCAACATCCTTTGGCAGATACATCGGATAAAATTGACAAAATCTAAATTTCAGAATGAATAAATTCATTATCAACATCCTTTATCGGATATGTCGGATAAAATTGACAAAATCTAAGTATCAGAGTGAATATTTTTTTTAACAACATCCTTTCCCAGATACATCGAATAAAATTGATAAAATATAAGTGCCAGAGTGAATAAATTTTTTTTTATCAACATCTTTTGTCAGATACATCAAATAAAATTGACAAAATCTAAATTTCAGAATAAATAAATGCTTTAACAACATCCTTCATCGGATATGTCGGATAAAATTGACAAAATCTAAGCATCAGAGTGACTAAATTCTATATCAACATCCTTTTCTCGGATACATAGGATAAAATTGACAGAATCTAAGTGTCAGAGTGAATAATTTTTTTTTATCAACATCCTTTTGTCAGACACATCAAATAAAATTGACAAAATCTAAATTTCAGAATGAATAAATGCTTTAACAACATCCTTCATCGGATATTGCGGATAAAATTGACAAAATCTAAATTTCAGAATGAATAAATTCTATATCAACATTCTTTGTCGGATATGTCGGATAAAATTGACAAAATATAAGTATCAGAGTGACTAAAATCTATATCAATATCCTTTTCTCGGATACATAGGATAAAATAGACAAATTCTAAGTGTTAGAGCGAATAAATTTTTTTATCAACATCCTTTGTCAGATACATCGGATAAAATTGACAAAATCTAAATTTCAGAATGAATAAATTCATTATCAACATCCTTTGTCAGATACATAGGATAAAATTGACAAAATCTAAGTGCCAGTGTGAATAATTTTTTTATCAACATCCTTTTGTCAGACACATCAAATAAAATTTACAAAATCTAAATTTCAGAATGAATAAATTCTATATCAACATCCTTTGTCGGATATGTCGGATAAAATTGACAAAATATAAGTATCAGAGTGAATAAATTGTTTTTTATTAACATTCTTTGGCAGATACATCGGATAAAATTGACAAAATGTAAGCATCAGAGTGACTAAATTCTATATCAACATCCTTTTCTCGGATACATAGGACAAAATTGACAAATTCTAAGTGTTAGAGTGAATAAATTTTTTTTTTATCAACATCCTTTGGCAGACACATCGGATAAAATTGACAAAATCTAAATTTCAGAATGAATAAATTCATTATCAACATCCTTTGTCGGATATGTCGGATAAAATTGACAAAATATAAGTGTCAGAGTGAATAATTTTTTTTATCAACATCCTCTGTCGATACATCAAATAAAATTGACAAAATCTAAATTTCAGAATGTATAAATGCTTTAACAACATCCTTTATCGGATAAGTCGGATAAAATTGACAAATTCTAAGTGTTAGAGTGAATAAATTTTTTTTATCAACATCCTTTGGCAGATACATCGGATAAAATTGACGAAATCTAAGTATTAGAGTGAATATTTTTTTAACAACATCCTTTCCCAGATACATCGAATAAAATTGATAAAATATAAGTGCCAGAGTGAATAAATTTTTTTTTATCAACATCTTTTGTCAGATACATCAAATAAAATTGACAAAATCTAAATTTCAGAATAAATAAATGCTTTAACAACATCCTTCATCGGATATGTCGGATAAAATTGACAAAATCTAAGCATCAGAGTGACTAAATTCTATATCAACATCCTTTTCTCGGATACATAGGATAAAATTGACAGAGTCTAAGTGTCAGAGTGAATAAATTTTTTTATCAACATCCTTTTCTCGGATACATAGGATAAAATTGACAAAATCTGAATTTCAGAATGAATAAATTCATTATCAACATCCTTTGTCGGATATGTCGGATAAAATTGACAAAATCTAAATTTCAGAATGAATAAATGCTATAACAATATCCTTTCTCGGATATGTCGGATAAAATTGACAAAATCTAGGCATCAGAGTGACTAAATTCTATATCAACATCCTTTTCTCGGATATATAGAATAAAATTGACAGAATCTAAGTGCCAGAGTGAATAATTTTTTTTTATCAACATCATTTGTCAGATACATCAAATAAAATTGACAAAATCTAAATTTCAGAATAAATAAATGCTTTAACAACATCCTTTATCGGATATGTCGGATAAAATTGACAAAATCTAAGTATCAGAGTGACTAAATTCTATATCAACATCCTTTTCTCGGATACATAGGATAAAATTGACAAATTCTAAGTGTTAGAGAGAATAATTTTTTTTATCAACATCCTTTGCCAGATACATCGGATAAAATTGAAAAAATCTAAGTATCATAGGGAATAAATCCATTATTAACATCCTTTGTCGGATATGTCGGATAAAATTGACAAAATATAAGTATCAGAGTGAATAATTTTTTTTTATCAACATCCTTTGCCAGATACATCGAATAAAATTGACAGAATCTAAGTGTCAGAGTGAATAAATTGTTTTTATCAACATCCTTTGTCAGTTGCATCGAATAAAAATTGACAAAATTTAAGTATCAGAATGAATAAAGGATTCAACAACATCCTTCATCGGATTTTTCGAATAAAATTGACAAAATCTAAGTATCAGAGTGATTAAATTCTACATCAACATCCTTTTCTCGGATACATAGAATAAAATTGACAAAATCTAAGTGTTACAGTGAATATATATTTTTTTTATATCAACATCCTTTGCCAGTTACATCGGATAAAATTGACAAAATCTAGGTGTCAGAGTGACAAAATTCATTATCAACATCCTTTGTCGGATATGTCGGATAAAATTGATAAAATCTAAGTATCAGAGTGATTAAATTCCATATCAATATCATTTTCTTGGATACATGGGATAAAATTGACAAAATCTAAGTATCAGAGTGAATAAATGCCTTATCAACATCCTTTAAATGCATTATCAACATCATTTGTCAGCTAAATCAGGTAAAATTGACAAGAAAGACATGGAGTGTACACCGCGACGACGCATACATAGTGAGAGAGACATGCAAAGTCGACAGAGCTTTATTTCATTTTTTAAGGTCAATTTAGACGAGGTTACGTGCGCGCACGTAACCTCGTTAAAAATTATTCACACTGACACTTAGATTCTGTCAATTTTATTCTATGTATCCGAGAAAAGGATGTTGATATAGAATTTAGTCACTCTGATGCTTAGATTTTGTCAATTTTATCCGACATATCCGAGAAAGGATATTGTTATAGCATTTATTCATTCTGAAATTTAGATTTTGTATATTTTATCCGACATATCCGACAAAGGATGTTGATAATGAATTTATTCATTCTGAAATTCAGATTTTGTCAATTTTATCCTATGTATCCGAGACAAGGATGTTTATAAAAAAAATTTTTCACTCTGACACTTAGACTCTGTCAATTTTATCACATGTATCCGAGAAAAGGATGTTGATATAGAATTTAGTCACTCTGATACTTAGATTTTGTCAATTTTATCCGACATATCCGATACAGGATGTTGTTAAAGCATTTATTCATTCTGAAATTTAGATTTTGTCAATTTTATTTGATGTATCTGACAAAAGATGCTGATAAAAAAAATTTATTCACTCTGGCACTTATATTTTATCAATTTTATTCAATATATCTGGCAAAGGATGTTGTTAAAAAAAAATATTCACTCTGATACTTAGATTTTGTCTATTTTATCCGACATATCCGACAAAGGATGTTGATAATGAATTTATTCATTCTGAAATTTAGATTTTGTCAATTTTATCCGCTGTATCTTCCAAAGGATGTTGATAAAAAAAATTATTCACTCTAACACTTAGAATTTGTCAATTTTATCCTATGTATCTGAGAAAAGGATGTTGATATAGAATTTAGTCACTCTGATACATAGATTATGTCAATTTTATCCGACATATCCGATAAAGGATGTTGTTAAAGCATTTATTCATTCTGAAATTTAGATTTTGTCAATTTTATTTGATGTATCTGACAAATGATGTTGATAAAAAAATTTATTCACTCTGACACTTATATCTTGTCAATTTTATCCGACATATCCGACAAAGGATGTTAATAATGAATTTATTCATTCTGAAATTTAGATTTTGTCAATTTTATCCGCTGTATCTTCCAAAGGATGTTGATAAAAAAAATTATTCACTCTAACACTTAGAATTTGTCAATTTTATCCTATGTATCCAAGAAAAGGATGTTGATATAGAATTTAGTCACTCTAATGCTTACATTTTGTCAATTTTATCCGATGTATCTGCCAAAGGATGTTAATAAAAAACAATTTATTCACACTGATACTTATATTTTGTCAATTTTATCCGACATGTCCGACAAAGGATGTTGATATAGAATTTATTCATTCTGAAATTTAGATTTTGTCAATTTTATTTGATGTGTCTGACAAAAGGATGTTGATAAAAAAAATTTATTCACACTGGCACTTAGATTTTGTCAATTTTATCCTATGTATCTGACAAAGGATGTTGATAATGAATTTATTCATTCTGAAATTTAGATTTTGTCAATTTTATCCGATGTATCTGCCAAAGGATGTGATAAAAAAAATTTATTCGCTCTAACACTTAGAATTTGTCAATTTTATCCTATGTATCCGAGAAAAGGATATTGATATTGATTTTAGTCACTCTGATACTTAGATTTTTTCAATTTTATCCGATGTATCTGCCAAAGGATGTTGATAAAAAAAATTATTCACTCTGACACTTATATTTTGTCAATTTTATCCGACATATCCGACAAAGGATGTTGATAATGAATTTATTCATTCTGAAATTTAGATTTTGTCAATTTTATTTGATGTATCTGACAAAGGATGCTGATAAAAAAAATTTATTCACACTGACACTTAGATTTTGTCAATTTTATCCTATGTATCCGAAAAAAGGATGATGATATATAATTTAGTCACTCTGATACTTAGATTTTGTCAATTTTATCCGACATATCCGACAAAGGATGTTGATAATGAATTTATTCATTCTGAAATTTAGATTTTGTCAATTTTATCGGATGTAACTGCCAAAGGATTTGGATAAAAAAAAATTATTCACTCTAACACTTAGAATTTGTCAATTTTATCCTACGTATCCAAGAAAAGGATGTTGATAAAAAAAATTATTCACTGACACTTATATTTTGTCAATTTTATCCAACATATCCGACAAAGGATGTTGATATAGAATTTATTCATTCTGAAATTTAGATTTTGTCAATTTTATCCGCTATATCCGATAAAGGATGTTTGTTAAAGCATTTATTCATTCTGAAATTTAGATTTTGTCAATTTTATTTGAGGCGTCTGACAAAAGTATGTTGACAAAAAAAATTTATTCACTCTGACACTTATATTTTGTCAATTTTATCCGACAAATCCGACAAAGGATGTTGATATAGAATTTATTCATTCTGAAATTTAGATTTTGTCAATTTTATTTGATGCATCTGACAAAGGATGCTGATAAAAAGATTTATTCACACTGACACTTAGATTCTGTCAATTGTATCCTATGTATCCGAGAAAAGGATGTTGATATAGACTTCAGTCACTCTGATACTTAGATTTTGTCAATTTTATCCGACATACCCGACAAAGGATGATGATAATGAATTTATTCATCCTGAAATTTAGATTTTGTCAATTTTATTTGATATATCTGACAAAGGATGTTGATAAAAAAAAATTATTCACTCTGACACTTATATTTTATGAATTTTATTCGATGTATCTGGCAAAGGATGTTGATAAAAAATTTATTCACACTGACACTTAGATTCTGTCAATTTTATCCTATGTATCCGAGAAAAGGATGTTGATATAGAATTTAATCACTCTGATACTTAGATTTTGTCAATTTTATCCGACATATCCGACAAAATGATGTTGATAATGAATTTATTCATTCTGAAATTTAGATTTTGTCAATTTTATTTGATGTATCTGACAAAGGATGTTGATAAAAAATTTATTCACACTGACACTTAGATTCTGTCAATTTTATCTTATGTATCCGAGAAAAGGATGTTTATATAGAATTTAATCACTCTGATACTTAGATTTTGTCAATTTTATCCGACATATCTGATAAAGAATGTTTTTAAAGCATTTATTCGTTCTTAAATTTACATTTTGTCAATTTTATTTGATGTATCTGATAAAGGATGTTGATAGAAATATCTATTCACTTTTACACTTATATTTTATCAATTTTATTCGATGTATCTGGCAAAGGATGTTGGTAAAAAAATATTCACTCTGATACTTAGATTTTGTCAATTTTATCCGACAAATCCGACAAAGGATGTTGATAATGAATTTATTCATTCTGAAATTTAGATTTTGTCAATTGTATTTGATGTATCTGACAAAGGATGTTGATAATGAATTTATTCACTCTGACACTTAACGAAAAATGGTATTCCAACTCTTGCATTTCAAGAGAGAAATTCAAAATGAACTTTGAAAAATCAAGAGAATGTAACTGTGACAAGGTAAACCATAACAAAACACTACTGAAATATTCCAACTCTTGCATTTCAACAAAAGAAATCCAAAAATGAACTTTAAAAATCAAGAGAATGTAACTGTGACAAGGTAAAGCACAACAAGACACTACTGAAATATTCCAACTCTTGCATTTCAAGGAAAGAAATCCAAATTGAACTTTGAAAAATCAAGAGAATGTAACTGTGACAAGGTAAACCACGACAAGACACTACTGAAATATTCCAACTCTTGTATTTCATGAAAGAAATTCAAAATGAACTTTGAAAAATAGAGAGAATGTAACTGTGACATAGTAAACAACGATAAAACACTACTGAAATATTCCAACTCTTGCATTTCACGAAAGAAATTCAAATGAACTTTGAAAAATCAAGAGAATGTAACTGTGACAAGGTAAAGCACAACAAAACACTACTGAAATATTCCAACTCTTGCATTTCAACGAAAGAAATCCAAAATGAACTTTGAAAAATCAAGAGAATGTAACTGTGACAAGGTAAAGCACAACAAGACACTACTGAAATATTCCAACTCTTGCATTTCAACGAAAAAAATTAAAAATGAACTTTGAAAAACTAAGAGAATGTAACTGTGACAAGGTAAACCACGACAACACACTACTGAAATATTCCAACTCTTGCATTTCACGAAAGATTCAAAATGAACTTTGAAAAATCAAGAGAATGTAACTGTGACAAGGTAAACCACGACAAAACACTACTGAAATATTCCAACTCTTGCATTTCAACGAAAGAAATCCAAAATGAACTTTGAAAAATCAAGAGAATGTAACTGTGACAAGGTAAACCACGACAAAACACTACTGAATTTAAGTTTGTTTCATCTCATTCGAAGACATGTAAAAAAAAAATTGAAAAAATATATCATGTTAATAAAAATAAAAAATGGGGAGGGGGGGGGGGGGTAAAAAGTTGGAGGGAGGGGGAACCCTTCGAGTTTGGGGGTAAGGGACCTTTGGGGGGTTGATGTCTCTGCTGGTTAGGGTCGTTGGTGCTTATGATCCTTGATGGTTCGTTCTCACATACACCTTACTACTTGATTTGCAAGGATTTCTAAGGTTTGTTCTGAATTTCATTATTAAAATTCTTTTCTTGCCATCTACATCTCTCTTAGTATCAACGTTTTAGTATACTATAACGTTAAACTCTATTTTGAATTGACAACACTGTTCAAACACCACTTGTGCATTATACAGAACAAAATCAACCCATCTCCCCCAAAACACTTTTCAGCCATTTCTTGTTAAAATTTTTTATTTCTTAACTATTTTAAATTGACAACACATCGAAGTATTCGCAAATGCTAAATCCTTTTCTTTTGTTCCCCACCTTAATAGGATCAAATTCGCAAATCCTATCTACCGACACATTCATATCAAACTATTGTTGGCTAAAGGCAATTGTCCAAAACAAATCAGAAACCGCTCTTGATAGCACAGACTTCAAAAATGGAACTGTAGATAACACATGGGTGATTGACAGCTTTCCCTACAAAAGTATTCCTAAATACGCAATTTGACAATCTCTAGTTTTCGATTAAAAAAAAAACAGCGGGGAATCCCCGCTCGTAATTGCTAATCACTTTAACCCTTTTTCTCCATCGTCAAGTACATGCTCTTTCTTGTGCAATAAAACCTTGATTTTAGTTTCATAACATGCATTATAGTGTGCCAGCTTTTTAAAATGTGCATGTCTAAATACAGTGTCAAAGGCATGGGTTTTTCTTGCGTAATTCCATGTACCTTTCATATTGTATACACTATTATCTTGTACCGTTTCATGTACTTTCCGGATCAGCACCTAGGATACTACTAATAGAAGATAGGAGGGAGTGGGAAGTAGAGGACTAAGTACCATTTCTACCGGTCCTATAGGAAGACATTTCTACCGGTCCTATAGGAAGACATTTCTACCGGGCCTATAGGAATACATTTCTACCGGTCCTATAGGAAGACATTTCTACCAGTCCTATATAAAGACATTTCTACCGGTCCTATAGGAAGACATTTCTAATGATTTTGTGAATTGGAGTGTAGGTTTGACATCACCAGGCACGTGCGAGGGAAATTTTTTGTTGGTGGGGGGGGCTTAAAAAGACAAAAATGGGTGAACTACATTAGTTTATAAGACAGATCGTGAAAATCCCAAGGTTTGTGTACCAAGAATGGACCGGAGGTAGCCTCCCCTACATACACGAATGGATATCGCTAGAATATTTTAAGACGGGCTTTGTTATTTAAAAAATTGGATGCTACAATCAGAATTGTTTGATTGGCATTTGCAAAAAAAGGGGTAATGAATTTGTGAATTGGAGTGTAGGTTTGACATCACCAGGCACGTGCGAGGGAAATTTTTTGTTGGTGGGGGGGGCCTTAAAAAGGCAAAAATGGGTGAACTACATTAGTTTATAAGACGGATCGTGAAAATCCCAAGGTTTTGTGTACCAAGAATGGACCGGAAACAACTTCAACCGTGCCCAGCCCCCCGCGATCAGAAGTTAAATTATAAAAAAGTTTCTTCAACTGAAAGTAAGGAGCAACATCAAAACTTAAACGGGCAGAAATAGAGGCTGTTTCCAAAGATTTAGGATTCATTAACTTTAATGTTGCCAGTCAAAAGCAATGAGCTTGAGAAAATTGTCTGATTATCGAAAATGGAGAAACACCCTCCAAGAGTCAACAGGCATGGGATTGTCTTGAGGGGGGAATTTTCCATGGAAGAGGGGGAGGGTATTTTTACTTGAAAACAACTTCAACCGTGCCCAGCTCCCCGCGATCAGAAATTAAATTATAAAAAAGTTTCTTCAACTGAAAGTAAGGAGCAACATCAAAACTTAAACAGGCAGAAATAGAGGCTGTTTCCAAAGATTTAGGATTCATTAACTTAACTGTTGCCAGGTAAAAGCTATGAGTTTGAGAAAATTGCCTGATTATCGAAAAATGAACAAACACCCTCCAAAAGTCGACAGGAATGGGATTGTCTTGAGGGGGGAATTTTCTATGGAAGAGGTGGAGGGTATTTTTACGTGAAAACAACTTCAACCGTGCCCAGCCCCCCGCGATCAGAAATTAAATTATGAAAAAGTTTCTTCAACTGGAAGTAAGGAGCAACATCAAAACTTAAACGGGCAGAAATAGAGGCTGTTTCCAAAGATCTAGGATTCATTAACTTTAGTGTTGCCAGTCAAAAGCTATGAGTTTAAGAAAATTGCCTGATTATCGAAAAATGGAGAAACACCCTCCAAGAGTCGACAGGAATGGGATTGTCTTGAGGGGGGAATTTTCCATGGAAGAGGGGGAGGGTATTTTTACGTGAAAACAACGTCAACCGTGCCCAGCTCCCCGCGATCAGAAATTAAATTAGAAAAAGTTTCTTCAACTGAAAGTAAGGAGCAACATCAAAACTTAAACGGGGAGAAATAGAGGCTGTTTCCAAAGATTTAGGATTCATTAACTTTAGTGTTGTCAGTCAAAAGCTATGAGTTTGAGAAAATTGCCTGATTATCGAAAAATGAAGAAACACCCTCCAAAAGTAGACAGGAATGGGATTGTCTTGAGGGGGGAATTTTCCATGGAAGAGGGGGAGGGTATTTTTACGTGAAAACAACGTCAACCGTGCCCAGCTCCCCGCGATCAGAAATTAAATTAGAAAAAGTTTCTTCAACTGAAAGTAAGGAGCAACATCAAAACTTAAACGGGCAGAAATAGAGGCTGTTTCACAAAGATTTAGGATTTATTAACTTTAGTGTTGTCAGTCAAAAGCTATGAGTTTGAGAAAATTGCCTGATTATCGAAAAATGAAGAAACACCCTCCAAAAGTCGACAGGAATGGGATTGTCTTGAGGGGGGAATTTTCCATGGAAGAGGTGGAGGGTATTTTTACGTGAAAACAACTTTAACCGTGCCCAGCCCACCGCAATCAGAAATTAAATTATAAAAAAGTTTCTTCAACTGAAAGTAAGGAGCAACATCAAAACTTAAACGGGCAGAAATAGAGGCTGTTTCCAAAGATTTAGGATTCATTAACTTTAGTGTTGCCAGTCAAAAGCTGAAAACAACGTCAACCGTGCCCAGCCCCCGCATTTTTAACATGAAATGGCTGAAAAGTGTTTTTTTTGGGGGATGGGTATTAGTCTCTCATAGGCGTGTGTTGTCTGAAACCTATAAAAATAAACTATTTCCGTAAAATCTGAGCTAATAAGGGTTTTGACCGTAAACTCTAGTTTGTTTGTTTTTTTGTAAGAAAATTATGGAAAATACAATTCTCTGATACAGGTGTGAAACTTAAGTCTATTTTTGGATTGAAAAATAAAACTATATCCGTAAAATCTGAACTAATAATTTTATTTTTTTTTCATAAAAACAAACTTTTTTTTAAACTTCGAAATTTTTCAACTTTATTTATTTTTTTTCTTTTTGTACATATCTTATAATTTCAAAATATGCTTACGGTTCTAACAACTATGCTCTATGATTGGTCAGAGACATGATGTGGCTTTCCCACTGGTATTCTATGACCGGTTATCGACACTACCTAGTCTATAGCATGTATTAAATCAGTATTTTTTACGCAGTGGAACGATAAACACATAAGTCATATCTTTAAAAAAAAATGAAGATGGAACATTTTAATAGTGTGTTCACATAACAAGGTTATTGTAGCATTGAATGCCGACAAGGAGAAGTATTTAAACTATGAAACAAGTACAAGTGGTAGCACTATCGGAAACGTATGCGTGCGTTGTCATGACAGTGAGAGTTTAGATTCTTTGGAACACCCAAGAATTTCTATTAAACAAATGCTGGATATGCGAAATTATCATTTCCAGAGATGATTACACTCAAAGAGAATGCTAACATAAAAATAATTGCTGATAATAGAGGACAACTCCTTGCTACTGCTGGAGGTAACACATTACCTACGGATACATCCAATCATCAGCTTTCGGGTACTAGCATTCAACGGAAGGCTAATAAAAGAAAGGCCTACTCTGCTACTAATATCGTAAACCATATCTTGTTTACGTGCCGAAACTGTTACCTGTGTAAAAATAATGCGTTAATAGACAGTGAAATTGTCAGAAAAATAAAAATGGCATTGTCAGAAAATATCACTACGGAATATAAAGATGAAACGATGAAAAACAAAGCACCAGCAAACGTTACTGGCATTGATCAAACAGTCAATGAATCAAATAATACCAAAGACGAAAAACATATTGAGCCTGTCGATGACACACCAGTAAAAATTGTGTATGATTCAAAATGGAATAATGATTATTCTACTGATTACGAACTAAGAGAAGACAATAGCTACAATATCAAGAGAGAACATGGTGAACTATATTCTAAATGACACTATTTCATTAAAAATATATTATGCATTACATTGTTATGTGTTTATTATTTTTAGAGTAAGCTAGCATATCGAACGTGTTTTTCAAGCAGACTGTTTTTCGAGCCAAAAATAGACTAAAGTTTCAGATTTGAACCAGAGAATTGTATTTTCCATAATTTTCTTACAAAAAACTAGAGTTTACGGCCAAAAACCCTTATTAGCTCAGATTTTATAGAAATAGTTTTATTTTTCGATCTGAAAATAGACTAAAGTTTCAGATTTGAACCAGAGAATTGTTTTTTCCATAATTTTCTTACAAAAAACTAGGGTTTACGGCCAAAAACCCTTATTAGCTCAGATTTTATAGAAATAGTTTTATGTTTTGATCCAAAAATAGACTAAAGTTTCAGATTTGAACCAGAGAATTGTATTTTCCATAATTTTCTTACAAAAAACTAGAGTTGACGGCCAAAAACCCTTATTAGCTCAGATTTTATAGAAATAGTTTTATTTTTCGATCCAAAAATAGACTAAAGTTTCAGATTTGAACCAGAGAATTGTATTTTCCATAATTTTCTTACATCTTTGGAAATGGTTAACGATAACAAACATGTTTTCGACCAGATGGGTTTTTGAAAGCACATTCAGCATGGCGTGCGCTATTTTTTTTATCAAAACTTAAACGGGCAGAAATAGAGGCTAGAGGCTGTTTCCAAAGATTTAGAATTCATTAACTTTAGTGTTGTCAGTCAAAAGCTATGAGCTTGAGAAAATTGCCTGATTATCGAAAAATGGGGAAACACCCTCCAAAAGTCGACAGGAATGGTATTGTCTTGAGGGGGGAATTTTCCATGGAAGAGGAGAAGGGTATTTTTACATGAAAACAACTTCAACCATGGCCCGCAATCAGAAATTAAATTATAAAAAAAGTTTCTTCAACTGAAAGTAAGGAGCAACATCAAAACTTAAACGGGCAGAAATAGAGGTTGTTTCCAAAAATTTAGGATTCATTAACTTTAGTGTTGTCAGTCAAAAGCTATGAACTTGAGAAAATTGTCTGATTATCAAAAATAGGGAAACACCCTCCAAAAGTTGACAGGAATGGTATTGTCTTGAGGGGTAATTTTCCATGGAAGAGGGGAAGGGTATTTTTACATGAAAACAACTTCAACCATGGCCCGCAATCAGAAATTAAATTATAAAAAAAGTTTCTTTAACTGAAAGTAAGGAGCAACATCAAAACTTAAACGGTCAAAAATAGAGGCTGTTTCCAAAGATTTAGAATTCATTAACTTTAGTGTTGTCAGTCAAAAGCTATGAGCTTGAGAAATATGCCTGATTATCGAAAAATGGGGAAACACCCTCCAAAAGTCGACAGGAATGGTATTGTCTTGAGGGGGGGGGAATTTTCCATGGAAGAGGGGAAGGGTATTTTTCACGAAAACAACTTCAACCGTGGCCCGCAATCAGAAATTAAATTATAAAAGTTTCTTCAACTGAAAGTAAGGAGCAACATCAAAACTTAAACGGGCAGAAATAGAGGCTGTTTCCAAAATTTAGGATTCATTAACTTTAGTGTTGCCAGTCAAAAGCTATGAACTTGAGAAAATTGTCTGATTATCAAAAAATGGGGAAACACCCTCCAAAAGTCGACAGGAAAGGTATTGTCTTGAGGGGGAATTTTCCATGTAAGAGGGGAAGGGTATTTTTACATGAAAACAACTTCAACCATGGCCCGCAATCAGAAATTAAATTATAAAAAAAGTTTCTTTAACTGAAAGTAAGGAGCAACATCAAAACTTAAACGGTCAGAAATAGAGGCTTTTTCCAAAGATTTAGAATTCATTAACTTTAGTGTTTTCAGTCAAAAGCTATGAGCTTGAGAAATATGCCTGATTATCGAAAAATGGGGAAACACCCTCCAAAAGTCGATAGGAATGGTATTGCCTTGAGGGGGGGGGGGGGATTTTCCATGGAAGAGGAAAAGGGTATTTTTCACGAAAACAACTTCAACCGTGGCCCGCAATCAGAAATTAAATTATAAAAAAGTTTCTTCAACTGAAAGTAAGGAGCAAAATCAAAACTTAAACGGGCAGAAATAGAGGCTGTTTCCAAAGATTTAGGATTCATTAACTTAGTGTGTAAGTCGTCACTTTGTGTGTGCGTCGTCTCTGTGTATGTGTGTCCTCTCTGTGCATGTGTCGTCGCTATGTGTGTGTCGTCTCTCTGTGTGTGTGTCGTCTCTGTGGGTGTGTCGTCTCTGTGCATGTGTTCTCGCTATGTGTGAATTGTATTTTCCATAATTTTCTTACATCTTTGGAAATGGTTAACGATAACAAACATGTTTTCGACCAGATGGGTTTTTGAAAGCACATTCAGCATGGCGTGCACTATTTTTTTTATCAAAACTTAAACGGGCAGAAATAGAGGCTGTTTCCAAAGATTTAGAATTCATTAACTTTAGTGTTGCCAGTCAAAAGCTATGAACTTGAGAAAATTGTCTGATTATCAAAAAATGGGGAAACACCCTCCAAAAGTCAACAGGAATGGTATTGTATTGAGGGGGGAATTTTCCATGGAAAAGGGGAAGGGTATTTTTACATGAAAACAACTTCAACCGTGGCCCACAATCAGAAATTAAATTATAAAAAAGTTTCTTCAACTGAAAGTAAGGAGCAACATCAAAACTTAAACGGGCAGAAATAGAGGTTGTTTCCAAAAATTTAGGATTCATTAACTTTAGTGTTGCCAGTCAAAAGCTATGAACTTGAGAAAATTGTCTGATTATCAAAAAATGGGGAAACACCCTCCAAAAGTCGACAGGAATGGTATTGTCTTGAGGGGGAATTTTCCATGGAAGAGGGGAAGGGTATTTTTACATGAAAACAACTTCAACCATGGCCCGCAATCAGAAATTAAATTATAAAAAAAGTTTCTTTAACTGAAAGTAAGGAGCAACATCAAAACTTAAACGGTCAGAGATAGAGGCTGTTTCCAAAGATTTAGAATTCATTAACTTTAGTTTTGTCAGTCAAAAGCTATGAGCTTGAGAAATATGCCTGATTATCGAAAAATGGGGAAACACCCTCCAAAAGTCGACAGGAATGGTATTGTCTTGAGGGGGGGGGGGAATTTTCCATGCAAAAGGGGAAGGGTATTTTTTCACGAAAACAACTTCAACCGTGGCCCGCAATCAGAAATTAAATTATAAAAAGTTTCTTCAACTGAAAGTAAGGAGCAACATCAAAACTTAAACGGGCAGAAATAGAGGTTGTTTCCAAAAATTTAGGATTCATTAACTTTAGTGTTGCCAGTCAAAAGCTATGAACCTTTTATAATTTATAATTTAATTATAAATTTTAAGAAAGTTTTTTATAATTTAATTTCTGATTGTGGGCCACGGTTGAATTTCTTTTCATGTAAAAATACCCTTCCCCTCTTCCATGGAAAATTCCCCCCCCCCTCAAGACAATACCATTCCTGTCGACTTTTGGAGGGTGTTTCCCCATTTTTCGATAATCAGGCAATTTTCTCAAGCTCACAGCTTTTGACTGACAACACTAAAGTTAATGAATTCTAAATCTTAGGAAACAGCCTCTATTTCTGCCCGTTTAAGTTTTGATAAAAAAAAATAACGCACGCCATGCTCAATGTGCTTTCAAAAACCCATCTGGTCGAAAACATGTTTGTTATCGTTAACAATTTCCAAAGATGTAAGAAAATTACGGAAAATACAATTCTCTGGTTCAAATCTGAAACTTTAGTCTATTTTCGGATCGAAAAATAAAACTATTTCTATAAAATCTGAGCTAATAAGGGTTTTTGGCCGTAAACTCTAGTTTCTTGTAAGAAAATTATGGAAAATAAAATTCTCTGGTTCAAATCTGAAACTTTAGTCTATTTTCGGATCGAAAAATAAAACTATTTCTATAAAATCTGAGCTAATAAGGGTTTTTGGTCGTAAACTCTAGTTTTTTGTAAGAAAATTATGGAAAATAGAATTCTCTGGTTCAAATCTGAAACTTTAGTCTATTTTCAGATCGAAAAATAAAACTATTTCTATAAAATCTGAGCTAATAAGGGTTTTTGGCCGTAGACTCTAGTTTTTTGTAAGAAAATTATGGAAAATACAATTCTCTGGTTCAAATCTGAAACTTTAGTCTATTTTTGGCTCGAAAAACAGTCTGCTTGAAAAACGAACGTTCGATATGCTAGCTTACTCTAAAAATAATGAACACATAACAATGTAATGCATAATATATTTTTAATGAAATAATGTCATGTAGAATATTAATACAAAAATATATATTATTATACATTATTAATATCAATGAACAACTTTGGACATTTTGAATCTGTTCCATAAAATGGTTCACCATGTTCTCTCTTCATACTATAGCTATTGTCTTCTCTTAGTTCGTAATCAGTAGAATAATCATTATTCCATTTTGAATCATACACAATTTTTACTGGTGTGTCATCGACAGGCTCAATATGTTTTTCGTCTTTGGTATTATTTGATTCATTGACTTTTTGATCAATGCCAGTAACGTTTGCTGGTGCTTTGTTTTTCATCGTTTCATCTTTATATTCCGTAGTGATATTTTCTGACAATGCCATTTTTATTTTTCTGACAATTTCACTGTCTATTAACACATTATTTTTACAAAGGTAACAGTTTCGGCACGCAAACAAGATATGGTTTACGATATTAGTAGCAGAGTAGGCCTTTCTTTTATTAGCCTTCCGTTGAATGCTAATACCCGAAAGCTGATGATTGGATGTATCCGTAGGTAATGTGTTACCTGCAGTAGTAGCAAGGAGTTGTATTCTATCATCAACAATTATTTTTATGTTAGCATTCTCTTTG
Source organism: Artemia sinica (assembly GCA_027921565.1). Classification (NCBI taxonomy): domain Eukaryota; kingdom Metazoa; phylum Arthropoda; class Branchiopoda; order Anostraca; family Artemiidae; genus Artemia; species Artemia sinica. The sequence goes on along the minus strand of CM051259.1, from coordinate 42,012,640 downwards.
AGTGTAATCATCTCTGGAAATGATAATTTCGCATATCCAGCATTTGTATAATAGAAATTTTTGGGTGCTCCAAAGAAATCTAAACTCTCACTGTCATGACAACGCACGCATACGTTTCCGATAGTGCTACCACTTGTACTTGTTTCATAGTTTAAATACTTCTCCTTGTCGGCATTCAATGCTACAATAACCTTGTTATGTGAACACACTCTATTAAAATGTTCCATCTTAACTTTTTTTTAAAGATATGACTTATGTGTTTATCGTTCCACTGCGTAAAAAATACTGATTTAATACATGCAATAGACTAGGTAGTGTCGATAACCGGTCATAGAATACCAGTGGGAAAGCCACATCATGTCTCTGACCAATCATAGAGCACAATTGTTAGAACCGTAAGCATATTTTGAAATTTTAAGATATGTACAAAAAGAAAAAAAAATAAAGTTGAAAAATTTCGAAGTTTAAAAAAAAGTGTGTTTTTATGAAAAAAAATACTGAATTATTAGTTCAGATTTTACGGATATAATTTTATTTTTCAATCCAAAAATAGACTTAAGTTTCACACCTGTATCAGAGAATTGTATTTTCCATAATTTTCTTACAAAAAAAACTAGAGTTTACGGTCAAAACCCTTATTAGCTCAGATTTTACGGAAATAGTTTATTTTTATAGGTTTCAGACAACACACGCCTATGAGAGACTAATACCCATCCCCCCCCCAAAACAAACCCTTTACAGCCATTTCATGTTAAAAATGCGGGGGGCTGGGCACGGTTGAAGTTGTTTTCACGTAAAAATACCCTCCACCTCTTCCATGGAAAATTCCCCCCTCAAGACAATCCCATTCCTGTCGACTTTTGGAGGGTGTTTCTTCATTTTTCGATAATCAGGCAATTATCTCAAGCTCATAGCTTTGGATTGGTAACACTAAAGTTAATGAATCCTAAATCTTTGGAAACAGCCTCTATTTTTGCCCGTTCAAGTTTTGATGTTGTTCCTTACTTTCAGTTGAAGAAACTTTTTTATAATTTAATTTCTGATCGCGGGGGGCTGGGCACGGTTGAAGTTGTTTTCACGTAAAAATACCCTCCACCTCTTCCATGGAAAATTCCCCACTCAGGACAATCCCATTCCTGTCGACTTTTGGAGGGTGATTCTTCATTTTTCGATAATCAGGCAATTTTCTCGAACTCATAGCTTTTGACTGGCAATACTAAAGTTAATGAATCCTAAATCTTTGGAAACAGCCTCTATTTCTGCCAGATTAAGTTTTGATGTTGCTCCTTACTTTCAGTTGAAGAAACTTTTTTATAATTTAATTTCTGATCGCGGGGGGCTGGGCACGGTTGAAGTTGTTTTCACGTAAAAATACCCTCCACCTCTTCCATGGAAAATTCCCCCTCAAGACAATCCCATTCATGTCGACTTTTGGAGGGTGTTTCTTCATTTTTCGATAATCAGGCAATTATCTCAAGCTCATAGCTTTTGACTGGCAACACTTAAGTTAATGAATCCTAAATCTTTGAAAACAGCCTCTATTTCTGCCCGTTTAAGTTTTGATGTTGCTGCTTACTTTCAGTTGAAGAAACTTTTTTATAATTTAACTTCTGATCGCGGGGAGCTGGGCACGGTTGAAGTTGTTTTCACGTAAAAATACCCTCCCCCTCTTCCATGGAAAATTCCCCCCTCAAGACAATTCCATTCCTGTCGACTTTTGGAGGGTGTTTCTCCATTTTTCGATAATCAGGCAATTTTCTCAAGCTCAGCTTTTGACTGGCAACATTAAAGTTAATGAATCCTAAATCTTTGGAAACAGCCTCTATTTCTGCCCGTTTAAGTTTTGATGTTGCTCCTTACTTTCAGTTGAAGAAACTTTTTATAATTTAATTTCTGATCGCGGGGGGCTGGGCACGGTTGAAGTTGTTTCCGGTCCTTTCTTGGTACACAAAACCTTGGGATTTTCACGATCCGTCTTATAAACTAATGTAGTTCACCCATTTTTACCTTTTTAAACCCCCCACCAACAAAAAATTTCCCTAGCACGTGCCTGGTGATGTCAAACCTACACTCCAATTCACAAATTCATTACCCCTTTTTTGCAAATGCCAATCAAACAATTCTGATTGTAGCATCCAATTTTTTAAATAACAAAGTCCGTCTTAAAATATTCTAGCGATATCCATTCGTGTATGTAGGGGAGGCTACCTCCGGTCCATTCTTGGTACACAAACCTTGGGATTTTCACGATCCGTCTTATAAACTAATGTAGTTCACCCATTTTTGCCTTTTTAAGCCCCCCCCCCCCCCCACCAACAAAAATTTCCCTCGCACGTGCCTGGTGATGTCAAACCTACACTCCAATTCACAAATCCATTAGAAATGTCTTCCTATAGGACCGGTAGAAATGTCTTCCTATAGGACCGGTAGAAATGTCTTCCTATAGGACCGGTAGAAATGGTACTTAGTCCTCTACTCTGGGATTCATCTTAAAATTAAAATAAGATCATCTTAAAATAAGACCACTCTACCAAAACATTATATTCTTTCAAGGAAATTTGTCCTATTCAAGAAATGTCTAGGGATCACTTTTTAGAGGGGAGGGGGAGGGGGACACTGTCTATCTATTTCATCATTGACTATATAGTGGCATTTGGTATTCTTATGAAAAACTACAGTTTTTCTTCTGTAAATCCTTAGCATGATTTAAGCTATTAGTCTTCATCAGTGAATTCAGATACAGAGTTTTTATTTGAATGTCTTTTTCTACCTATTTTGCAGATACAGATATTTTGCTACAAAATGCTACAAAATACACCTGCGTACTTGCCTGGTGGCATAGTGGCACTGGCTTTAGAATCACATGTACAGTATACATTTTAGTATAATTTCTGAAAAGCTTTGAAATAAAATGTCTTTATACTGTCCATTATTTCATTCTTTTCAGGATAAAACAGGCATAGAATAAATTAAATACTGAGAGGCTTATCAACAAATAACTTCTTTTGGTAATGAAAACAAAATGGGCAAACAAACTGTTTATTAAACCCTTACAAATCTTAAACTGTTTTTCTACATATCTTCTGCTATTTTTAGATCACTTTTCATAGCATAGAAAAAGTATTGTATACCTTCATTGTAAACCATTACTGCCTCTCTTGTCAATCATATGTAGCATGATCTTTAGACTCATAGGCATGATCATATGCAGTATGATCTTTAGACTTGTTACTGACATTAAATTTTTAACTAGCAAGGTCCATGTTCTTGCACAAAAAAAGGTAGAAGTCCCAAGGAGCAATAGAAGCATTATCTTTGCCCTAAGTGCTGTAAGAGCTGTCATCTTGTTTGCACTGTGGCATTGTTATACATTTAAACACCTTTGTTAGTAGACACTTCATAGCACTAATTCAGTGCCTCCCTAAACTATGAGTCGCGACCCCAAATAGAGTCGCGTAGCAAAATCATTGGGTTGCAAGAGGTTTTAAAGTCAAATATTTATAACATACACAGGCCTCCCGCTAGATTTTTTGTGAAAAATATGAACTTTATGAACTTTTGACCACAAAAATATGAACTTTATGAACTTTTGATTGCGCTTTTTATGAACCTAAATTTACGATAGGTGCACCTCAGAAACTGTCCGTGGACACAAAAAGTGGCAGTTGGTGTGCAAAAATTTGCACATTAGGGGGGTGGGGGAATTTTATTTCTGATGTAAATGAGAGGTAATTTTAAACTTTCCCCCCACCCCACTAATGTGCAAATATATACCCTGAATTGGTATATATAGAGGTGGGGGCTAAAATTCATTTCCGACAAGTATGCTTATTATATTCGTAAAGAGCATAAAAAAGGCATCGAGTGGTATATTCACTTTAGTCGTAACTCAATAATATGATTGGGTAAATATTTACCCAAAAAACAATAGTACAAAATAGTCCACTCTACTTGTTCCTTTTTTTGGCAAAACATGACGAAATTAAGGACGACTTTCGTTTGTTTACCCTGCTCTGTATCCACTCAACCTCTCTGGCTGCCTCATCTTCTTCGCGCATCTTCCAGCTCAAAGCCTCGATCACATTTTATGCGAGGCTTATTTCTACAAAGTCTTTGGCATCTATGGCTTTTTTCAGCTTCTCATTAGCTTCTTGAAGAAGCCTTTCTGCTACTTGTCTCTTCTCCTTTTCAACTGACTTCTTCTCAATCAAATCTTTTTCCAGGTGTTCAATGGTCTTCTCCTCAGATAACATCCTCTTTTTTTCCTCTTCTTCTTCTTTACTTTTGGACTCCTCTTCAGCCTGTCTAGATCGCTCAGCATCCAGGTACAGTTTATAGCTCTGGCACGCATTTCGCCCCAAATTCAACAGCTTTCTGGTAATAGGGACTATCTCGGGCCTGTTCTCAAACTTCTTTAGAGCATCAGAGACTATCAGTCTAGCATTGAGCATTTTTACTTTCATCGATGATTTTTCCTCGGTCATGATCCGTCCTGACCGGGAAAAATCACGTTCAACGTCAGCGTTCCCATGCGACATGCAGAGAACTGCTTTTACTATCTTTGAAACAAGGGGATATTTTGTCTGTCCTTGATGGTTTTTTCAGAGTAAAAACCGAGTTCCATAAAACATCAATCCTCGCTGAAGTCATGTTCTTAGGTAAACTCGGTTCCAGCTGGAGCAAGTTCGATTCGTCAATGGCAGCTTCAGTATTCACACGGAAAGGCATAAATCCAACGATTTTCACAAAGTCACTTGTTCTTGTCTCAGGATTCAAATCATCCAGCCACAGGCACCGGAAACGCTGAAGGGCACTTTGACCTAGTGATTTCTCTTCAATATGGTGGCAAGCGGCCAGGTAAGCAGTTCTGGCACTACTTCTGAAGTTCAGAGCATCAACTTTTTGTACTTTCGACAGGCATTCTTCCACGCCATCACCGCAGGCTACTTTATCGGATGGAAGAAAATCCCCACTTGAATTGGAGAGCTCAGAAAAAGTTTTTCCCTCCTGAATATCAGTCAAAGCACTTTGCTTGACAAAACGGCTGGCGGTCATCATTACTAGTCGACGCATTTCGTCATATAGAATGTTGATAAGTGGTTCTTCACGTTGAAACAACTCTGTGAACTGAGCAAATAGGTTTCCAAAAGATATGACAAAGAGGACTAACGCTTTGGTTGTGGTACAATGGAGACTGCGAGAAATATCTCGGTATCTGCTAGATTTTATCAATTCTGGTCTTTTCTTAGAGATGAATTTCAGGAAATACTCATCGAGAGCATCCCATTGCTCATCAAGTCTCTCATCTGAAACAACGAGGGTTAGCCATCGACTTGGCACATGTTTCAGGAAACGATGTGGAGGAAGCTTGAGATTCTCCAGGATGGTACCAAAGTCTTCTAAACGGGCAGGCCAACCACTAAAGAAGTAGAAAATTCTAATCACAAAATCAGAAACTTTGGATCCGTGATGGTCCAAATCTTTCAAAAAAGCGTTGTGGACTATGTGTATGTTGCCTGTCCCAATGTCAGCTAGGCCTCGGTCGCTGCGCACAGTTCTAACTTCAGAATCAAATAACTTCCAAACTTTCTTGTTGACATTAGGTCCGTCACTTCCCAGCATCAAGACTTGACAGAGATCAAGGTTAGCATCCTTTAGAGCTTGTAGTAGGTGCTGGTGTAAATCTTCCACTTTTGCGTGTCCTATGGAAAAAGGACTGTAGGTGGCGTACAGAGACTCTTCCTTTGGTCTCCAACCAGTATCTAATCATGATATTCACCTCCTTTGCACCTTTGGCATTTGTAGTTTCATCGTAAAGCAACGCCAAATAAGAAGATCCATGTCGCGTAGAAGGTCCTTGCAAAAAGCATTAGTGTGAATCCATGTAAAAAACAAAAAAAAAGAAAAAAAAGAATAATCAATCAACTTATGATCTTCTGCCAAGATGTTATGTTACAGCTCATAAGCTTAAATCAACTATTAAGGAATATTACTACTAGAAAACTCTATGAAGGTAGCAAAGACTCAAGCCAAAAAAGGAAAAGACTAAAAGATAGCTTAGTATAAGAAGATATAGGGGCCAAATTAGATGTAACAAATTAGAAACCAAATTAGATGTAACAATGTCTTTTTGAACAGAAGAAAATCTATGTTCACAAAACATGCTGAGTGTTACAGTTAGAAACGTTCTAAATAAAACTCTTGCACCTACATTTACTCCGCTTGTCCTTTATAAGGAAAAAGACAGCAACCGCAAGTGCTTTCCAGCTGATGACAAGAAAAATATGAACTTATGAACCTTTTTTCTAAATTATGAACCATTTATGAACCTAGGTTAAAAATATGAACTTTTTTTCATAATTATGAACCCAGTGGGAGGCCTGCATACGACAGGAAAAGACAGATATTGTAAAGTTGATGCTTTTTTTAAGACTGAAGATTTAGAATGGAAAAATTGCTATGGAATATGCACGGATGGTGCAAAAGCGATGACAGGCAAAAACATTGGTGTTAAATCATTTTTTCAAGCTACTCATTATGACCATATAACTTTTGCTCACAGCCTTATTCACCAAGAGGCCCTTGCAGCCAAAAAAAATTAGCACCATAATTGAACAATGTGCTTCAGAATGCTGGTAAGAATATAAATTTTATTAAGAGCCATGCCTTTAACAGTCACTTATTTTCAAATCTTTGCAAGGATTTGGATTCCGTCTATACAACTTTATTATTAAATGCAGAAGTAAGATGGTGTTCAAGAGGTCAAAGTTTTATAAGATTATTATTATTAAAAGACTGAATTGAAATATTCTTAACCAAACTAAAATGTGAACTAGCTGCTTTTCTTCAAAATATCCTTGCGAAATTGAACAATCTAAACTTGTCTCTTCAAGGAAAAAATTGCGATATATTTAGGCTACTTTTAATGATAAAATTTAAAGTTTTATGAAAAAGGTTAAAATTTGGAAAGATAGGATAGAAAAAAAATCGTTCGAAATAATCTCCAGTGTCGACAATTTTATAATTGGAGAGAAATAATTGTAAAAATTTTATTGCAAAAATTATTGTAGATCACTTAAAGCACTAGAAACCTAGTTCTGTACATATTTTATATTGAATATTGATTTCAAAAAGGTAGCTTGGCTTCAAAAGCCGTTTTGTATTGATTTAGCTGAGATTGATCATGCCACTTAAAGCTCAAGAGGAATTTGCTAAGCTCTTGAGCGATTCAAACTTAAAACTACAGTTTCCAAAAAAGCCCTTAACTGAATTCTGGATTTCCCACAATCGCAAAAATGACATTATATTGCCATTCAACACCACATACTTATGTGAAGTTACTTTCTGAGCTTTAACACATAACAAACCCCAGTATTGTTCATTGCTAAAAAAAATGTTGAAGAGGTCTTACGTCCACCAGTGTCAAATATTCCACCAAAATTTAATTTGTTATGCAATAAAAACATGCACATCCATCTCACTGAGGTTTTTCGTTTCATTTTAATTTAAGATTTACCACCCAACGACTGTGTTCGAATATATTCAATTGAACTAAGATGGTCAGAATTCTCTTTTATTTGTTATTGCAAAAAATGCTATTTTGATGAAAAATACGGCATATAATTTTTGTAAGTATAATAAAGAAAACTTTTCAACTTTTGTGGATTTTTTTATTTTAGATTTTTGTATGTTTCTAAAGAAATTCTAAAAATATATATTTTCATGAGTATATGTATATTGTTACCTAATAAATGAATCATAAAAAAATATTTATTTGTCTTTCAATTATATTTATATGGAGTCGCCAGGAAACTTGCAATCATAAATGGGGTCATGAATGAAAAAAGTTTAGGAAGCCCTGCACTAATTATGCATTGCTCAAAACAGTTTCCTATGATTCTTACATTAAAAATTTGCATTAATTAATTCACCTTGCAGTAAAAAAAAATCTACTATTTAGGAGCTACAAGAAGCTTATAACAGATATTAGTAAATGGCACAGCATGGGCAGTAATTTTAATGATAAAAGCACACAGAAACTTGTGCTAAGATTTTACCAGTGTCAACAAAATTGTGAAAGGGTTGTAGAAAGCCAGTTTAACATGTATGATGTTTTTCTAATAATAATCAATTTTTTGGGAAACTATCAATCAATCAATTTTTTGGGTCCCTTACAACCCATGAAAGTTTCTAGGTGTAATTGAAGAATTGGAGTTTGACCAACATGCTCAGTCAGTTGCCTCCAAAGGGCTCTAGGCCCAGGGAATTGTAAAAAGAACACTCCCCAGTAGGTCACCAAAGCTGATGTCAAAGCAATACAAAGGACTTGTTCAACCAAAATTGGAATTTGGTAAGTGTGTGGCAACCCCATTAAACAAAGGCGACAAGAATAAACTAGACAGTATCCAAAGGCAAGCAACTAAATCAATAGAGGTTTGTAAAAGCCTGGACTACACAACCTGCCAGAAGAAGTTACAGATTCCTACCCTCTCCTATCAATGGAAGTGTGGGACGTCATCATGGCATACAAAATGCTGCACGCTCAGTCCTTGCAACAAAATATGCTTGAGCCTGACGAGTTAACAAGAACTAGAGGACACACCATGAAGCTGTACTGCAAACAAGCCAAAACCATTCTACAGAACAACTTCTTCCCAAATAGAGTTGTGGGGCTCTGGAACTCCCAAAGCAAAGAAGCAATCTCAGCCCCTAGTGTGGAGGCCTTAAAGGAAGCTGTGGACAAAGATTGATTTTCCAAGCCATGGCTTCAAGAGTGGGATGCAGCAGACGCGTTGGATCAACATCTTCACTAACCCGCACCTACAGGATAAAACCTTATTCGCTGGACAATGTAATTTAAGTTTAATTTAAGGTAATTGCTTAAATTAGCTTAAGATGGTTTAGGTGACCAAACCAACATTGTTTACCAAACAAAGTTGATACTTCAACACAAAAATATAGCATCTGCCATAAAAAAGTTGATATTCCTTATCAACTTATCATTCCTTATCATTCCTTATAAACAAAGTAGTTTAAAGTGACAAATAGGATTTCTCATGGTTTTATGCTGTTGAGCATTTACAAATATTAAATCTCTGGGAAAAGGGGTGGCAAACCATTTTGATGAGCTTTTCCCCCTGACAGATCAGTAGGCAAAATTTGTATTTAACTTTTTGTAGCTTTAAGTATAAGCTTTTCAACATGTTTATTCTATAGACTAAATTCAAGGAAAGCTACACCCAAACCATGGTTTGTGTGTAGCCCAGATATAGCCCAAGGGCATATAAAAAAAATTAAAAGAAAATACTAAAACAACGAGATTCTTAGTTCATAATATACAGCACATTTCTGTTAATCAGATGAATAATCTGACTATTGTCAGAAAATTAATCAATTTTCTGTCATTGTCATTTAAGTTTTTAAATAATTTCAAACAACTGATTGAAATATCTTGGTTGAATGGTTTTAACCAGGTCAAAAATGAATAAACAAGAAGTAAATTTTGACATAATAACTAAGCATAATAACTATGTTTTGGAGTAAGGAAAGACCAAGGAAAATTAAAATTAATTGGCATGTAATATGTCTAATACGGGTGGCTAAGGAACAAAGACCATACCAAGCATAACAAGATTAACTATCCTTAGCGTTTCAAAAGACATGGTATCAGTTTTTTTTGCAATGGTATCAAGTTTTCCTTTTCAGGTCAACTAGAGGAGGTATGAAACTAAGTTAAACAGTAGTGTTTGTTTTAGAAGGGTGTATGTTGTTAAAAATTGCTGAAATTTTTTCTCCAGCATACACATACAAATAGCAGGTCAAACTATAAAGTCTTAAAAAATGAAAAGATTTAAGATGTTATTTTCTTTTTCCCTGAAAAGACTATGTCAATATAAAACAAACAGAAATTAATTAAAAAAAAAAAAACTTTTCCCCAAAATAAGTTTTTCAAAGAAAAGTAAAGAACTCCATTAAACAAAAAATGAGCAAAAAATAAAATTAAGTAATCTACCAAGCTCAAAACTACCACAAATCAGAATCAATAAATAAATTAAACCCAAAACGAACAGAAATTCCAATAAATAACCAAGTCAAACTCAAAACAAGCAGAAATTAACATAAGTTGGGTGCAAAACCCCTATGCCTTCCCAAAGCCAGAACAAAATTTGCACTTTACTGAAAAAATACACATGAATGTGCATTGTCAGTTTAATATACATATACTGATATTTAGTAATCAAAATGTTAAAATTATTTGGGTTATTAAAGTTATATAAGTAAAAACATTTATATTTTTGTCAACCCTTGGGGGTTTTCAGCAAGGATGAAACTGTCTGGAGGGAATTTGACAGGGGGGGGCTACACTTCATGTTGGATGAAATTTCCACAGAAGTTTTTCTTGAGGGGGGGGGTGTATTTCATGGCCCTTTCTTTTTTCAATTGAATGAGCCCCTTTCAAAGTTCCCATAACAACTCCTTTGATACGAAGTGCCCTGCTCTAAACAATAAGAATAACAAAAAATATTACTAATAACTTTCAACTATTAAAAAGGGCCCTAGCCCTTTGAATTTCAAATCAAATGAGCCCTTTTCTAAGATTTCTACAACAACGCCTTCTGTAAAACATTATATGCCCCCAGGGCATAACTTAAAACCCTTGCCCTGAGAATCCTCCTCAAAAACATATTTTCTATCTGTAAATCAACCATGCTGAACAAAATCGCTACCTCAAAATTTTTATTGGATGTGTTCGGGGGAATGATGGGCGTGTGGGGGCTAGTTGCCCTCCAATCACTTTTGACTATTTAAAAGGGCACTAGCCCTTTGAACTTCCAATCGAATGAGCTTTTTTGAAGTTTCTACAACAGTGCCTTCTATAAAAACGTTATATGCCCTCTGGGTATAACTTAAAACCCTTGCCCTGAGGGTTGTGGGGGAGTGTCCTCCTCAAAAACACATTTTCTATCTAGAAATCAACTATGCTGAACAAAATGGCTATCTCACAATTTTGATTGGATGTATTTGGGGGAATGATGGGTGTGAGGGGGGAGCAAGTTGAACTCCAAACACTTTCGACTATTAAAAAGGGCACTAGCCCTTTGAATTTCCAATCGAATTAGCCTTTCTGTTAGTTTCTACGACAACGCCTACTATAAAAACCTTATATGCCCCCAGGGCATAACTTAAAACCCTTGCCATGAGGGTTGTGGGGGAGTGTCCTTCTCAAAAACATATGCCCTCCAATCACTTTCGACTATTAAACAGGGCACTAGCCCTTTGAATTTCCAATTAAATGAGCCTGTTTTGAAGTTTCTACAACAACACCTACAAAAACCTTATATGCCCACAGGGCATAACTTAAAACCCTTGTCCTGAGGGTTGTGGGGGAGTGTCCTCCTCAAAAACACATTTTCTATCTAGAAATCAACTATGCTGAACAAAATGGCTATCTCACAATTTTGATTGGATGTATTTGGGGGAATGATGGGCGTGAAGGGGGGGGGGGGCTAGTTGCCCTCCAATCACTTTCGACTATTGAAAACGGTACTAGCCCTTTGTATTTCCAATCAAATGAGCCTGTTTTGAAGTTTCTACAACAACACCTTCTTAAAAAACCTTATATGCCCCCAGGACATAACTCAAAACCTTTGCCCTGAGGGTTGCAGGGGAGTGTCCTCCTCAGAGACATATTTTCTATCTGGAAATCAACTAGCTTATTCTGAACAAAATGGCTATCTAAAATTTTGATTGGGTGTGTTTTAAGGAATGGTAGGCGTGGGGGGGGGGGGGCTAGTTGCCCTCCAATCACTTTTGACTATTAAAAAGGGCACTAGCCCTTTGAATTTCCGATCAGATGAGCCTGTTTTGCAGTTTCTACAACAATACCTTCTATAAAAACCTTATATGCCTCCAGGACATAACTTAAAACCTTTGCCCTGAGGGCTGCAGGGGAGTGTCCTCCTCAAAAACATATTTTCTATCTGGAAATCAACTAGCTTATTCTGAACAAAATGGCTATCTCACAATTTTGATTGGATGTGTTTGGGAGAATGATAGGAGTGGGGGGGGGGGGGGTCTAGTTACCCTCCAATCACTTTTTACTATTAAAAAGGGCACTAGCCCTTTGAATTTCCAATCAAATGAGCACGTTTTGAAGTTTCTACAACAACGCCTTCTATAAAAACCTTATAAGCCCCCAGGACAAAACTTAAAACCCTTGCCCCAAGGGTTTTGGGGGAGTGTTCTTCTCAAAGATATATTTTTTATCTGGAAATCAGCTATACAGACAAAATGCCTATCTCAAATTTTGATTGGATGTTTGGGGAATGATGGGCATGGGGGGGGGAGTTGCCCTCCAATCACTTTTGAATATTAAAAAGGGCATTAGCCCTTTGAATTTCTAATCAAACGAGGCTTTTTTGAAGTTTCTACAACAACCCCTTCTATAAAAACCTTATATACCCCCAGGGCATAGCTTAAAGCCCTTGCCCTGAGGGTTGTGGGCAAGTCTCCTCCTCAAAAACACATTTTCTCTCTTGAAATAAATTACGCTGAACAAAATGGCTATCTCAAAATTTTGATTGGATGTGTTTGGGTGAATTAGGGGCAAGGGGGGGGGGGCTAGTTGCACTCCAATCACTTTTGACTATTAAAAAGGGCACTAGCCCTTTGAATTTCCAATTGAATAAGCCTGTTTTGAAGTTTCTACAACAATGCCTACAACAAAAACCTTATATGCCCCCAGGAAATAACTTAAAATCCTTGCCCTGAGGGTTGTGGGGGAGTCTCCTCCTAAAAAACATATTTTCTATCAGGAAATCAACTACACTGAACAAAATAGCTATCTCAAAATTTTGATTGGATGTGTTTGGGGGAATGATGGGCGTGGGGGGGGGGGGGCTGGTTGCCCTCCAATCACTTTCAACTATTAAAAAGGGCACTGGCCCTTTGAATTTCCAATTGAATGAGCCTTTCTGAAGTTTCTATGGCAACTCTTTTGATACAAAGCACCCAGGTATGGAGAAAAAAAAACATTGTGCCTACATTGTTCTTTACTGAGACAGCACTAGTGTGCTGACTATGATATATGGATCATTTTTCAGTCTCCACTGTCATTTTCACTTCATTTGGGAAAAATGGCTCACCCTTTGCCCCCCTCCCCCAGGATTTTGACAATATTACACCATTGGGTCTCAACCAAAATATTTGCATAGCTTTTTCTTTTGTTTTTCACTGGCTGTTATTGTCCTCATTTGTCTCTTCTTTGTAATTTTTTTTTTGTTTTATTAACATGCTTCCTTTAGAAGTCATCTACCACTAAAATTTTACCAGTCAATGAAAGCACACAATTTCTTAATAGGCTAGCCTATCTTTCCAACATTAGACCTTCACCTGACTTGAGCTACAGATGTATTTTGGAAAGTTTCAATAGTGTGGCAGAATAATCTTTGGTACAACTGAATGACAGCAGCTCTTCTGAAGGAAATGCAATAAAAAAAAAGAGCGCCATAGTAATATTTGATTCCTTATTTTATGCTAGACAATTACATAATGTAATCGTCATATTTGTGACGATACATCAACCCAATCCTTTCCCCTGATGGTTCTATATATAGTCCTAAATTATTTTGATTTTGTGACAGACTAAAAGCAAATAACAGGTAGCTCCTTTCTGGACTTGATGAGATCCAGTTTTGCCTTAGTGGTTACAATAACCTAGAACTGTTGACAAAATATCATTAAAATTGTACCAGAAAAGGGTTTTAAGAAAGGTTGGACAGGGTTTGCTTCTTCTCTTATTTTCCGCTCTCTATTTTTCCTGAGTAGGTGTTTTTACATTTTATGTGCTGCAATGATTAGTAATTTAACATTTGAATGTCTTGTTTTGTCTTTTGCAGGCCTCCGAGTCTTTGCAGAGGAATTGTGATTGTGACACTGACTTTTTGTGGTGGAAATATATCTAATATACCTATATCTATCCATAATAATAATATTTATGGCATTTGTATGATCTGTTTTACTTGGTGCTCCTAAGAAGAGTGTCACTAATTTATCTCTTTGTGCATTCTGATGTATTTTCTTATTTCCATAATGTGTTCAGCCTAAGAAATTTATTTGTTATTGTGGTATCAGTCAATACCAAGGAGTTGAATTCTTGTTTATTGTCTATTTGTAACAAGACAAGCCTTTGGTTTACTCTGTTTTTTTTGTTTTTTTTAATAAATAAAATAAATATTATCTGAAAGGATTTAAAAATATGAATAGCAACGGGAGGAAACATGATAGTCTGATTGTTAGAAACATGCTATAGGGTAAAGCCACCGATGATTCGACAGTGCAATTTCGGAACCACTGTCGAAATTTTCCTTCAAAACGGGATAGCTCTGCTTAGCCGTGACTTAGAGCGCCATCTCTTGGAGCCGTCGTTATATTTCGACGGTGTGAAACATGGACACTATATCCGGTACACCCAGATAAGAAAAGAACATTCAATTTGGTCAGTTTCCTGTTTTCGACAAGAAAGGAGCTCCCGACAATTTTTCAGGTATGTAATGTTCAAACTGTCATTACTTGGTTATTTATTGCAAGAAAAAGTTGGGATAAGCGCCAATGTGTCGAGATACATCTGATCTTCTCTAAAATGTCGCCACATTAGCTTTTTCTTGATAAAATTAAATGAAAATGGCAATGGAAATTGCATTGTCAAAACTAGGTTCCAAGTGTCGAAAATTCTTGTTCAATGTAGTGGAATACCAGGCGGACTAAAAATGTTCCTTCAGCCGCATTCAAGCGTAAATATCGGCTTCTATCAAGGGATTTATTTCTTTGGCGAATATCTCGTAGTAACCTTGTCGAAATTTTGGACAGACAGCAACAGGCCCTGTCAAAATATAGGTGACTTTGTCAAAACTTCACTGAACATATAAAACAGATGAGAAATAATAGGTATCGAAATTCCAGGATCCACTGACCAAACAATAGGCACCATAGCTGTCGAATTTATGGGTGTTTTCCGTGCAACGAGAGATTTTGATGATTATTATTTCTAATAATATTTCAGATGAAAGAACATTTAAACAAAAGGTTTTTTTAAACTTTGAAGTTTTACTTACAGACACTGAATTTTTCCATCATCTGAGGAACTGCTGCTTAGCCTCATACCATGCAGGGGCATAAATAGCCATGGGGCAGGGGGGCAGTTGCCCCCCCCCCACACCTGATTTTGCCCCCCCCCCCCAGATTTTTTAGATTATACCCTTATTTATCCTTCATCCGAATAAAAAATACAAATTTTATCAAATATAAAATCTTATACGAAATGACGCGTAGGCCATGTTTTGGACGAAACTAAGAATCTGCATATGAAAGTAAAATCCACTAAATCAAATAAACTTCTTAAATTTCTTGAAATCCACTCCCGTTTTCCTAGACCCTATCCCTTCCAAAATGCTAGTGAAACAATTTTGTTATACTAAATTTGTTATACTAAATACAATTTGTATTTAATAAAGTATATTAAAATTTGTTGTACCGATTTTGTACCAAATACTACATACTTGAAACAATTTTGTTAGTTTTATTACTTCTACTTTTTGCATAGTCTTTTATACTTTTATACATTAAATGAAGTTGAAGAAAAACAAAGAAACAAGAATATACGTGTCAAATACACCAGGTTCCACCCACAAGTATTCCCCAAGTATTTAGACAGGTGTCGAATTGGGTTCCGACTTGCATCAAAAACAGGTAACTTTTTTGTTGTTTCGAATTTGTAGGTGAAAATGCTCTAATTTCGGAAATTGGAGTTTTGTACCCTTTCCAGACAAAACTTCAAACTTCTCATCAAACAGTTAGATTCCTAGATGTTTTTCCTACATACTGAAACCCTTTTCAAACCGAAAGTCTTTAAATTGAGACTTCTAGAGTAGAAAAAACTGTTTTTTTACAAAAACTGTTGAAGTTTTGGTTTGACACCCAATACGGGTGCCAAACTGGGTTCCGACTTGCATCAAAAACAGGTAACTTTTTTGTTGTTTCGAATTTGTAGGTGAAAATAATCTAATTTCGGAAAATTGGAGTTTTGTACCCTTTCCAGACAAAACTTCAAACTTCTTATCAGACAGTTAGATTCCTAGATGTTTTTCCTACATACTGAAACCCCTTTTCAAACCGAAAGTCTTTAAATTAAGACTTCTAGAGTAGAAAAACTTGTTTTTACAAAAACTGTGGAATCATTGGTACCTTTACCCTAGGCCCAATTATAGAGTAATCATTTTATTTTTTAGTGTTTTCTTTTAGTTACTAGATATCCTGGGATTATAAATCTATCTAGGACCATCACCAGGGGGGGTATGGTTGCAAATACAATTATTAGGATTAAGATACCCAGTACTTGTCTGTCTAAAGTATCTATTATAATCTTTTGCATTAAAACAAGTTCCTTTTTGATAATTTTTACATGCATGAGGAGATTCTGATTGATTTAATATATAGGTGCATATCAAAAAGACAAGTATCATCTAGTCTTATGAGAGATTTTATACAGTTCAAATATACCTTTGATGTGTATCTGAACCCATATATTATGAAATAATTTAATAAATATTCTTGTCTTGCCTTTATTGCTTACTATTTTATGCTCATGTCAGAAATAGGTAGAAGCTAGTCTCTTCTCTATAACCCTCAAGCTAACTTTTATAGCCCATGATTGCAATTGATTGCTTCAAACAAACTTCCTAGTATTTTTTATAAACTGTTTAGGTCTATCCAATCCCCATCAGAGCCTTGATTGACTATAAACCAAAACATGACAGTTTTAACTAGACCCTGGTGCTGTGCTGGCAGATGGACCAAATGCCACCAATGAGAGGCCTTGTTGACCACCACTGAAGTGTTGCTACACCATCAGCAGGACACATGAGCTGCTGCTGGTGTTTGGCTGACTAATTAATTTAGTGGCAATTTTCTATTGCATCAACTGCAAAGTTGGAGGTTTTGTTTCTTGTGTGGTTTAATATTTTGAATTTCCAGATCAGAAATTAAGCAGGGCATGCACTATCCCCAATTTTTCAAGTATTTCCCCAAAATCTATACATCACCCCCAAAAATCACTCAATCACAGTGCCACCCCTAGCAATTTATCCCCAGTGACTTTCCCTGCCAAATATTACTTTGCATACCATAATTCTTCACTACTCTCTTGTTTGTTAATTTTTGCCTCTTTTGTTACTTTGTATAAAAACCAGACAGATGCAAAATGCAATTGCAAATATTCCAATATACACAGTTCTTCATATGTTGACAAAAAAGTATTGTTTTTATAAAATGAGTTTAAATCATTTCAAATGCAGTTTCCCAATTGCTATTTCATACATCATTTGTAGTCAAGAATTTTATTTTCAAGTTGAATAGAATTATAGAATGCATTTACTACTATACAGCTTCAGCCTTAAGTTGGATTTTGAAATTGATAGCTGACAGATTATTTCTACAGCTGAATTGTAAGTTTGCAGAATTTTTTTTTTTGCTATTTTTAGATAAGGTTTTTTTAATGTTTAATACTCAAATGTTGAATGCCTTGTAGATTAAAGAAAATGCAATCTTCTTTCTGAAAATTTTTACCCCCCCCCCCTCCAAAAAACCCTTCTTTTGATACAAAATTCAGCTATAGACTAACCCATGTACATTAGGGATTGTCCAAGTGTTGTAAATATTATCTTATATTTTAAAGTGGCATAAAGCAACAAATCAAATAGTAGCCTAGGCTAAGCCTACTACTTTTTTTGTTTTAAAGGCTAAATGTTTCCTCAAAAAGAGCCACTCTCATCCAGTGGTACCTAATTTTTGAAAGGTAGCTGATGATTGCTGGTCAGTATGCCTATTTGGTAATTTTTCGCATTTTATATTGACTTATGAATAAAGTAGACATATTACTCAATGCCTTTTTGTGCTCTCTCCAAATATAATAATCATTTTTGTCAGAAATAAATTTTACCCCTGCCCCTATATATACCAATTCCAGGTATATATTTGAACATTGGGGGAGGGGGGGGGGGGGGGTAAATTTTATTTGTGATGTAAATGGGAGGTAAGTTAAAACTTTATCCCCACTCCACCCCCCCCCCTAATGTGAAAATATATACCCTGAATTGGTATATATAGCCTAGGGTGGGGGTAAAAATAATTTCTGACCAATATGATTATTAGGCTATATTTGAAAAGAGCATTAAAAAGGCATCAAGTGGTAGCCTAGGTTACTTTAGGCCTAGGCTATTTGCAAGTCAATAATATGAATTGCAATAAAAATACCCAATATTTATTCAATGGCAGTTGAATAGGCAGTAAATTATTCATTAGACTATTCATATTATTGACTTATGAATAAAGTAAACATACCACTTGCTGCCTTTTTTGAGCTCTTTCCAAATATAAGGGTAGCAATGTTTGACTATTAAAGTCATTGGTTCTTCATAGACTACTCTAAGCAACAAATAGGTTATTGTCATTTATTCTTAGGCTATATAGTAAGTACTATAAAATCAAACAAAAGATAATATTGTGTTTCCTTTACACATGGAGAATGATATTAAGTCTTCTGTATGACTTTTTAACCATCAAATTATTATAGAGAAGTATGAATAAAGTTATACAGAAGACTTTTTGGTGCATTCCCAACATAAATGATTATTATATTTACAAAGAGCATAAAAAAGGCATTGAGTGGTATGTTTACTTTATTCATAAGTCAATAATATGAATAACGAAAAAATTACCAAATAGGTTACTTAAGAAGCTGGTTTATCTTAGCAGGCTAGGCGGTATTTATTTAGCCTTGTGACACCTGATAAGGAGACATGTTAAGAAAACAATTCTTACTTTAAAATATGTATAATGATCCTAGTTCTTATATTATCCAACGGGAGAACCTTTATCATCAAGTCTTTCCTCTAAAAATGCTCAAAAGAGAAAAAGTTTCCAAATATCACCATGATTTTAATTCAATGCTTAAGTCTTTTGAAATTGCCGCTGTAAACTGCTGCCAAATAAGTTGTTTTATAGATAGCGTTTAGCACGAGTTTGGCACGTGTGTCAAAAATCGTGTTTAAAGAAAAAGTAGTGGTAAATTGAAATTATAGAAATTCCGTGCATCTTTTGTAACCTAACCCAACCTAGCCACTGCTATTAATATTTGTATTTACGCCACTGCTAATCGCCCTTCGCCACTGCTCTTTAAAAAAAAAATATTAAAAAGACCTGCATGAAAGCTATCTATAAAAGAACTTATTAGGCGGCAATAGTCACCTTCTTAAAAATCCTTATATGCCCCCAGGACATAACTTAAAACCTTTGCCCTGAGGGTTGCAGGGGAGTGTCCTCCTCAGAGACATATTTTCTATCTGGAAATCAACTAGCTTATTCTGAACAAAATGGCTATCTCACAATTTTGATTGGATGTGTTTGGGAGAATGATAGGAGTGGAGGGGGGGGCTAGTTGCCCTCCAATCACTTTTGACTATTAAAAAGGGCACTAGCCCTTTGAATTTCCAATCAGATGAGCCTGTTTTGAAGTTGCTACAACAATACCTTCTATAAAAACCTTATAAGGCTCCAGGACATAACTTAAAACCTTTGCCCTGAGGGGGGTTGCAGGGGAGTGTCCTCCTCAAAAACATATTTTCTATCTGGAAATCAACTAGCTTATTCTGAACAAAATGGCTATCTCACAATTTTGATTGGATGTGTTTGGGAGAATGATAGGAGTGGAGGGGGGGTCTAGTTACCCTCCAATCACTTTTTACTACTAAAAAGGGCACTAGCCCTTTGAATTTCCAATCAAATGAGCACGTTTTGAAGTTTCTACAACAACGCCTTCTATAAAAACCTTATATGCCCCCAGGACATAACTTAAAACCCTTGCCCCAAGGGTTTTGGGGGAGTGTTCTTCTCAAAGATATATTTTTTATCTGGAAATCAGCTATACAGACAAAATGCTTATCTCAAATTTTGATTGGATGTTTGGGGGAATGATGGGCGTGGGGGGGGGAGTTGCCCTCTAGTCACTTTTGACTATTATAAAGGGCATTAGCCCTTTGAATTTCTAATCAAACTTTTTTGAAGTTTCTACAACAACCCCTTCTATAAAAACCTTATATGTCCCCAGGGCATAGCTTAAAGCCCTTGCCCTGAGGGTTGTGGGCAAGTCTCCTCCTTAAAAAAACATTTTCTCTCTTGAAATAAATTACGCTGAACAAAATGGCTATCTCAAAATTTTGATTGGATGTGTTTGGTTGAATTAGGGGCAAGGGGGGGGGCTAGTTGCACTCCAATCACTTTTGACTATTAAAAAGGGCACTAGCCCTTTGAATTTCCAATTGAATAAGCCTGTTTTGAAGTTTCTACAACAATGCCTTCAACAAAAACCTTATATGCCCCCAGGACATAACTTAAAATCCTTGCCCTGAGGGTTATTTGCCATAATATTTATGGCATTTGTATGATCTGTTTTACTTGGTGCTCCTAAGAAGAGTGTCACTAATTTATCTCTTTGTGCATTCTGATGTATTTTCTTATTTCCATAATGTGTTCAGCCTAAGAAATTTATTTGTTATTGTGGTATCAGTCAATACCAAGGAGTTGAATTCTTGTTTATTGTCTATTTGTAACAAGACAAGCCTATGGTTTACTCTGTTTTTTTTTTGTTTTTTTTTAATAAATAAAATAAATATTATCTGAAAGGATTTAAAAATATGGATAGCATCGGGAGGAAACATGATAGTCTGATTGTTAGAAACATGCTGTAGGGTAAAGGCACCGATGATTCGACAGTGCAATTTCGGAACCACTGTCGAAATTTTCCTTCAAAACGGGATAGCTCTGCTTAGCCGTGACTTAGAGCGCCATCTCTTGGAGCCGTCGTTATATTTCGACGGTGCGAAACGTGGACACTATATCCGGCACACCCAGATAAGATCAGAACATTCAATTCGGCCAGTTTCCTGTTTTCAACAAGAAAGGAGCTCCCGACAATTTTTCAGGTATGTAATGTTCAAACTGTCATTACTTGGTTATTTATTGCAAGAAAAAGTTGGGATAAGTGCCAATGTGTCAAGATACATCTGATCTTCTCTGAAATGTCACCACATTAGCTTTTTCTTGATAAAATTAAATGAAAATGGCAATGGAAATTGCATTGTCAAAACTAGGTTACAAGTGTTGAAAATTCTTGTTTGATGTAGTGGAATACCAGGCGGACTAAAAATGTTCCTTCAGCCGCATTCAAGTGTAAATATTGGCTTCTATCAAGGGATTTATTTCTTTGGCGAATATCTTGTAGTAACCTTGTCAAAATTTTGGACAGACAGCAACAGGCCCTGTCAAAATATAGGTGACTTTGTCAAAACTTCACTGAACATATAAAACAGATGAGAAATAATAGGTGTCGAAATTCCAGGATCCACTGACAAAACCATAGGCACCATAGCTGTCGAATTTATGGGTGTTTTCCGTGCAACAAGAGATTTTGATGATTATTATTTCTAATAATATTTCAGATGAAAGAACATTTAAACAAAAGGTTTTTTTTTAAACTTTGAAGTTTTACTTACAGACACTGGATTTTTCCATCATCTGAGGAACTGCTGCTTAGCCTCATACCATGCAGGGGCATAAATTGCCATGGGGCAGGGGGGCAGTTGCCCCCCCCCCAGATTTTTTAGATTATACCCTTATTTATCCTTCATCCAAATAAAAGGTAACTTTTTTGTTGTTTCGAATTTGTAGGTGAAAATGCTCTAATTTTGGAAAATTGGAGTTTTGTACCCTTTCCAGACAAAACTTCAAACTTCTCATCAGACAGTTCGATTCCTAGATGTTTTTCCTACATACTGAAACCCTTCTCAAACCGAAAGTCTTTAAATTAAGACTTCTAGAGTAGAAAAACTTGTTTTTACAAAAACTGTGGAATCATTGGTACCTTTACCCTAGGCCCAATTATAGAGTAATCATTTTGTTTTTTAGTGTTTTCTTTTAGTTACTAGATATCCTGGGATTATAAATCTATCTAGGACCATCACCAAGGGGGGGGGGGTATGGTTGCAAATACAATTATTAGGATTAAGATACCCAGTACTTGTCTGTCTAAAGTATCTATTATAATCTTTTGCATCAAAACAAGTTCCTTTTTGATAATTTTTACATGCATGAGGAGATTCTGATTGATTTAATATAGCCTATAGGTGATTATCAAAAAGACAAGTATCATCTAGTCTTATGAGAGATTTTATACAGTTCAAATATACCTTTTATGTGTATCTGAACCCATATATTATGGAATAATTTAATAAATATTCTTGTCTTGCCTTTATTGTTTACTATTTTATGCTCATGTCAGAAATAGGTAGAAGCTAGTCTCTTCTCTATAACCCTCAAGCTAACTTTATAACCCATGATTGCAATTGATTGCTTCAAACAAACTTCCTAGTATTTTTTTATAAACTGTTTAGGTCTGTCCAATCCCCATCAGAGCCTTGATTGACTTTAAATCAAAACATGACAGTTTTAACTAGACCCTGGTGCTGTGCTGGCAGATGGACCAAATGCCACCAATGAGAGGCCTTGTTGACCACCACTGAAGTGTTGCTAAACCATCAGCAGGACATATGAGCTGCTGCTGGTGTTTGGCTGACTAAATTAATTTAGTGGCAATTTTCTATTGCATCAACTGCATAGTTGGAGGTTTTGTTTCTTGTGTGGCTTAATATTTTGAATTACCAGATCAGAAATTAAACAGGGCATGCACTATCCCCAATTTTCAAGTATTTCCCCAAAATCTATACATCACCCCCAAAAACAATTTGGCTCCCCAAAAATCACTCAATCACAGTGCCACCCCTAGCAATTTATCCCCAGTGACTTTCCCTGCCAAATATTACTTTGCATACCATAATTCTTCACTACTCTCTTGTTTGTTAATTTTTGCCTCTTTTGTTACTTTGTATAAAAACCAGACAGATGCAAAATGCAATTGCAAATATTCCAATATACACAGTTCTTCATATGTTGACAAAAAAAGTATTGTTTTTATAAAATGAGTTTAAATTATTTCAAATGCAGTTTCCCAATTGCTATTTCTTACATCATTTGTAGTCAAGAATTTTATTTTCAAGTTGAATAGAATTATAGAATGCATTTACTACTATACAGCTTCAGCCTTCAGTTGGATTTTGAAATTGATAGCCAACAGATTATTTCTACAGCTGAATTGTAAGTTTGCAGAATTTTTTTTTTTTTGCTATTTTTAGATAAGGTTTTTTTAATGTTTAATACTCAAATGTTGAATGCCTTATAGATTAAAGAAAATGCAATCTTCTTTCTGAAAATTTTTACCCCCCCCCTCCAAAAAAACCCTTCTTTTGACACAAAATTCAGCTATAGACTAACCCATGTACATTAGGGATTGTCCAAGTATTGTAAATATTATCTTATATTTTAAAGTGCCATAAAGCAACAAATCAAATAGTAGCCTAGGCTAAGCCTACTACTTTTTTTGTTTTAAAGGCTAAATGTTTCCTCAAAAAGAGCCACTCTCATCCAGTGGTACCTAATTTTTGAAAGGTTTTATTTGTGATGTAAATGGGAGGTAAGTTAAAACTTTATCCCAACTCCCCCCCCCCCTAATGTGAAAATATATACCCTGAATTGGTATATATAGCCTAGAGTGGGGGTAAAAATAATTTCTGACCAATATGATTATTAGGCTATATTGAAAAGAGCATTAAAAAGGCATCAAGTGGTAGCCTAGGTTACTTTAGGCCTAGGCTATTTGCAAGTCAATAATATGAATTGCGAGGGGGGGGGGGTAAATTTTATTTGTGATGTAAATGGGAGGTAAGTTAAAACTTTATCCCCACTCCACCCCCCCCTAATGTGAAAATATATACCCTGAATTGGTATATATAGCCTAGGGTGGGGGTAAAAATAATTTCTGACCAATATGATTATTAGGCTATATTTGAAAAGAGCATTAAAAAGGCATCAAGTGGTAGCCTAGGTTACTTTAGGCCTAGGCTATTTGCAAGTCAATAATATGAATTGCAATAAAAATACCCAATATTTATTCAATGGCAGTTGAATAGGCAGTAAATTATTCATTAGACTATTCATATTATTGACTTATGAATAAAGTAAACATACCACTTGCTGCCTTTTTTGAGCTCTTTCCAAATATAAGGGTGAGCAATGTTTGACTATTAAAGTCATTGGTTCTTCATAGACTACTCTAAGCAACAAATAGGTTATTGTCATTTATTCTTAGGCTATATAGTAAGTAGGCTATAGTAGGCTTAGGCTATAATCAAACAAAAGATAATATTGTGTTTCCTTTACACATGGAGAATGATATTAAGTCTTCTGTATGACTTTTTAACCATCAAATTATTATAGAGAAGTATGAATAAAGTTATACAGAAGACTTTTTGGTGCATTCCCAACATAAATGATTATTATATTTACAAAGAGCATAAAAAAGGCATTGAGTGGTATGTTTACTTTATTCATAAGTCAATAATATGAATAACGAAAAAATTACCAAATAGGTTACTTAAGAAGCTGGTTTATCTTAGCAGGCTAGGCGGTATTTATTTAGCCTTGTGACACCTCATAAGGAGACATGTTAAGAAAACAATTCTTACTTTAAAATATGTATAATGATCCTAGTTCTTATATTATCCAACGGGAGAACCTTTATCATCAAGTCTTTCCTCTAAAAATGCTCAAAAGAGAAAAAGTTTCCAAATATCACCATGTTTTTAATTCAATGCTTAAGTCTTTTGAAATTGCCGCTGTAAACTGCTGCCAAATAAGTTGTTTTATAGATAGCATTTAGCACAAGTTTGGCACGTGTGTCAAAAAACGTGTTTAAAGAAAAAGTAGTGGTAAATTGAAATTATAGAAATTCCGTGCATCTTTTGTAACCTAACCCAACCTAGCCACTGCTATTAATATTTGTATTACGCCACTGCTAATTGCCCTTCACCACTGCTCTTTAAAAAAAAAATATTAAAAAAAACTGCATGAAAGCTATCTATAAAAGAACTTATTAGGCGGCAATAGTCACCTTCTTAAAAATCCTTATATGCCCCCAGGACATAACTTAAAACCTTTGCCCTGAGGGTTGCAGGGGAGTGTCCTCCTCAGAGACATATTTTCTATCTGGAAATCAACTAGCTTATTCTGAACAAAATGGCTATCTCAAAATTTTATTTGTGATGTAAATGGGAGGTAAGTTAAAACTTTATCCCAACTCCCCCCCCCCTAATGTGAAAATATATACCCTGAATTGGTATATATAGCCTAGAGTGGGGGTAAAAATAATTTCTGACCAATATGATTATTAGGCTATATTTGAAAAGAGCATTAAAAAGGCATCAAGTGGTAGCCTAGGTTACTTTAGGCCTAGGCTATTTGCAAGTCAATAATATGAATTGCAAATAAAAATACCCAATATTTATTCAATGGCAGTTGAATAGGCAGTAAATTATTCATTAGACTATTCATATTATTGACTTATGAATAAAGTAAACATACCACTTGCTGCCTTTTTTGAGCTCTTTCCAAATATAAGGGTGAGCAATGTTTAACTAATAAAGTCATTGGTTCTTCATAGACTACTCTAAGCAACAAATAGGTTATTGTCATTTATTCTTAGGCTATATAAAAAGTACTATAAAATCAAACAAAAGATAATATTGTGTTTCCTTTACACATGGAGAATGATATTAAGTCTTCTGTATGACTTTTTAACCATCAAATTATTATAGAGAAGTATGAATAAAGTTATATGGAAGACTTTTTGGTTCATTCCCAACATAAATGATTATTATATTTAGAAAGAGCATAAAAAAGGCATTGAGTGGTATGTTTACTTTATTCATAAGTCAATAATATGAATAACGAAAAAATTACCAAATAGGTTACTTAAGAAGCTGGTTTATCTTAGCAGGCTAGGCGGTATTTATTTAGCCTTGTGACACCTGATAAGGAGACATGTTAAGAAAACAATTCTTACTTTAAAATATGTATAATGATCCTAGTTCTTATATTATCCAACGGGAGAACCTTTATCATCAAGTCTTTCCTCTAAATCCTCAAAAGAGAAAAAGTTTCCAAATATCACCACGTTTTTAATTCAATGCTTAAGTCTTTTGAAATTGCCGCTGTAAACTGCTGCCAAATAAGTTGTTTTATAAGCTGCGTTCGTTTTCGTCGTTCTATGGAAATCAAATCCTCGGTTTTACAATTAAGCCGTTCGTTTTCGCCGTTCTATGAAATGTTTTGCTTATAAGCCGTTCTTTGAAATGCCGTTCTTCGTTCTTAGTACCGTCGTTCTTTGAAGGACGAACTGAGCCTCATACTCAACAACTTTAGTTCAACAACTTTAGTTTTACTTTTGGGCGCCAAGTTTTAAAATAAAAAAAACATGACAGAAAACAAGTTTATTGATTTATTTAATTTTGTAGATTTTGTTGATGGGGTCTTTCATTTAAAAAATGGTAGTGATTTGTTTTTCGTATATGTTTTTCGTTAAGTTGACCCTCTTCTGATTTCTAAGTGTTAAAAATTTGCTTACTTGACAAGTCTCTTTTCTAACCTATTGAAATTTTGACAAAGGAAAATTTTATAGGAATTTTCAGTTTTTCATTTTCTTTTTCTCTGGTTTTAGTTCTTAAGATGCAGCTCCTATTATTTGATTAAAATTTCAAGCCATATCAATATTTTCTTTTCAAAACTCAGGAAATGTATTTGCAGATCTTTAAAACCTCATAAATTAGGATTGAGCAAAGTTGTGAAGCTGAAAACAGGCTTCTTGTACTTCATTTAAGCAAAAGACCTGTTTTGCACGGTTCCACTTTTATAACACAAAAATCTTTAAAGGTCAGCAAAAGTCACTGCCCTATAGAGGGAAAAAGAGTGGAGATAGATTACTTGAAAACAAATTACCGGAGCATACTTTAGCATATAGACCCATCCCGTAAAGTTTTATTTTCCTAACCTAACCCCTTTCCAAAATAGGAAAAAAGTAGCTGAACTAGACTTTTACCAAAAATTTCCATTTTCCTTGTGTCCAATAGACCTTGTGTAATAAAAAAACACTGAATAACTGCCTTCTTAAAAAAAATCGATGGACAAGGGAATAAAATACGTCCAGACTTACTTTTCCTATCTCTAAGTCACCATTAGCAAGTGCAAAACATATCTGTGATCTTCCTGATATAAAAACATCTTCTGCCACAGCTTCCAATAGGAGCTCATTGTCAGAGTCACTTTCCTCTAGTAACTCTATTGCTTGTTTTGCTACATTCACAAGTATATTTTCCATTTTTGTTGTGCTGGTTGATTGAAATTTTATCTGTGGCTTTGAAATTTTATCTGGCTAAGGAAAGCTCTTATAAGCCGTTTTTTCAGTTAAAACGACGTTCTTAGAACGGCGAAATAAAACGCAAATTAAGAGTAAAACCAAGAAAATATTCTTAGTACTAAGAACGACGAACGGTGAAAACGAACGCAGCTATAGATAGCGTTTAGCACGTGTTTAGCACGTGTGTCAAAAAACGTGTTTAAAGAAAAAGTAGTGGTAAATTGAAATTATAGAGATTCCGTGCATCTTTTGTAGCCTAACCTAACCTAACCACTGCTATTAATATTTGTATTTACGCCACTGCTAATCGCCCTTCGCCACTGCTCTTTAAAAAAAAAATATTAAAAAGACCTGCATGAAAGCTATCTATAAAAGAACTTATTAGGCGGCAATAGTCACCTTCTTAAAAAACCTTATATGCCCCCAGGACATAACTTAAAACCTATGCCCTGAGGGTTGCAGGGGAGTGTCCTCCTCAGAGAAATATTTTCTATCTGGAAATCAACTAGCTTATTCTGAACAAAATGGCTATCTCAAAATTTTGATTGGGTGTGTTTTAAAGAATGGTGGGCGGGGGGGGGGGGGGCTAGTTGCCCTCCAATCACTTTTGACTATTAAAAAGGGCACTAGCCCTTTGAATTTCCAATCAGATGAGCCTGTTTTGAAGTTTCTACAACAATACCTTCTATAAAAACTTTATATGCCCCCAGGACATAACTTAAAACCTTTGCCCCGAGGGTTGCAGGGGAGTGTCCTCCTCAAAAACATATTTTCTATCTGGAAATCAGCTAGCTTATTCTGAACAAAATGGCTATCTCACAATTTTGATTGGATGTGTTTGGGAGAATGATAGGAGTGGGGGGTCTAGTTACCCTCCAATCACTTTTTACTATTAAAAAGGGCACTAGCCCTTTGAATTTCCAATCAAATGAGCACGTTTTGAAGTTTCTACAACAACGCCTTCTATAAAAACCTTATATGCCCCCAGGACATAACTTAAAACCCTTGCCCCAAGGGTTTTGGGGGAGTGTTCTTCTCAAAGATATATTTTTTATCTGGAAATCAGCTACAGAGACAAAATGCCTATCTCAAATTTTGATTGGATGTTTGGGGGATAGATGGGCATGGGGGGGGAGTTGCCCTCCAATCACTTTTGACTATTAAAAAGGGCATTAGCCCTTTGAATTTCTAATCAAACGAGGCTTTTTTGAAGTTTCTACAACAACCCCTTCTATAAAAACCTTATATACCCCCAGGGCATAGCTTAAAACCCTTCCCTGAGGGTTGTGGACAAGTCTCCTCCTCAAAAACACATTTTCTCTCTTGAAATAAATTACGCTGAACAAAATGGCTATCTCAAAATTTTGATTGGATGTGTTTGGGTGAATTAGGGGCAAGGGTGGGGGGCTAGTTGCACTCCAATCACTTTTGACTATTGAAAAGGGCACTAGCCCTTTGAATTTCCTTGCCCTTAATTTCCTTAAAATCCTTGCCCTGAGGGTTGTGGGGGAGTCTCCTCCTCAAAAACATATTTTCTATCAGGAAATCAACTACACTGAACAAAATAGCTATCTCAAAATTTTGATTGGATGTGTTTGGGGAATGATGGGCGTGGGGGGGGGGGGGGCTGGTTGCCCTCCAATCACTTTCAACTATTAAAAAGGGCATTGGCCCTTTGAATTTCCAATTGAATGAGTCTGTCTGAAGTTTCTATGGCAACTCTTTTGATACAAAGTGCCCAGGTATGGAGAAAAATACATTGTGCCTACATTGTTCTTTACTGAGACAGCACTAGTGTGCTGACTATGATATATGGATCATTTTTCAGTCTCCACTGTCATTTTCACTTCATTTGTGAAAAATGGCTCACCCTTTGCCCCCCCCCTCCCCCAGAATTTTGACAATATTACACCATTGGGTCTCAACCAAAATATTTGCATAGCTTTTTCTTTTGTTTTTCACTGGCTGTTATTTTCCTCATTTTTCTCTTCTTTGTGATTTTTTTGTTTTATTAACATGCTTCCTTTAGAAGTCATCTACCACTAAAATTTTACCAGTGAATGAAAGCACACAATTTCTTAATAGGCTAGCCTATCATTCCAACATTAGACCTTCACCTGACTTGAGCTACAGATGTATTTTGGAAAGTTTCAATAGTGTGGCAGAATAATCTTTGGTACAACTGAATGATAGCAGCTCTTCTGAAGGAAATGCAATAAAAAAAAAGAGCGCCATAGTAATATTTGATTCCTTATTTTATGCTAGACAATTACATAATGTAATCGTCATATTTGTGACAATACATCAACCCAGTCCTTTCCCCTGATGGTTCTATATATAGTCCTAAATTATTTTGATTTTGTGACAGACTAAAAGCAAATAACAGGTAGCTGCTTTCTGGACTTGATGAGATCCAGTTTTGCCTTAGTGCTTACAATAACCTAGAACTGTTGACAAAATATCATTAAAATTGTACCAGAAAAGGGTTTTAAGAAAGGTTGGACAGGGTTTGCTTCTTCTCTTATTTTCTGCTCTCTATTTTTCCTGAGTAGGTGTTTTTACATGTTATGTGCTGCAATGATTAATAATTTAACATTTAAATGTCTTGTTATGTCTTTTGCAGGCCGCCGAGTCTTTGCAGAGGAATTGTGATTGTGACACTGACTTTTTGTGGTGGAAATATATCTAATATACCTACATCTATCCATAATCATAATATTTATGGCATTTGTATGATCTGTTTTACTTGGTGCTCCTAAGAAGAGTGTCACTAATTTGTCTCTTCATGCATTCTGAAGTATTTTCTTATTTCCATAATGTGTTCAGCCTAAGAAATTTATTTGTTATTGTGGTATCAGTCAATACCAAGGAGTTGAATTCTTGTTTATTGTCTATTTGCAACAAGACAAGCCTATGGTTTACTTTGTTTTTTTTTTTTTAATAAATAAAATAAATATTATCTGAAAGGATTTAAAAATATGGATAGCAACGGGAGGAAACATGATGGTCTGATTGTTAGAAACATGCTGTAGGGTAAAGGCACTGATGATTCGACAGTGCAATTTCGGAACCACTGTCGAAATTTTCCTTCAAAACGGGATAGCTCTGCTTAGCCGTGACTTAGAGCGCCATCTCTTGGAGCCGTCATTATATTTCGACGGTGCGAAACGTGGACACTATATCCAGTACACCCAGATAAGAAAAGAACATTCAATTTGGTCAGTTTCCTGTTTTCAACAAGAAAGGAGCTCCTGACAATTTTTCAGGTATGTAATGTTCAAACTGTCATTACTTGGTTATTTATTGCAATAAAAAGTTGGGATAAGTGCCAATGTGTCGAGATACATCTGATCTTCTCTGAAATGTCGCCACATTAGCTTTTTCTTGATAAAATTAAATGAAAATGGCGATGGAAATTGCATTGTCAAAACTAGGTTCCAAGTGTCAAAAATTCTTGTTCGATGTAGTGGAATACCAGGCGGACTAAAAATGTTCCTTCAGCCGCATTCAAGCGTAAATATTGGCTTCTATCAAGGGATTTATTTCTTTGGCGAATATCTCGTAGTAACCTTGTCGAAATTTTGGACAGACAGCAACAGGCCCTGTCAAAATATAGGTGACTTTGTCAAAACTTCACTGAACATACAAAACAGATGAGAAATAATAGGCGTCAAAATTCCAGGATCCACTGACGAAACCATAGACACCATAGCTGTCAAATTTATGGGTGTTTTCCGTGCAACGAGAGATTTTGATGATTATTATTTCTAATAATATTTCAGATGAAAGAACATTTAAACAAAAGGTTTTTTTAAACTTTGAAGTTTTACTTACAGACACTGAATTTTTCCATCATCTGAGGAACTGCTGCTTGGCCTCATACCATGCAGGGGCGTAAATTGCTATTGGGTAGGGGGGGCAGTTGCCCCCCAGACCTGATTTTGCCCCCCCCCCCCAGATTTTTTAGATTATACCCTTATTTATCCTTCATCCGAATAAAAAATACCAATTTTATCAAATATAAAATCTTATATGAAATGATGCGTAGGCCTATGTTTTGAATGAAACTAAGAATCTGCATATGAAAATAAAATCCACTAAATCAAATAAACTTCTTAAATTTCTTGAAATCCACTGCCGTTTTCCTAGACCCTATCCCTTCCAAAATGCTAGTGAAACAATTTTGTTATACTAAATTTGTTATACTAAATACTATTTGTATTTAATAATGTATATTAAAAATTTGTTGTACCAATTTTATACCAAATACTACATACTTGAAACAATTTTGTTAGTTTTATTACTTCTACTTTTTGCATAGTCTTTTATACTTTTATACATTAAATGAAGTTGAAGAAAAACAAAGAAACAAGAATATACATGTCAAATACACCAGGTTCTCCCACAAGTATTCCCCAAGTATTTAGACAGGTGTTGAATTGGGTTCCAACTTGCGTCGAAAACAAGTAACCTTTTTGTTGTGTCAAATTTGTAGGTGAAAATGCTCTAAATTCGGAAAATTGGAGTTTTGTACCCTTTCCAGACAAAACTTCAAACTTCTCATCAAACAGTTAGATTCCTAGATGTTTTTCCTACATACTGAAACCCTTTTCAAACCGAAAGTCTTTAAATTAAGACTTCTAGAGTAGAAAAACTTGTTTTTTACAAAAACTGTCGAATCATTGGTTTGACACCCAATACGGGTGTCGAATTGGGTTCCGACTTGCATCAAAAACAGGTAACTTTTTTGTTGTTTCGAATTTGTAGGTGAAAATGCTCTAATTTCGGAAAATTGGAGTTTTGTACCCTTTCCAGACAAAACTTCAAACTTCTCATCAAACAGTTAGATTCCTAGATGTTTTTCCTACATACTGAAACCCTTTTCAAACCGAAAGTCTTTAAATTAAGACTTCTAGAGTAGAAAAACTTGTTTTTACAAAAACTGTGGAATCATTGGTACCTTTACCCTAGGCCCAATTATAGAGTAATCATTTTATTTTTTAGTGTTTTCTTTTAGTTACTAGATACTCTGGGATTATAAATCTATCTAGGACCATCACCAGGGGGGGTATGGTTGCAAATACAATTATTAGGATTAAGATCCCCAGTACTTGTCTGTCTAAAGTATCTATTATAATCTTTTGCATCAAAACAAGTTCCTTTTTGATAATTTTTACATGGATGAGGAGATTCTGATTGATTTAATATATGGGTGCATATCAAAAAGACAAGTATCATCTAGTCTTATGAGAGATTTTATACAGTTCAAATATACCTTTGATGTGTATCTGAACCCATATATTATGGAATAATTTAATAAATATTCTTGTCTTGCCTTTATTGTTTACTATTTTATGCTCATGTCAGAAATAGGTAGAAGCTAGTCTCTTCTCTATAACCCTCAAGCTAACTTTTATAGCCCATGATTGCAATTGATTGCTTCAAACAAACTTCCTAGTATTTTTTATAAACTGTTTAGGTCTGTCCAATCCCCATCAGAGCCTTGATTGACTATAAATCAAAACATGACAAGTTTTAACTAGACCCTGGTGCTGTGCTGGCAGATGGACCAAATGCCACCAATGAGAGGCCTTGTTGACCACCACTGAAGTGTTGCTACACAGTCAGCAGGACACAGGAGCTGCTGTTGGCGTTTGGCTGACTAAATTAATCTAGTGGCAATTTTCTATTGCATCAACTTCAAAGTTGGAGGTTTTGTTTCTTGTGTGGTTTAATATTTTGAATTTCCAGATCAGAAATTAAGCAGGGCATGCACTATCCCCAATTTTCAAGTATTTCCCCAAAATCTATACATCACCCCCAAAAAAAATTTGGCTCCCCAAAAATCACTCAATCACAGTGCCACCCCTAGCAATTTATCCCCAGTGATTTTCCCTGCCAAATATTACTTTGCATACCATAATTCTTCACTACTCTCTTGTTTGTTAATTTTTGCCTCTTTTGTTACTTT
Organism: Artemia sinica; assembly: GCA_027921565.1. Taxonomy (NCBI): domain Eukaryota; kingdom Metazoa; phylum Arthropoda; class Branchiopoda; order Anostraca; family Artemiidae; genus Artemia; species Artemia sinica. Next base: position 41,979,254 of record CM051259.1, on the reverse strand, counting down.
GTATAAAAACCAGACAGATGCAAAATGCAATTGCAAATATTCCAATATACACAGTTCTTCATATGTTGACAAAAAAAGTATTGTCTTTATAAAATGAGTTTAAATCATTTCAAATGCAGTTTCCCAATTGCTATTTCTTACATCATTTGTAGTCAAGAATTTTATTTTCAAGTTGAATAGAATTATAGAATGCATTTACTACTATACAGCTTCAGCCTTCAGTTGGATTTTGAAATTGATAGCCAACAGATTATTTCCACAGCTGAATTGTAAGTTTGCAGAATTTTTTTTTTGCTAATTTTAGATAAGGTTTTTTTAATGTTTAATACTCAAATGTTGAATGCCTTATAGATTAAAGAAAATGCAATCTTCTTTCTGAAAATTTTTACCCCCCCCCCCCTCCCAAAAAAACCCTTCTTTTGACACAAAATTCAGCTATAGACTAACCCATGTACATTAGGGATTGCCCAAGTATTGTAAATATTATCTTATATTTTAAAGTGGCATAAAGCAACAAATCAAATAGTAGCCTAGGCTAAGCCTACTACTTTTTTTGTTTTAAAGGCTAAATGTTTCCTCAAAAAGAGCCACTCTCATCCAGTGGTACCTAATTTTTGAAAGGTAGCTCATGATTGCTGGTCAGTATGCCTATTTGGTAATTTTTTGCAGTTTATATTGACTTATGAATAAAGTAGACATATTACTCAATGCCTTTTTTATGCTCTCTTCAAATATAATAATCATTTTTGTCAAAAATAAATTTTACCCCTGCCCCTATATATACCAATTCCAGGTATATATTTGAACATTGGGGGGGGGGGTAAATTTTATTTGTGATGTAAATGGGAGGTAAGTTAAAACTTTATCCCCACTCCCCCCCCTAATTTGAAAATATATACCCTGAATTGGTATATATAGCCTAGGGTGGGGGTAAAAATAATTTCTGACCAATATGATTATTAGGCTATATTTGGAAAGAGCATTAAAAAGGCATCAAGTGGTAGCCTAGGTTACTTTAGGCCTAGGCTATTTGCAAGTCAATAATATGAATTGCAATAAAAAGGGTGAGCAACATTTGACTATTAAAGTCATTGGTTCTTTATACTCTAAGCAACAAATATTGTCATTTACTCTTATATAGAAAGCACTATAAAGTCAAACAAAAGACAATATTGTGTTTCCTTTAAACATGGAGATTGTTATAAAGTCTTCTGTATGACTTTTTAAACATTAAATTATTATAGAGGAGTATGAATAAAGTTAAACAGAAGACGTTTTAGTTGTCTTATTTAATATATGATCCCCACTAACATGTCATACAGAAGAAATTATATTACCTGACATAAACATAGGGTAAGACACCTAGTAGTCAGACACTTTAATCACTTTGAAAACTTTTTGACATTTAAACTACTCTAATTACTGTATTATACCACCTAGAAACTTAATTTTTGTATCAAAAAATTTCTGAAGAATTTCTGAACAAGTAGGTTACTAATTCAAATAGTTTCACTTGTACAGTGCCTCTTATTTTTGAATTTACTAACAAGTGACAATTCTGCCTAAACTCGGACATACAAACAACTCATTGTAAATAGTGATTAAAATAGTATAAAAGATTATGTCTGAGAATAGGCAGGTAGCCGACTACTGGGTGTCTTACCCTAGCCTAGTAGAGAAAACATCAAAAAGTCATACAGATGACAATTTAATATATTATTCTACTATAAAGCATTATGAATAAAGTCATACAGATGACTTTTTAGACCTTATACTACTATAGATCAAACATAAATAAAGTCTTACAGATGACTTTTATACCTCATAATATTATTGAGCAAACATGAATAAAGTCTTACATATGACTTTTTGGGTTTACATATTTTTTACTTAGAGCAGCATAAATAAAGTCATTCAGATGACGTTTTAATACATCACTGTACTATAAGGCATTATGAATAAAGTCAAAGGGATGACTTTTTATACCTCATACTATTATAGAGCAAACTTAAATAGTCTTACAGATGACTTTTTATACCTCATAGGCCTACTACTATAGAACAAACATAAATAAAGTCTTACAGATTAAAATGTTATAGGAAAGACATTATACTACCTCACTCCTTTATAAAGAAAACATGAAAAAGTCAAACAACAGATCACTTATCAGTTCTTCCAAAACGACAGCGTTGCGAGTTATAAGAAACAGATGTGATTGGTCGAATCAGTTCTTTTCGACCTGAGAAGTGCGACCAGCCATACTATTGTAACCTAAAGATCGTGACAAGCCTAGAATTTTGACATCTATGTCAAAATGGCAGAACAGCTTAAGAATTACATTCAAAGAGCTGATTCAGATCAGAAAGATGTTTTTACAGCACTGGCTCAGTTAGATGCACTAATTTATAACCAGCGGCATAGCTACAGTATTTTTATTGGGTGCAAGAGGGGATGCTATTAAAGTAGAGGCTATTCAAGTGGTATAGAAAAAAAGTAACTATTTAAAAAACACTCTACTCGGAGAATTTGTAAACATTGCACAATAAATTATAAAAATCAAACTCACATTAAACAATGATAAAAATAAGTGCCGGTACTTAATTTTTACTAAAATTGTCAGCAATGAGCTTCTGCAGACGACAGTAGTACAGTGTAAGCAAGTTTTCGGGTGGGCGAAGTTAAATATCGTACACATTCAGCTTTTCAGCCAGATTCATCACTAGTGCTGCAGTGCATATCCCCCCACTTCTCCTATCCTCCATGCTCATCACAGGATGCTCAATCTGATTCTTGAACCAAGCTCTATTCTAATGGCCAGTAACTATCTAAAAAACACGCTACTCGGAGAATTTGTAAACATTACACAATATATTATAAATATTAAACTCACATTAAACAATGATAAAAATAAGTGCTGGTGCTTGTTTTTTACTAAAATTGTCAGCAATGAGCTTCTGCAGACGACAGTAGTACAGCGTAAGCAAGTTTTCAGTAGGGCGAAGTTAAATATCGTACACATTCAGCTTTCTAGCCAGATTCACCACTATTGCTGCAGTGCATATCCCCCCATACCCACCACAGGATGCTCAATCTCATTCTTGAACAAAGCTCTATTCTAATAGCCCCAGGTATTACGCTATTCATTTGATCGTAATTTCATATGGATTTTGTCTCTGTAAGATTTAACTTGTTGCACTAAACTTTTAACACACGTGTCTCATTGACATATTATTTATGACTTTTTATTAAATTTATTTGTTTGTGGGTTCACCGATTCATATTAACAAATAGTATTGATATCAGCGGTCCATATAAAGCCGAAAATAATCACAGGCCGCGTAAAAGTGCCGCATAAGATGCAAAATAAGTCAAAGTATTATCACATAAAGTGTAACATTATATAGTGACATAAACCTCTCACTTGAATAGTGACCATATTCAAATTTGAAAGAATTGACAAAATTTAAAGTTATAATTTTATAATTTATCCGTTGGGCATTGTTTGACAAAGAATATCCAGAAAATCTGAACAAATCATGGTATCATTGTGGCAGAATTCTTAAATTAATTAAAAATTGCCAGGGATGCCAATGGGAAGGGAAATTGACTTCTAGAGTTTGGAAATTACCTTTCGCTTTGCATCTCTGTTAAAAAAAAAAATGAATTTTACAAAAGTAATGCAAAAGTTTTTTTTTGTATAAATCAAGGTAGGGGGGTTACATTTTTGGAGGGGGGTTACACTGAATATCGTTTTTATGTGTATAATTCTTTTCACAACCAAAGCTCGGTTTCCTAGTGCTGCATGATAAAACTGAGAACAATAGAAACTGAGAATGGGTTGGTGCCGCTTATAAGTGCACACAAACTTTCTAAATTGAGAGAAAAATATACCTTTTTTGCTTAAATTCACTTTATTCTATTATCAACAGACATTTAGTACATCATCCTGATACTGAGATAAATGTCCCACAAGTAGCAATGGCGTTGTGTGAAATGCGACTAATTCCAGTCATAATTCTTAGCACATTTATGTCATTTCTTTTTGGAGCTGGTTAAAAGAAATATTTAGAAAAGTAGAAATAGTGAAAAGTCAGCATAGTATTGCATATAGAGGCACTCCTTCATTTGTTGGTTAGTATATGGATTCAAAACGTAAGGAACAGGACGTTTATTAGGCGTTTCAATGACAAATAAGAGAATCGGATTGATTGGATTGGAGTAACTTTGCTTTACAAAACACTTCGTTTTATTTAAATATATATTTTGAGTGGCTTGTTTTTACTGTCTTACCTAAGAGAGTTTCCGAGAGAGTTATCTCTGTGCATTCCCATTGATTGCCAGTAATCCGTGCATTTCTACTGGCTTCTCATAATCCAGTGTTCATAAAAACCATTTTCCTGGGCTAACCGTATAAAAATAAATGATATGAGATTTACTCTGTTTCTTTCAACGCAGTTTTTTGTTTTAGTTTTCTAAGTAACGCAGAATGTAGATATTGCTTTAGGGAGGTGAAAACTAGTATTTTGCTTCGATGGGAATAACTTTGCTTTACGAAGCACTTTTTCTTTATCTAAATATTTAGTTTGAATGGCTCTTCTTTGCTGTTTACATGAGAAATTTTCTGAGAGAGTTATCCTTGTGCATTTCCATTGATTGCTATCAATCCATGCATCCCTACTGGCTTCTGATAATCCCGTGTTCAGGAAAACCAATTTTCTAGGCTAAGCATCAAAGAAAATTTAGCTTATATGAGATTGACCTTGTTTCTTTCAGATATACTTTAATAGCAGAAGAAACCAAAAAAAAAGTACTTCCGAATTCCCAGTTGGAGCTTATGGAAAATATCAGCAGGAGAATCGCAATTTGAAAAATGGTGATACCAATTTAGATACCATAGGTGATTTCAAGCTTCAAGACCTATAGACACTACCCTTATTTTATAGTAATTAAATGTTTTCATCTCTTTTGTTTGCTCATTTGTTTAAGTGTAAAAAATGGACAAACATCACTCTTTCTTTGTTTTTGAAACTGTGCTATAAAACAGGTCCAACAAGCCAGCTTTTTAATTTAATTTTGCAATTTTACTGTTTACAGAGGGAAATTGGAAAATACACTACTTCTGTGATTTTTAATTCTTGATATTAGCATTCTGAAAATCCTTCAGGATTATGCATATAGATCCAATGTAATTATGAGTCAAATATGAAATGCTCTGGAAAAACGGAGCTTTATTAACATTACTAGACTTTTTCCCAAGCTCACAACTGAAGCAGAAAACCATGACATGTCTTTGAAATTTTAAGGCTTATGTATTGTATTTTGGCACCATAAATGACAAATACCTCTGCTCTAATTTCCTATTTATGTTGACGAAGGTTACAGCTTGATTATTGATTATATTAAGAACACGAGTAGAAAAAACATACATAAAACACGACATGAAAAGTTTTACGACGCTTAGGGGCCACAAATTTTAAATATTTCTAATAATTGAACTGGTAAAAAAAAATAATAATAAAACTTCCTAAACCAGGTCTTCAGAGTATTTTGTGTTAATTTTTCACTTAAAAAAAGAACTACAAATCCTTTGGTATGGTACTTGAGGCTGCTCATAGTTACAACTCTAAGATACTCGGAGCTTTAAGCATAATAATTAAAAGCATTATACTTTGTTCTAATGACTAGTAGTGGGTTTTACACTAATTGAATATGAAAAATGCACCCATTGCACATGTCTAAACAACAAAGAAAAAGTATGGCATTGCAGGAATAATAGATATATCACACTTTTGAACTTATAATGTCATTGCTATTTATAACTTAAACTTCAGTACTTAGGGTATGGTAGTTGAGGCTGCTTGAAGTCACACATCTAAGGTACTCGTTTTATTACTACTACTACTACTACTACTACTACTACTAACAACAACTCATGGCAGCCCCAAGCCGCCTGAGGCCAACACAGCTACGCACGCTCCTCCTCCACCCCAATCTATTCAAAGCCTCCCTTTTTACACCCGCCCACGAAGTTCCCATTTCCCTTAAATCTTTCTTTATGACGTCCTCCCACCCCAGACGGGGACGACCTGCTTTCCGTTTAGCCCTAGATGGTTGGCCGAAAAGAACAATCTTCGGCAATCTGTCATCCTTCATCCGCACAACATGCCCTAACCACCTCAACCTTTCTTTCATTATAGACCTAGAAAGCGGTATTGAACCACATTTTTCGTATAGCCTATTGTTTGAAATACGGTCAGTCAGCCAGGTACCCAGAACAATCCTTAAGCAATTTCTCTGAAAAACATCTAGCAAATCTTCATCCGCTTTTCGGAGCGTCCATGCTTCAGAGCCATATTTGACCACTGTCATCACTGTAGCTTCTAAGATTCTAATCTTGGTTTGCAGACTTATCTTCCTATTCTTCCAGACTTTTTTTAACTGTGAAAAAACACCCTGAGCCTTGGCTATTCTATTTTTAACATCTTCACTGCTCCCACCATATTTACTAATAATACTACCAAGGTAAGGGAAGCGGCCAACCTGATCAATCTTTTCATTACCCAACGTCACCTTTTCATCTTCACTTATTCCTAGCCTTAGTGACTTAGTCTTCCTAACATTAATTTTCAAACCAATACTAGCACCCTGAACTCGCAAAACCTCTAAAACTTCATTCATTTTGCCCACACTTTCATCTAGGATGCTTAAATCATCAGCATAATCCAAGTCCAGGAGACTTTTTCCTCCCCATTTGATTCCGTGGTCTCCCATTGCCTTTCCAGTGCTCCTTAAAACAAAGTCCATCAAAATAATCCATATAAAGGGGGATAGAACACAACCCTGCTTAACTCCTGATTTAATACAAAACCAGCCACTAACCTCATTTCCTACCTTAACCGCAGCAGTGTTATTCTCGTACATAGCACTAATCACTTTAATGTATTTGTCTGGTATACCATACAAGGATAACACCTTTACTAAAGCTCCTCTATCAACAGAATCGAACGCTTGCTCATAATCTATAAAACTGAGGACCAAAGGTGTTTGAAAACTTAGGTACTTCTCAATTATTAACCTAAGAGTGAAAATATGGTCAACACACCCTCTACCTTTTCTAAAACCGCACTGCTCTTCTCTTAAAACTTTGTCTACGGCATCTCTCAGTCTAAAAAGTATCATATTACTAAGCAATTTGCTACCTACAGAGACCAGACTAATGCCTCGTTAATTACCACACTCAATTTTATCACCTTTCTTATAAAGTGGCTTAATTAAGGTTTTCCTAAAATCGTTAGGTACTTCCCCTTTTTCAAAAATCATATTCATAATCTTCAATAACTTATTTCTAACCTCAGAGCCACCATATTTAAGAAACTCATTTACTACCCTATCAGCACCTGGAGCCTTATTATTCTTTAATCCTTTTAGTACTGTTGCTAATTCCTCCTCACAAAACAAATCTTCCTTCACATCCAAGGTATCACAAACTTTTTCATTTTCCTCTATATTTTTACCTGCAACTCTATCTCGGTTAAGCAAATTCTCAAAATGTTCGGCCCATCTCGCTTTAGCTTTTTCCTTATCGCTAATTGCCACCCCATTCCTATCTTTAACTGGGACAAGTCCGGATTGACTACTACCTCTCAATTTGTTAACGTGCCAGTACAGTATTTTACTATTATGCCGTCTAGCTGCATCTTCTAAATCCTCGGTTATTAAACATAATAATTATGAGTGAGGAAGTGCAATATAAAAATATATCTGACACACATTTTAAATATTTCTAAGGGAAAGTATGTATTAATAAGGGAAAGTATTTAAATAGCTAAGGGAAAGTATGGCAGGTAAGTGCAAGGAAAGTATGGCAGTGCAAGTACAATGATTTTAGCGCACTTTTGATGATAAGCCAACCTTGGCATTCAGCGCAACATGAAAAATGTTACTACATTTTCATTATTTGAAATAATTTAAGAATCTTATTTTGAAATAAGAAGTCAAATAAAACCTGCTAAACCAAGTCTCTGCAGCATTAATTTTTTTTCAAAAGTAAGCCTACAAATCCTTCGTTGTAAATTTAGAAATGAAGCTATGGAATAATAGTAAAAGTGTTGATAAATGGAAAAAGTGACAAAACAATGAAATAGCGAAATCGTATTTAAGCACAACAAAGATAAATTTTAAAAATGGCTTTTCCATAACCAGTGTAGCCGCAGAGCCAAATATTACACAGCCAGTGCAAGTTAAATATTTCAATAAACAAGGTAGCCTATTTTAGGCAGCATTCACCCTATTTGCAAACCCTATAGTTAGAGAAAAAGTGGTGAAATGTGCTTGGGGATTTTTTAATGATTGTTACATATTTGAGCCAAAAAAGGGATATATTGTTCCCTTTTTCTTGCTATACTTATGCGTGACATTGCTGCTTTCAATAAATTCATTGACTATTAGTGGGTTATACATTGATGTCAGCCATTACTGATAAAAGTTTAAGTGGCAATAGAATATCAGCTGAATACTACATGATTAGGTTCCTTAAACTACATCTAATTCCATCACAGAGATAGATTGCTTTGTGCAAATGACTAGTGGTGGTTTTTATACTAAGAAGAAAAATTACATAGAAAGTTTACACCCATCTTTTCATGATAAGACAGAGCCTTATTCACTTAAGCTTGCATAATTGTTTGGAATTTCAAGTCATTGATTTGAAAATATGAGTGTCACTGTTACAGAGGTTGGCCGTAGACAAGAGTCATAGAAAAATCTAGTGACTATTACGCCCCAGAAAGTGAAGAAAAATATATTTCCAACAAAAGCATCCTCAATACAAGTAGCAGAGTGAAATATTGTTGCTGATTCAAAATAACTGTTGTAAATCGCAGTGTTCATTTGGTGAAGTATGTTCAACGACAAATGTGGAGAAAAATGCGTAAGCACGGGAAGAGTTTAGTAGCCTTTACACCATAGAAAAATAAAAAGAATTATTAAATTTGGATTAAAAAAGGCAGTTGTTTTTAGTTGCATTAAGTCTGTTGTCGAACAAATGTTAAACAAATAATAATACCCGTAGAGGATTTGATAATTGCGTGTGAAAGCATACTCAAACTGACTGGGCTGGGAAAATTGGTTTCTGTGTAAATGCAACAAAGAAAAAGACTTAAGAAGTTCACTGACGAAGAACCTAAATAGGAATGCTATGAGTAGTTTTTAGCTGCTAAATATTTAAAACTATTAAAAAGGAATCAACAAAATAATACATTAATAGAAATTCGTTGTTTACTTCTTCTCTTCTAGCCCCCCCCCCCGCTTTTTTTTGCTGTAACTGTCGAAACTGGCTTGTAATCCTCATTTAGAAGCTGAACATCACTTTGCTTCATACTGCTAAAATCACAAAAGTAGCCCTTTCAATCTATATATAAAGCTTTGTATTTGGATTTATTCCATGAGGCTATTTCTGCCACCCTCCAGCCATATTTCCCATTTTCATCTTTGGTGTCAATCATCACATGTCTACCTATCATGGTCTTAGCAGTTTCTGCAGAGTCTGGTTCAACTACGTACTCCTCTTCCTCATCAAATGAACTTCCGGAGTCATCTTCAAGGTCTGATTGGTCAAAAGAAAAGTAAAACTTTGCCCTCCCCTTCTTTTTCCTTGTGGTTTGTAATGGATACTTCATTTGTTTCACGCAGTGCATGGCAACTGCAGCAAAATCAACTTTAAATAACCCTTCAAGCAGTCCAGGCACTGTTTTATATTTCACAAAAGCATGACTTAGTTTGTTCATACTTTCACAAGCGTTGGTCGAATCTTCCATAACTTCCCAATCTTCTTTGGTCATAAGCGAGCATGCTCGAGTAAACATTCTTCTGTGCTCAATTCTTGTCCACCAGAGCGCAAAATGCCTAGCTTCTGACCAGTCTACGTTTAAGTTTAATTCTTCTTCTGTAAAGTTCTTAGAAACAGAAATAGTCCATAGCTCCGAAAGAGAGCTAGGCTGTCGGTTCTTGAGTCCCCCCAGAATCTCAAACAGAAGTATTACCTCTTTTTCTTCTTTCACGGTGGTAACTAGTTTGGCAATTTTTTGAAACAAAAGAGATTAGGAGTTACCACTCTTTTGAAGAGCCTATATGCTATTTTTAGCACATTTCACCACCAGTGGACTTTGCAGCCCCTTAAGGACTTTGCTGCTGTCTCTGAAAAAAGGGCCTCTTCCAAACCTTTTTTTTGTGCCTGTAGGAAGTCAACAATAAAGAATGTCGAAGATCCATTGTCAAACGCAGGAAAAAGCTCTGTCACCAGACTTAATAATTTTGATAGAACTATTCCATAAGCTATTGCACTTTGCTGATTCAAAAGAACCCGTGCAATAACTTCGTATCGCATAGTAACTATATTAAGTGACGTGACGTTCATCAGATATTTAAAACCTTTTGTTGACGGAAATGTAACGTCAACAAGCAGTGAAATAGCCTCGGCAAAAATTTCAACCCCATGGTCAGAAAACATTACGACATATGACAGTTTGTTTGGATCAGCACCAAACTCGCAAAATCTTATATATTTGTTTGATTTATCGCGGAGCAAAGAATGAAATGTTTGTGTTGGTCCTCCTTCAGCAGCAATTTCAAATTTCCTAAGTTTTGTGAAACCTTCAATAATTTTAGGCCTCCTTCTAGACTCAAAAGATTCAATGTAGTGTCTGTTTGTTAGCACACCATAGCCATCTTCACCTTTTGTTATTCTCTCCTTAAGCCTAGCAATCTTATGAGTATCGACAAAAGCGATACTCCGTGACGGTAAGCTATAATCTGTTCCCACACCCACCTTGATTTCCGAGGGAGTGATCCCTGGATTCCGCCGGAGTGTTTCAATTGCATGATGCTCTGCATCTGGCAGAAATGCAGTTTCAACCGGTCTAGGATGGTCATGACCGTTTTCAACTGAGGGTATCCCATTACGCAAAACGCCCATCCATCTTCTTTTATCTTTTGGGTCTAGCGGATGCACGTAAATCATGAAGGCATCACATTTCATTTTGATAATAGTCGATTCCTGGTGTTGTGGACATTTTTGACTTGCATAAGCTATGGGATAGGAAGTAGACCAGCCAGTTTGAACACATGCTCTCACCCCTGCACACTTGTTCCTATGAACAATAACATCCATCGCCTCCCCTTTTATTCTGACAACCCTTTGAGCTGGAATCATACCCTTACCTTTTTTAACTGAAGAAAACTCCAAATGAAATTTGGGTCCTAACGTACAGCCTCATACTTTGAAAAATCGTTGGGGTTTTCTATATATAAAAGTTTTTTGTGGTCGTGGAAGTATCCAAGAAATTTTACCTGGTCTTCTGATGAGACAGGCTCAACAAACTCTTGATCTATCATCCACACAATCCTTTGTAGCATATTTCTTTTAGTTGGTTCGGGAGGTGCCTCAATACTATCAGTAGAATTAATATTTGATTCATACTTGCCCGATTTATTAACCATTCGATTTGGATGAATTTTTTTAAAAGTTTGAACTTGTTCGGGAACTTTGACAGTTTCTTTTGGTGAAAAAGTCAATTTTAAGAAGACCTAAGCATATGCACTGCAAAACAGCAACGTTTAGCAATGGCTGTAGATTCTGTGAATTGTTCATACTTGAATAGGTGGTCGACGTCAAGGGTATTGGCAAGGTATCAAGCTTCTTCTGAAGCCAAAAGCAGTTTCTAAGGTCACCTTTTAAAAAAAGCCGGATGTTTACTTCTGTTACTTTGTCACAAACCATAGCAAGCATGTCCACAGCACCAAGAATCTTCCTAAATAAAGAAGAACTCTCTTTTAGAGTTAGGCTCTTTCTATAGATGCAACCAGGTCAGTCATGTGTATCAGAATTCACGGTCCCTCCCCGTATATCGAAATAGTCATTCACATAGTTTTCGTGGCAAAGACCTGCATGAAGTAAGTAGAAATATACTAAAACAGATTTGAAATTTGAATGTATGGCATCAACTTCAGCGTCTTTTTTTTCTGATGTCCATACTAATATCTGCCGTAAGTGCTCTTGCTCAGAAACATAAAATATCGCTGTTGCCGGATCACAATCCCTACCTGCCCTACCTAAAGCTTGGATCCAGGTACACAGGTTTGCTGGAAGCCCGATGTGAATTACGAACCTAATTGACGGAACGTTGACTCCCATACCAAAAGCAACTGTTGCGATAAGTACAACGATTTCCCTGCTAACACTTGATGAAGAATACGCTTTTTATCTATTGATCGGGTGGCCTTACCAGTGTAAACTTCAACTTTGACTTTGCCTAAGTACAGAAATGCAGAACGTAATTTTTCACATCTTTCAGGGAACGGAAGGTAGATAATTGTTGGTTGAGAAAGCGTTCGATCAATAATATTCTGAGCAAGATCAACGTATTGTTTCGGAGGGCCCTCAATATAAAAATCTTCGTTTTTTTCTACTTTTTTAGACTTTTTACTTTTTCGAACATTACAAGTTTCAATGTGAATCCCTATATTTGGTCGACTAATTTGCCCTTTGATAGAAACTAATTTCTTCGTTGAAAGCTTTTGTTGTAGTTGACTTTCGCTACTTGGAGTAAGGGTGGCAGATAAGAACAGTGCAGGAGCTAATGGGAACAGTTGACGAAGCTCCGCTACACGATCAAAGGCAGACTGGAAAGAACCACCCCATTCACAAATTAAATGAACTTCATCGACAGAGATAAGTTTCACATTTTTTTTTAGAAACTCCAATTTATTGCGATGATTTAGAAATCCAAGCTTCCCACAAGATCCAAAGAAGGCTTCGGGTGTTGTCAAAATGACTTGAGGAAGGTTGGACGGATCAAAACAAATAATAGAACCCTCACCACCTAAGGCAAATACATGAATACCCTTGGATGTTAAGAATTTAGACTGATTGTCCCAATTGCCACTGTCGGTACTATTACTATTCCGCAGCCACTACCTAACATGCACACTGGAATTTGGTAGCACAAACTTTTCCCCGATGATGTAGGCATCAGTATGAGACAATCATTACCATCTAGTAGAGCCTGAATTGCAACTTTCTGATAGAGACTAACTGAAGATACACCTTGCTTTAACCCAACACCAGCAATCGAGAAGGCAGTATTAACGGCAGGCTCTCTGTGTGGACCTGAAAAGTGTATCAGCTCATTCGAAAATAAACTGTTTTCTAAACATAAGGACATACTTTTTTCGTAGTTACGACTAAACTGGAGAGGAGTGGATTTACAAAGCTGAAAATCACCTGTAGCCCTGTGTGCATTGGATGTTGGTTCGAAGTCTGCATGTGAAACTTTGGACGGCATTTCTGGATAAGGATTTCTGTCATTGCAGATTTGTGCCTTGAAGTGTTTTGTTGTTGACGGAGAATACAGTTGAACTTCTTTGTTTTGATTGAAGGAAAATTGTGAGTCACCAAGAACAGAGCTATCTACAGTAGTAATTTGTGAAAACACAGTCGTCCCCCCGGAGACTGAGAAAGACCTAGAGTTCTCCTTTGTTTTGCAAGACAGTGAATGAACTGATTGTTCTGAGATACGCTCAATATGATTTACAACAGATTTAGCAATACCTGAGGTTGAGGGAAGCACCTGAATTTTGTCAGCAGAATCTGACCCTCGTCCTCTCAGCTGCAGTTGCAAGTCTAGAACCTGTTGTTGTGTGCAAGTAAGGTGGGAGGTAGACTGTAATGTTGAAGACAATGTTTGAGACTGACTTTGAGAAAAATGTGGCTTATACTGATGTAGTTGCAACACATTAAAGTCCGTACTTTCCATGGCTTGCAATCGAAAAACTATTTCAGACATGGCTGGGTGACCGTCAGGAGAAAATGAGCAACAGTCCCGAAACAACTTCTGAAGTGAGCAAACCATGCTTTTATGACATGGCAGAATTCCTCGTTCAATTCGATCTTTTAAAATGTCTTTATCTTGGATTCCATCGTGCTCATACAGATAGTCTGAACCATAATCATTCAACTCATACAAAAACATACCAAAAGCAAAAACATCAGATTGCTTGGTCGGGTTGCATGAGATAAATCTTTCTGGGCTAAAAAACGACAAAGTCCCCCCATATGTTTCGCTGCAGGAACTAAAGTGGGTAGACGTATGTGTTAGGGATGTTATAATTTCTAATCTACTTTCACCAAAATCAGTGAGCTTAAATAGCCAAGAATCGGGTATGGAGGGATCTTCAGTGACAAGAACATTTTGGGATTTTAAGTCACCGTGAATGATTCGTTTTTTATGCAAGTATTCAAGCCCGTTTGCAGTTTGTCTACTGCATTCTAAAAACAAAGGTGCTACCATAGTTTCCACAACATAGTTAACGTAAAAAAATCCAATAGACTTCTAACGCTATGGATAACGGTACTTTTTGAACCAAATACTAAACTTTTTCTACAATATTCTAGACCAATTGTTGACGCTTCTGGACAAACAAATATTAGCTCTACTATATTCCTGTGAGCCGCTCTTCTGATAGCATTTGCTTCCTTCACGACTTTCTGTTCATACTTTACACTGCCACTACAATCAAAATATATTTTTAAAATTATTTCTTTACCCCTGTAATCACAAATTGAGATGGTAGAGAATTTTGATTCTGCTACCTTGGATTTTACGTTTGGGAGATCTTCTTTGGTCAGTTGTAGTTCAACAGGGAGAGAGGATTGTCTCCGAGATGCAAGCTGCCCATCAGATCCAAGATTGAATATGAAAGGAGATGGCAGGTCTAGAATGATAAAAAAGAGCTTTGAACAATAGCTTCATGTCGTATATTGGGGGTGAGAGCTATAGGAATGATCATCCCCGTCCCAAAATTTACTAGTGGGTCATAAATGACATTAAATTAAACATTTTCCAGGCTGAGAGGGGGATTTCGATGTTCTTTTAACTCATTTTCTTACCTAAGACTGTTCAAATACCCTAGGATTTATCATCAGTGGTGTAAATAAGAGTAAATAAAGGGTAAAAAACTAAACAATGGAAACTGTAGGGACAAAAGAATTATGGTTGCGTTCCGTTTCAAAAGGTCCAAAATTAACTTATTCTAGAGTGATTTCTTCCATTATATGTGGTTATTGGACACGCTGTTAAATAAGCAGCCACCAAAGATGCGCTATTAGTAACAAAAGCCGATAGAAACAGCTTGGTCTAGAATATGCCACGGATAGGGGCTACCCAATAATTTTGAAAATTACTAATCGTAGAGAAAAACGGCTTGGCGGATATGGATTGAATTTCTTACTACTAAATTGTACTAGTGGCTTTTTTCCTATGTCCTTTTAATGGTTTAAATTTATTTTTCTTCATTCAACTCCCCCATTATCTTATTCACTCTGTACCTATCTACTTTATAGTAGGATATACAGCAGAAGAAGCATAGAAGTAGAAGATGTAGTAAAAGTAGCGGCGAGGCTCAAATTTAACGGAGGAAAAAATATACTTAGGCTGACTTCGCTGTTCACGATACCGTTAAAATGAACGTTTTCAACCAAATCGTATTAAAAATTTTGAGATTATATACCTGCTTTATAAATGATCTTAGATTATGTGTATCAAAAGCGTGCTTAGGGCAAACTTTTAAACAAAATGATGGAACAGTGCCAATTATATTGGAAAACGTTATACTTCACTGTAAAAATACATAAAAGAAGGTGACGATTTTCCATGACTGACGATTTTCCATGAATTGTGATACGTTCATCGAGCCGACGGATCAAATCTAGCTGCTATAAGAGCACTTCCATATAATTGATGGTTGTGTGTCACGAATTTCAATAATCTGTCATAATAAAATAACAAAAAAAATATTCCAGACCAAAATTCCAAAATGGGAAGTCAGTTGATGATGATCAACAACCTTCCATTTTCATGAATTTCTTCTTTTACAGCAGTCTAATGTAGTTTAGACTTAATCAAAATATCTATAAATCAATAATAAAAAAATACACCTTACCAAGAACAGTGTTTTCGTGTGTCTTGTCAGTATCCATTTTTTAATTCACTATGGTTCATTGTTGAAGCACAGTGGATTGATGGTTTGCTTAGCAATACAGGACCAAGAGTTTGACACCACCTTAGCAGGGTTGGGTGACAAGCTTGCTACATGTCCCTGTATAAATAAAATGGCAGCTTAAATGTTGATTCGGTGCTCTATGCACCAGTAATGGCTCAGCACGATATTTAGCTACTTATCTTTATGGTTCGCAAGCGCAAGGGAGAAAACTTCGAGACTCAGTTCCAGGATATTGCACAGCCTGAAACAAAAAAAAAAGTTGCAATAGTTTCCACTGATTCATCTAAGCAATCCTCTCCAAAGTAAATAATCGCGTTTGTAAAAGTGTAATTTTTTTCACTGATTGACCTAAGCCCTTATTTTAAAATTAAATAAGTATGGCAGCAGGAGTAGAAAAAAAACATGAGAATGTTGACAACATGCAACCAAAAACATGGAACAGAAAAATGGAGGAGAAAGTCAAAGTCCAATTAAGAATTAAATCAGTTCAATCAAGAATTAAAATGAAGTTGGTAGACTGTGATGAAACAGTTAAGAGTCATGGCTAATTGCAGAAAACTCCAAGACAGATAGTCTGAGTAAGAGGCAAAGATGGCAAAAACTTTTTCCAGTATTGAATAAAAATTACATAATTTCACATGTTGGTAGATATTCTACCATTCATCCATACATCCTTAGGTAGATATTAATAGCATAAGGGTAATTCAAGTAGTCTATGAGCTCCAATGAGCCATTTGAAGGCCACTGGAGACCCCAAATAAAAGGTTTTCATAGATTTATGACTGTCCACAGGAGCTTCAATACAGTTGGGAATTGAGATTGCTCTCATTATATGTGTATAGCGTTTCAACCCTGAAGACCTTGTAATCTGATGCTAAGACTATTTTCGACAAAACGGCAATCTAAAATTTCTATCAGATACATTTGGGGAAGACTTGAGGCAACTAGTTACTTTGTGTTCACCTTCGACTTTAAAGAAGGATGCTATGACTTCCGACTTCCAATTGAATACACATCCAAATTATACACTCATATATAACTATCTTATAACTTTGGGTGAAAGCATTTGGGGAAAAAACAGATTTGTAATTTCCAAAGACATAATTAATAGACCTTTCAACGCTATACAGAACAAAATGGCTATCTCAAAATTTTGATTGGATATAATTGGGGAAACGATGGACGTGGGAGGAGGGATGGACTGGTGGTCCTCCAATCCACTTTTGATTATGAATCTCATTACTTGAAACTCAAAAAGCACACTAAAACTTCTGATTGGCAATACAATGAGTCCCTTCCAAAGTTTATGCAACCACCCTTTCTATATAAACCTTATATGCCTCAGGGCATAACTTACAACCCTTGTCCTGAGAAGGCTCTGCAGGGGGAGGGGGTTCATCCTCAAAGACCTAATTTTTAGACCTTTCGAATACGTTGAACAAAATGGCTATCTCAAAATTTTGATTGGATGTGTTCCGGGAAAGGGTGGGCGTAGAAGGAGTGTTAGTGCTATCCAATCACTTTCGACCATTAAAAATGGCAAAAGCTCTTCCAATTTCTAATCAAATGAGCCATATTTTAAATTTCTACGACAACTACTTCGATACGAAGTGTCCTGGTCTAAAAGAAAAAAAATAAATTGTGCCCACGTCGCTATTTACTTAGGCACTGCTAGTGCGCTGCCTATGATAAGATAAAACTTCAATTTGGATTTTAACTTCAGAGTACAAAAAAACAAACAAATTAAAAGCAGATAGAAACTCTTATGAACAGAAATACTTACGATTGAAAGAGATAAATAATTAAACCTCAGCGCTTCTTCTTCTAATTCACAGCAGACGGGCTATTCAGTTGGTACTATTTAGCCCTCTTCTTTTTGCTTCACTCTGTGGGCTACAAAGCTACTGTCTTGGTTGTCTCTTATTTATTAGATATTGTCAGATATCTTTCAGTAGATCTTTTGACTCAAGGAGTTCGAATATAAGATGATAGATATCGATTTCTGTGCTCTGTGTGCAAGTATAGTTGGCTAGGCTCTTGGCTGATAGTGGGATTTTGTGGTGTTTGAAGTATTTTAACAATTTACAAAGCAAGGTATGTTGTGCAGACGTCAGCATATTACATTCAAATAGGCAATGGTCGGTTGTTTCATTATTCATATTACAATGCCTGCAAAGAGGGGACAGGGGAATTGAACCACTTGAATTAGAAAGCTTATATGAGAATGCAAGGAAATTTAGTCCATTTGTTCCAGAACGAATTCTATGATAAATTTTAGAAAGATACTTATTGGGAAAAGGGGAAAGGATAGGATTATTCTTATTAAAATTAATATCTGATAGCCTCCATCGGTAAATATCTCTAATTGGGATTGGTCTCCCACTTGGCTGGTCAAAATTTATTGCATTTTTTGCTATTTCATCAACCTGATGATTACCACTTATGCCAGAGTGGCTAGGAATGTACTGAAAATAAGTTTTTATGCCACTTGAAGCAAGATTATCAATAATACTGAGACAATGATAAGTGTCAATGTCCAACTTATATTGGGGAGCTGAGGTTAGCAACTCAAGGCTTGATAGAGAGTCGGAATAGATGATAATATTATTCGAATTTGCAATCAAAGGTTGGTTTTGCTTAAGGTGTTCTAATGACATGATTATGGTATTTAACTCAGCAGACATTATAGATAAATTATTAAATAATCTCTCTCCCATTGCAATTTTCAGATGAGGAAGGAAAACACCACTTGCGACCTTCTCATTCATTTTTGACCCATCAACAAATATTTGGAAGTGATTTTTATAGGTAATTGTATTAAGTTCTGCAAAGTTTTTCTGGACAAAAGCAATGGGGGTTAAATCTTTATTCCATTTTGAAAATTCAGTATTTATTATGGGAAATGACCAATTCCATGGAGGGGATCGGGGGAAAGTAAATGCAATAGACTTTGCTGGTACAGGGAACTTCTTTTGAGTATTGGCATACTCATCTGCAATACCTCTAAACATGGTTGGAAATCTTGACCAATTATGTAATGTGTGTGAGCTATTTGATTCAATTTTTGTAAGATGTTTTGTCAAGAGAAAGCTACGTCTCTCCCTTATTGTTGTTAATCCACTCTCCATAAGCAGAAACTTGGTGCTTGTGGGTTTCCTAAGACCAAATATGAGACGTATTATATCATTTTGTGTTGTTTCAATTTTTTGCATCTGGGTCTTTGCACATGCACCGTAGACAATGAGCCCATAGTCAAGATGGGGTCTTATATGTGATTTATAAAACTGGAGTAAGGTTTTCTCCTTACAACCCTAGGGTGTGGAAAGAAGTCTTTTTTGTATATTTGCTTTTCTATAACATTTTTTTATTGTGTTTGAATTGTGGAGGTGGAAATTAAGTTTTTGGTCAAGCATGAGACCTAAGTAATTAATATGATTATCTTCTGGAATAGTTGTTTTATTTAGAGTTAGTTTTGCATTAACATGGTTTCGCTTCCGGTGAAATTGGATTATTTTTGACTTGGTGGGTGCAATGGGTAAATCTGAATGTTGAGAGAATTTTTCAAACTGGAAAAATGACTTTTGCAGATTTGACTGTGCTATCTGAAAGGTGTTGCCAGATGACCATAGCACCAGATCATCAGCATATTGTAGATTCGTGTGGGGTAGGTTCATGTCCCAGAGATATAGGGCAAATAGGAGGCAACTGAGGACTGCTCCCTGAGGTAGGCCTTTGGATATTGTCTTTTGGGGTGAAAAGGCTGAACCAACACAAACAATGAAACTTCGCACTTCTATGAAGGATTTAATAAAAGATACTAGCTTAAAGGGTACTCCAAGGTTTGCAAGTTTATTTGAAAGGATTTGGGGGTTCACATTGTCATATGCCCCTTCAAAATCTAGGAAAGCTGCCACTAGGATATTATTTTTTGAGAAAGATTCATTTATTGCATTTGTTAGCAAAATGAAAGCATCTGTTGAGGAGTGGTATTTCCTGAATCCAGTTTGAGTGTGTGGGATCATGTTATTTTTCTCAACAAACCAGAGGAGTCTGTGATAAATCATTTTCTCCATTATTTTCCCCATCACAGGTGTAATCATTATGGGCCTATAAGACTCAGGGTTATCTAGCGCTGCAGTGTTTTTTTTTTTTTATTTCTTCTCTAATAGTTTTCTTCTCATCAGCTCAGCGATGCCAACTATCGTACTTTCTCGGTCATTGTCGCATTGTGTCACGTACCACACAGACATTTTTTTACTTTAGCACAAAAAATTGCTTTAAACACACAAATTTGGTCAATTTCAGCTCTTTAGGAATTGACCATGATAGCAGTCTTGGTTTTCAAAGGCTTGGGTGTATATCGGCGTGTTTTTCAAAGGCTCGGGCTTGTTTTCGTTTCATTTACTGGCAACACTGTGTCCCCTCTTTGACTTTTTAATGTTTTCTCTATAAAGGAGCGAGACCGCATAGTGTCTTTTGTATGACATTTTAGTGCATAATATATAGGGATAATAAAGAGAAAACCCAAAAATTCATATATAAGACTTTATTCATGCTACTTTATAATAGAATGATGTATTAAAAAGTCATATGTAAGACTTTATTCATGTTTGCTATATAATAGTATGAGGTATAAAAAGCCATTTGTATGACTTTATTTATGTTTGCTCTTAATTGCAGGATACATAAAAAGTCATCTGTATGACTTTATTCATAATGCTTCATAGTAGAATGATATATTAAAAAGTCATCTGTATGACTATTCATTATGCTTTACAGCAAAATGATATATTAAAGTCATCTGTATGACTTTATTTAGGCTGCTCTATATATAAAATCCTGTAGGTCTAGGCTATAAAAAGCCATCTGTTTGACTTTTTGTTGTTTTCTCTATATACTAGCAGGAGGTATAAAAAGTCATCTGTATGACTTTATTTAGGCTGCTCTATATATAAAATCCTGTAGGCCTAGGCTATAAAAAGCCATCTGCATGACTTTTTGTTGTTTTCTCTATGTACTAGCAGGAGGTATGAAAAGTCATCTGTATGACTCTTGAAGTTTGCTCTATAAAAGAAAGGCATAAAAAGTCATATGTAGGACTTTATTCATGCTTTCTCTAGAATAGTATGAGGTATAAAAAGCCATCTGTATGACTTTATTCATAATGCTTCATAGTAGAATGATATATTAAAAAGTCATCTGTATGACTTTATTTATGTTTGCTCTGTAATAGCAGGAGACATAAAAAGTCATCTGTATGACTTTATTCATTATGCTTTACAGTAAAATGATGTATTAAAAAGTCATCTGTATGACTTTATTTAGGCTGCTCTATATATAAAATCCTGTAGGCCTAGGCTATAAAAAGCCATCTGTATGACTTTTTGTTGTTTTCTCTATGTACTAACAGGAGGTATAAAAAGTCATCTGTATGACTTTATTGAAGTTTGCTCTATAAAACAAAGGCATAAAAAGTCATATGTAGGACTTTATTCATGTATGACCACACTAGGTCATAAGGAGACATGCTAGGAATACAATTCTTCCTTCATAATATGCAAAATTTCCCTAGTTAACATATTTTCCAGGGGGAGCACCTTTATCCTCACTATTTTACTTGTTTTTGAATCACATTTTTCATTTTTATGCCTTTTCTACAAGTCTTGAAAATTGTTTATAAAACAAACTGCCAAGAGCCATCTAGCCAATCTAACCTAACTTACCCTAAATTTATAAATATTTACCTATTTGTATCTTTTTGGTAGATGGCAGTAATGGTGTTTAACTTTCATATATAGACTATTTGAATACAGATAAATGCAGTGAACACAATTTTGTTAAAAAAATTGTACAACAGTAAAAATAGCAAAGATAAAGGTGCCCACCCCTGGTAAATATGTTAACTAGGATAATTTTGCATATTATGAAGTAAGAACTGTTTTCTTAATATGACTCCTTATGACTTGTATGGTCATACATTAATATCAGAATGAGGTATAAAAAGTCATCTGTAAGACTTTATTTATGTTAGCTCTTTAATAACAGCAGGTATAAAAAGTCATCTGTATGACTTTATTTATGTTTACTCAATAAAAGAATGAGGCATAAAGTCATCTCTATGACTTCTTCTTGTTTTTTATATCAATAAGTTGAGTAGTATAATGTCTTCTGTATAACATTTTAGTGCATCATATATGTTTAAGCTCTATATATAAAATCCTGTAGGCCTAGGCTATAAAAAGCCATCTGTATGACTTTTTGTTGTTTTCTCTATGTACTAGCAGGAGGTATAAAAAGTGATCTGTATGACTTTATTGAAGTTTGCCCAGATGCCGCTGCCTCTTATGGGGCTCTTACTCAATTAGCTGATCATGCATCTAAGCATTGTAACCAAGATTTTATTTTAATTGGAGATCTAAATATGCCTGATATTTTGTGGGTGGATGGAGCAGGTTACCATCAAAGTTCAACTGCAACTAACCCGTTTGTGGAATATTTAGGCAACAATAATCTGTACCAATTAATTGATCAGCCAACCCGTTACAAAAACAACCAGATACCATCTCTACTAGACTTGACAATCACTAACAACCCAGGACTGCTAGTGAATACTGATTACCTGCCCCCCATTGGCGCTAGCGATCACCTCTGTATTTCCCATGACTTGCTAATAAGTCAACCACCAAACAACTGCACCAAACGAACGTATACCGACTACAGCAGGATCAGGGAAATACTACAGGCGGTTGCATGGGATCAAGTGACTAACAGTGATGATATAGAGCAAGCCTGGCTAAATTTCAAGAACGCCGTCCTCCATGTTGAGCAGCTTTGTACTTCAACGTCTTTTGTCAAGGCACCTAGAACACTGCCTCACATAGATCGACCCATTAAAAGAGCCATGAACAGGAAGAAAAAGGCACTTTCGAAGTACAAGAAGTGTGTATGCACACGACACTGGGAGCATTATGCCAGAGCCAGGAATAAGTTGAGACATCTAACTAGGCATTTTATGGCAGAATATGAGGAGAAGATAGCCTTTAGTATAAAGGAAAACCCTAAACGATTTTGGAGGTATGTGTCCAAGAAAGATAAGAACAGGCGATCAATACCATTCTTATTCAACGCTGAAGGGAAAAAGTTGGAAGACCCAGAAGCTATAGCAAACTTGCTTAACACTACCTTCGCTTCGAACTTCTCCTCAGACTCATCAGCTGAACCCTCATGTCCTGACCCCAGACATATCGAACATCTTATGCCGAAACTCATCATCACGACTGAAGAGGTTAAGAAAAGACTATCAAAGCTGGACCCTAACAAAGCCAAAGGACCAGACGGCATCCATCCCAGGCTGCTCAAAGAAATCTCTGATATAGTCACCGAACCGCTCTGCTCCTTGTATAATCTGTCTTTGAAGACAAAGAAACTACCACCTGATTGGCGTACAGCAACAATAACTCCAATATTTAAGAAAGGTTCCAGAAGCCAGCCAGAGAACTACCGGCCCATAAGCCTTACCTCAGTCGTTGCTAAGCTGATTGAAGGAATTGTCAATGATGCCGTTATAGCTCACATGACAAGGAATGGTCTCCTTTACAGCGGCCAACATGGCTTTAGAAAAGGAATGTCCATTGAAACGAACCTGATCCAAGCTTATGAATCAATCACTGAGGTTATCGAATCGGGATCCCCTGTAGACGTGTTCCTACTGGATCAGGCAAAAGCCTTCGATAAAATGTCCCACCGGTACCTGATGATTAAACTGTCAGCATATCACATTGATGTAGACGTAGCCCAGTGGATCCATAGCTTTCTGTCTGATAGAATCCAGATTGCTGCAGTATACGACCACAACGGAAACCTCGTGTACTCGGCACCAGTAAATGTCAGAAGTGGTGTGCCACAGGGAACTAAGTTGGGCCCGACTTTATTCAACCTCTACATTAACGATGCTCCTGAGGTTGTCCAGAATCTGCTGGAACTATATGCAGACGATTCCAAACTCTTTGGACCTGCCGCTTCTGACGAAGACTGCAATGCCCTGCAACAAGACTTAACAAACCTCTGCCAATGGGCCTCAACTTGGACACTAGAGTTTAACCCAAGCAAATGTAAAGTTTTACATCTTGGACTGAACAACCCTTGCCATAGCTACCATATGTTGGACTCTACTGGTGCTATAACACCCATCCAAAGCGCAGAGGAAGAACGTGATCTCGGGGTAATCATAGATAATAAGCTGAAGTTCCATAGTCACTGCCGAACTCAAGCCGCAAAGGCAAACAAGATCCTAGGCCTAATCAAGCGATCAGTGACTAGTCGCCACCCCAGGGTCATTAAGAAGCTTTACACAGCCCTTGTCCGCCCTCATCTTGAGTTTGGGATGGCAGTTGCAAACCCCCACTTTAAATGCGATGCAGAGTTGCTTGAAAAAGTCCAGAGAAGAGCTACTAGGCTCCCATTTGCCAACCAACAAATCCCATATGAGCAACGCCTAGAAAAGCTTGATTTGCAAACTCTGACCTACCGTAGAAAAAGGGGGGACGTAATTTTGGCATATAAGTTGATGAACAGCAGTGTTATCAAGCCCATTCTCGAACAGGACCAGTCTAGCAGAGCGCGAGGTAACCCCATAAAACTCTGCCAAAGATTCAGCAGAAAGCGTGAGAAATACAACTTCTTCACCAATCGCGTTGTTCCGTTGTGGAATTCACTGAGCGATTCAACTGTTTCCGCAGCTTCAGTTAACAGCTTCAAGACTGGCGTTGACCATGACTGGAGGAACAAGCCATGGAGGACGCAGTGGGATGAGCCTGCATCCACCACTAGGGTCTATTAGTGTGTGATATTCAACTGTCGTGTATACGTGTAGGATGTGATGATCCACTAATGAATTGTGCAACGAACTCCTGTCAATACTACCTGGCGACATCTACAGGTTCCTGCAACCTTAGTCGCTAGAAGATGCGATTTAAGGTAATTTAAGGTAATAAAAGAAAGGCATAAAAAGTCATATGTAGGACTTTATTCACGTTTTTTCTATAAAAGAATGATGTATAAAAAGTCATCTGTATGACTTTATCATTCTAAATAATTGGAATGAGGGTATAAATGTATGACCACGCCAGGTCATAACAAGACATGCTAAGAAAACAATTCTTAGTTCACAATTATCCTAGTTAACATGTTTTCCAGGGGCAGCACCTTTATCCTTACTATTTTACTTGTTTTTCAATCACATTTTCATTTTTATGCCTTTTCTCCAAGTCTTGAAAAATGTTCATTAAACAAACAGCCAAGAGCCATCTAGCCAATCTAACCTAACTTACCCTAAATTTATGAATATTTACCTATTTGTATCTTTTTGGTAGATGGCAGTAATGGTGTTTAACTTTCATATGTAGACTGTTTTAAAACAGATTATTGCTTTTTTATGTTTCTTCCCATATATGGAAGACGTCAGCAAAACAATTGTTTTACAATAGATATAAGATGAAAATTTGGTGTTTAAAGGAGTCTTAGGAAAGCATTCAGAGACAATTCCTATGCATATTTGTCCAATTGTCATCTTTAACTTTGTCAATTGTTCATTTTAAGTAAGTACAATAAATCCATTGTTTATTATGATCTTCTGGTTTGTATTGTCAGATGTCAGACAGGCCTCTCGTGTACTCTAGGTAACGTTCCCATTGGGGATCAGAATAATAGAACAGCAAGCATTCCTAAACCTGTAATTCTTAGTCTCAAGATAGAGGTAACAAAACTCAATCAGATCCTTCATTCAATTCATAGGAGAAGGGATTCAAACCCTTCATCATGCTACCTCTAAATTAAAAGTAAGAAACATAACATACCCCCTGTTTCAAAACATATACGGTATAAAAAATCATTTGTATGACTTTATTTGTGTTTGCTCTATAAATGTATGAAGTTGAAAAGTTTACTGTAGGACTTTATTTATGTTTTCTTTATAATTGTACAAGGTATAAAATGTCATCTGCATTACTTTATTCCTGTTTACTCTATAATAGTGTGAGGTATAAAAAGTCATCTGTATGACTTTATTCATGTTTTCTCTATAACAGTAAGATATATAAACAGTCATCTGAATGGCTTTATTTTTGCTAGCTCTTTAATAGCATGAGGTATAAAAAGTCATCTGCATGACTTTAGTTATGTTTGCTCTATAAAAGAATGAAGGATAAAGTCATCTGTATGACTATATCATTCTACATAATAGGAGAAAGCAAGATATTGTCTTCTGTTTGACTTTATACTGCATTCTATATAAGAGTAAATGACAATATTCTATTGCTCAGATATATAGAAAAAATTTCTATATTGTCATATGTAGGTAACCCCAATAAAAATACCCAATATTTATTCAATGGCAGTTGAATAGGCAGTAAATTATTCATTAGACTATTCATATTATTGACTTATGAATAAAGTAAACATACCACTTGCTGCCTTTTTTGAGCTCTTTCCAAATATAAGGGTGAGCAATGTTTGACTATTAAAGTCATTGGTTCTTCATAGACTACTAAGCAACAAATAGGTTATTGTCATTTATTCTTAGGCTATATAGAAAGTACTATAAAATCAAACAAAAGATAATATTGTGTTTCCTTTACACATGGAGAATGATATTAAGTCTTCTGTATGACTTTTTAACCATTAAATTATTATAGAGAAGTATGAATAAAGTTATACAGAAGACTTTTTGGTTCATTCCCAACAAAAATGATTATTATATTTAGAAAGAGCATAAAAAAAGGCATTGAGTGGTATGTTTACTTTATTCATAAGTCAATAATATGAATAACGAAAAAATTACCAAATAGGTTACTTAAGAAGCTGGTTTATCTTAGCAGGCTAGGCGGTATTTATTTAGCCTTGTGACACCTGATAAGGAGACATGTTAAGAAAACAATTCTTACTTTAAAATATGTATAATGATCCTGGTTCTTCTATTATCCAACGGGAGAACCTTTATCATCAAGTCTTTCCTCTAAAACTCCTCAGAAGAGAAAAAGTTTCCAAATATCACCACGTTTTTAATTCAATGCTTAAGTCTTTTGAAATTGCCGCTGTAAACTGCTGCCAAATAAGTTGTTTTATAGATAGCGTTTAGCACGTGTGTCAAAAAACGTGTTTAAAGAAGAAGTCGTGGTAAATTGCAATTATAGAAATTCCGTGCACCTTTTGTAACCTAACCTAACCGCTGCTATTAATATTTTGTATTTACGCCACTGCTATTCGCCCTTCACCACTGCTAATCGCCCTTCGCCACTGCTCTTAAAAAAAAAATATTAAAAAGACCGGCATGAACGCTATCTATAAAAGAACTTATTAGGCGGCAATTTAAAAAGACTTAAACATTGAATTAAAAACGTGGTGATATTTGGAAACTTTTTCTCTTTTGAGGATTTTTAGAGGAAAGACTTGATGATAAAGGTTCTCCCGTTGGATAATATAAGAACTAGGATCATTATACATATTTTAAAGTAAGAATTGTTTTCTTAACATGTCTCCTTATCAGGTGTCACAAGGCTAAACAACCATACCTGATCTTGAGAAGGGAGTATACTCATGTTCTTTTCAGTTGTAGTCACTACAGGGTATTTTATTTCAATGCATAGCCTATCCACTATTTATTGAATTTTCGTTATTATTTACTTGTCAACGGCGCTGAGGATAGATTTAGCAGCTGGCCAGTCACCACTACATGTGCTTATGTTTCGTTT
The DNA here is from genome assembly GCA_027921565.1 of Artemia sinica. Taxonomy (NCBI): domain Eukaryota; kingdom Metazoa; phylum Arthropoda; class Branchiopoda; order Anostraca; family Artemiidae; genus Artemia; species Artemia sinica. Next base: position 41,951,451 of record CM051259.1, on the reverse strand, counting down.
ACACATTGCGGAAATTCTTGCGGATTTAGCAATACGCGGATCTTTTTCGGATCGTCAGTTACATAAAGATTGTCAGTGACATAAAGTAATATCTACGTAAATTTTGCATAAGACATTTTTATTCACTTTCTCTCTCCATTTCTTTGTTTTTCATTCTCTTCTTATACAGTATGTTACTCTTGATAGCACTTGAAGAAATTGTTTGGAGTAACATATTTTACTACAGAAAGATTTTACTACAGGTCAACAAAAGTCGTTTCGGCCATTTACAACCATCTATAGCACCACTTGACATTGATCCCAAATGACAATTTTAATGCAAATCAGAGGCTAAAATTGGTTTTTAACTTTGTATTCTTACAGTATATTGCCGAAAAGCAGTTGCTGAGACCTGATTTTCCATTTAATAGTTTGCATAAAATCACCCTTTTCCCTTATATGACGATCTTGATAGAGGGTAAGATCGCCCCTCCCTAATATAAGCTACTGCCTACAAACAATACAGGAAAAAATTCTTTTTAAATTGAGACTGATTATCCCCACAAATAGTACAATAGAGACCATGTGTTTCACAATTTTTTAAATCATCTTTTATTTTTAAAACTGGAACTGGCTTTATAAACTTTGAGTTATCTGAGGTTCCAAGTAATCTATACTACAAAAGATATACATCAGAAAAGATTAAAAAGACAACATTAAACATCACTATCTGAGTCAGAAGCCATGGCGGCACTTACAGTTGCAGATTTTCTGTACCCTTTTCCAGTCGGTAGAAGTACCTAACGATTTTAGGAAAACCTTAATTAAGCCACTTTATAAGAAAGGTGATAAAAGTGAGTGCAATAATTATTGAGGCATTAGTCTGGTCAGTGTAGGTAGTCAATTACTTAGTAAAATGATACCTTTGGGACTAAGGGATACCGTAAACAAAGTTTTAAGGGGAGAACAGTGTGGTCTTAAAAAAGTTAGAGAATATGTCAATCAAATTTTTACTTTTAGGCTAATAATTGAAAAGTGCCTGAGTTTTCATACACCTTTGGTCCTCAGTTTTATAGATTATGAGCAAGCGTTAGATTCTGTTGATAGAAGAGCTTTAGTAAAGGTTTTATCTTTGTATGGTATACCAGACAAATACATTAAAGTGATTAGTGCTATGTAAGAGAATAAAACTGCTGCGGTTAAGTAGGAAATGAGGTTAGCAGCTGGTTTTGTATTAAATCAGGAGTTAAGCGGGGTTGTGTTCTGTCCCCCTTTATATGGAATATTTTATTCCCTCCAGCCAGTTTCATTTTCGCTGTGAATCCGTCCCCCCATCTCTGTAAAATTGCTTGCAGACGATTCAGCCTAAAATATTCTCCTTTGTATCCTTTCATTTTAATAAGACTTAAATCTTTAATCGGTTTCTCGATCCCTCCAGAAAAGCCCCCTTCCGTGAAAATTATTTCCCAGAAAACAAAGAAAAAAAATCCTGGGTATGGCCTTGTCCCCAATATAACATTTCCCCTTGAATATTCACAATCTAGAATTTTCCCTCCCCAAGGAACATTCAACTCATAGAGAACTCTCCCAAGAACAGCCCCCCCCCCCAAAAAAAAAGTGCATACTTCCCAATAACAAATACTACATGGAAACAATTAACGGATTTCATAACTTACAGGCCTCTCCCTTCATAACTTACATAACTTACAATGGGGGGTCATTTTAAAGCTAAAGACATCAAGGCTGTTTTTTAGAGGGGGGAGTAAATGAAAAACCCTCAAAAACCCATACAAAATTTTTTTAATCTATTTTTGTTATGTTTTTACGAGTCAAACAAACATTGCGAGGGAGAGGGGTTCAAATTCCCGTACCCTCCCCTCCCTCTGGGTACGGCCTTGAGGGACATAGTTGTTTGATCTTTCAACTATACTGAACAAAAAGGCTATCTCAAAATTTTGATCAGATAATTTGGGGGGGGGGAAATGAGCGTGGGAGAGGGTCCAGTTGTTCTCTAGTCTTTTTGGTCACTTAAAAAGGGCACAAGAACTTTTAATACACATTTGAATGAGCCCTTTTAGGTCCATTTGCTCAATACGATCACACCTGGGAATGAACAGCAAATAAACAAGCCTCCGTGATTCAAACACCAGCCAGCATTTTAAAGTGGGGTAAAATACTCCGTTTTTGGTTAGTTTTCATTTTTGTTTTGCTGTGAACTAATTTCTGACTCATATTGTCAGTAAACAAGGCCCCCTTCCTGAAGCCCCTGCTGATTCCAGGTGGGAATTAAAGGTCAAGCTAAGCTTGTATACCTCCATGGCAGTGATAGTAGTTACAGGCAATGAGGCTCGATCTTCCGTCCCTGGATAGCAGAGGAAATCCGTCAGTGCACCTCAAAGTGGTGGAAGGGTGTAAACACCACTGAGCTCCACGCCGAGCGAATTGGTGGCCAACGCGCTCCGGGTGACCCGCAAGACTGGGGACCTTGCGGTCAACTCTATTTCCAAGAAACATTGATGGATCTGAGACCTAGAAGAAAAGTTGTAACGGCTACGGTGTCCTCGGCAAGCGACGCGGTCACCGTATTGGCGCGGGTGTCGAGAAGTAAACCAGCCAACCATACTATGGTGTTCCCGGCAGGTGACGCGACTTTGAATATGGCGGCGAAGTCAAAAACCCTTTTCATGCCATAAATCTTGGAAAACCTACTACAGTCATTAAACAGGCAAAATCTAGAATAAATGTGGGATGCTGGAATGTAAGATCCGTCAAACAAGAAGCCACGCAAGTTTTTCTTGTCCATGAGATGTAGAAGTACAACATAGACATACTTTGCATATCCGAAACCAGAATTTCCGGTTCTGGCTCCATAGTTATTACAGCCCCTGAAACACCACATCAGTTCCACTTTTTCTACTCCGAAGTAGAGGGTAATTTGGGACTCAACGGAGTTGGTTTCATCATGAACCAAAGAACCAGAAATTCTCTCCTAGAATGGGAACCAGTCTCTTGTAGACTTTCCAGAATCAGACTAAAAGGAAACCCCGTAAATGTGTCGATAATTTCTACCTATGCCCCCACCCGTGACGCTGCTGATACGACCAAGGATGATTTCTACAGTGAGCTGCAGCAGCTGTCTTCTTCTGTTGCCGCACGTGATTACTTGATTGTCGCTGGAGACTTCAACGCAAGAGTTGGTCCGTCTGAACAAACCACAAGACAAGTCCTGGGAAAATTTGGACATGGTCACAGATGCGAGAATGAGCAAAGGTTAGTAAACTACGCCTTGATGAACCACCTTGTTGTCACCAATACCATATTTCAGCACAAATCTAGCCACCTTTTAACTTGGCATTTACATGACGGTGTCACTAAGGCTCAAATAGACTTCATTCTCCTACGATAGCGCTGGAGAAGCTCCGTACAGGACTCTCGCTCTTACAAAGGCGCGGACACAAGCTCGCAGTCTGGGTCTGACCACAGGCTTGTTGCTGCAAAAATTTTGCTACGTCTTGCAACTCGGAAAAAAACAAGCCCAAGGCCACATTTGACATGGGTAAGCTCCAAGACAAAGAAGTTCGGCAGGCCCTCAATTTGGAACTGACTAACCGATTTGACGCCCTCAGTTCTGATGAAAACCCAACCCCCGAGAAGAGATGGGAGACCTTTAAAACAGTGATGACAGAGACTGCCGATGAGATCCTAGGCCGAGCAAAAATCAAACGACAGCACTGGATTACTGCTAGGACCCTGTCAATAGTTGGTGAGCGAAGACAAAATATGAGCGGCCCTAAAGAAGAAACAAAAGAGCTGCAAAGACATGTAAAACGCTCTGTTCGTCTGGACCGCCACCAAATGTGGGAAGATGCTGCCGTGTCGTTAGAGAAAGCAGCACGCTCACATGATACCCGTAAGCTTTACCAGATCCTGAAAGAATCCGTTGGTAAGAAAGCTGCTGTCTCAGAAATAGTCAAAGACAGATCATGAAAAATCATCAGTTGTCAGAAGGAGCGTTTAGCAAGATGGAAGGATCACTTTCAGATCCTCCTAAATCCATCCCCATCATCCGCTCCTGATGCTTTCCCACCTGCCGTTTCTAAAGAACCCTACGATGTCGAGCCGGATACACCGACCAGAGCCGAAATACTAAAAGTGATCAAGACCCTGAAGAACTACAATGCCCCAGGTGAAGACGGCCTCCTCCTGGAAGTGTACAAACAATGCCCTGAGGTCACTGCTGAACAGCTCCATGGCATTCTCAAAGAAGTGTGGAGGACCAATTCTTTCCCAAAAGATTGGAAGACATCAGTCATTCTCCCTTTCTATAAGAAAGGAGATAAAACTGAATGCAAAAATTACCGCGGAATAAGTCTTATAGACATTGCGGTCAAAATATTCGGGATCATGCTCTTGAACCGCTTCAAAGGGGCAAGGGGGGAAAGAACCCGAGGAAATCAAGCCGGCTTTCGGCCAGGTAGAGGCTGTACTGATAATATCTTCGTTTTTCGCCTCATTATCCAGCAGTTTCAAAGGTAAAATCTACCCCTGATCTTGCTGTTCCTGGACTTCATTGCCGCCTTCGACTCTGTCACTCGCCAGAAACTTTGGAAGATCCTAGAGAATGACGGAATGCCACTGAAGTTTGTTGAACTGATGAAGGCATACTGTGACGCGTCAGTGAGCCGAGTTTGAGTCTATGGTGAAGAAACTGAAGAATTCCTGGTTGAGTTCGGAGTAAAACAAGGGTGCGTCCTCTCTCCGACTCTGTTCAATTATTGCGTCGATTGGGTGCTTGAAAACGCACTGTCGTCCTATCCAGGAGTTCAGATCTGACAGAATCTTCCACTGACTGACCTCGATTATGCGGATGATGTTGGCTTCCTGTCAGACCCCATACAAGCTCAAAACATGCTTGACAACGTGGTGGTCTGGGCAGACCTGATCGGCTTGAAAGTCAGCACAGAGAAAACGAAATTCATGGCTATTAACCACGACACAGGACCATTCACTCTAACTGTCAATTGGATTCATATGGAAAAATTCTCCTGTTTCTATCTGATTATTTGAAGTAATGTCGCACACAATATTCTCATATGAAGAATCACTTTCTGTCACAACCAAATAAAAATCACAAATTGTTCAAAAATTAGATAACAAAAACTCCGGTGATAAAAGAATGCATATTTGGATTTTGCATAAATGCATAATGTATATTTGGATTAGAAGTATCAGCTGAAGGAGAAACACTGGGCGATGTAGGGGATTTTAATGCATGCATAGCATCAACAATTGCTAGCTGAAAACCGACTGTTAACATTTTGAACTCATTAAAAAAAAATTATTAAGCAATTTCAATCAAATAAACGAGTATATAATCGGTATATAATCAATAAACGGTATATAATCATTACTAGCATTGTCCTCACAACGATGACGCAGGGACCATACTCTCTTCATGTTTTTATAATTGAAACGTGCTCCAAGTTCTTCTTCCCAATACAATTTAAATCCGCGACGATACCAATCCCTTAGAAATAAACTGAAGTCACGTTTAGGGTTTCTTTCCAATCATACCAGGGTAAGTATTTTCCCACTGGTCACCTTTATCATAATGACAATTGGAGCATAGATACCCGTTAGGATGAGAGTCACAAGTCTCTTCAAGACAGGTATTACAGTCCTTAATTTGTACAGCATATCCTTTATGCAATTTACACGGATTGCATAGTCTACACTTTTCATTATAGTCATCAACCGTAGTACAGTTCTCACATGATGACCAGCTGCCCAATGTATATAAACATAGTGAACATGTATGATACATTTTTTCGATGTTGTCCGTCTCACTGCCAAAAAGAAACTGACTCAAAATCAATAAAAAATAACATTGTCTTCTAGGAGGAGGAGGAATCGAGCATCGTCACAAGAACTTATTTCCTACTGGTTTAAAGAATGAATTTCTAGGTAGTGGTTAAAAGCAGAATCACAATGTCATTTTGCTTCGTTTCAATTAATATATCAATAAGTTGAGTAAATGCATTCGATTCACAACGCATAAGCTACATACAATAGTCCAATGATGGGGAATCAGTTCCCATTATACAGTTAAGCATTTCTAGAGAAAATATTTTCCGTTGAAGAGATAATTCCAAAAGGTCATCATCTAACACTAAACATTTTTCCAATTTAACTAGATTCCGTAAGATCTTCTGTTTCTCAAATCCAATCATTCTTGATACTCCCACTACCAACTATAGACTAAAATAAAAATTGCAAGTTTCTACTTTGTGCATAATCTCAATACCTCTTGGACACCACCACCCACCATAGAGAGAGTGGAGTAGACGATCATCTAGAGTGTCTAATCAAAAAAAGCATTATAAAAAAACATTTTTATTGACAGAAATGTAATAAAAGAATATATTTTCACCCTCTTTGCATTAGGTGAGCCAATCCATTTTCCTCAATGTGCTTCATAATAGCATTCAATCCATGCTGTAGTCGTGATAAATACATTATATTCACTTTTTCGGCAAAGCATAATTGTTCATCTGACTTAAATTTACTCAATGATATAACGTATCTACCAAACATCTCATCCCACTCAAATGTTAGTCGGGAATCCTTTCCAATTTCAACTGCTACATTGGGGGCCCTTGTCTTCACGACATCACTGTCGGCTCCTTCGAGTTGTAATAGTGTGAAACTACTCATTTTGACAATATTTGAACGTTTATTTCTCCAATTTGAAATAATGTAAACTAATCAAATTTAACTTATTGACTGGGATACTGACTCGGTATCGGACTTTTTATATCCACGCTCAGTGTCAGAGTAAAAGCGTCAACTCCTATAATCATGCTACAGTGAAGAATCATGTTCAACATTAAAACATCTATAACCGCCTGAAAAACCATTAAAAAACCATAGATCCATACAATAAAACATCCATACAAAAAAAAACATTAAGTAAAACACCAACCATATAACGATACCATGAAAAAAAAACCCAACAATGCATGAAAACAGTCATGACTTTTAACAGAAAACATGATATTTAACACCAGTACAATGAGCAATAAAAATCCATAAACATAAAACATTCATATACCTGTCTTCTCTCTTTAATTCATACAGTAATATGCTATCTGTCTGCTACCTTTAATTGGCACAGTACTTGTCTTGTTGTATGGCGGGGGGACTGTCTTGTTGAATATATTATAGCTACACTACTATAGGCCTCTTCCCACGGACTGTGGGGGGGTCATTTTACAGCTAAAGACATAGTTGTTTTATCTTTCAACAATACTGAACAAAATGGCTATCTCAAAATTTCGTTCAGATAACTTTGGGGGGAAATGAGCGTGGGAGGGGGTCCAGTTGCTCTCCAATCTTTTTGGTCACTTGAAAAGGGCACTAAAACTTTTAATATCCGTTCGAATGAGCCCTCTTCCGATATTCTAGGACCACTTGGTCGATACGATCACTCCTGGGAAAAAACAACAAATAAACACACCTCCGTGATCTTTCTTCTGGCAAAAAATACAAAATTCTACATTTTTGCATAGAGGAGCTTGAAACCTCTATAGTAGGGTTCTTTGATATGCTGAATCTGATGGTGAGATTTTCATTATGATGCTATGACTTTTAAGGGGCTTCCACCTCTTTTTTTAAAACAAGGCAAAATTTTTCAGGCTCCTAACCTTTGATGGGTAAAACTACATTTAATTAAACTTATATATTTGAAATCAGCATAAAAATCCAATTTTGTGTCATATATCTATTGGTATCAAAATTCCGTTTTTAAAGTTTCGGTCAGTATTCAGCTGGTTAGCTCCTTACTTACAGTTCGTCACCACAAACTGTTTGATAAGACTGGTTGTATAGGCCATATCTAAATTGTATACATTTGTCCCCAATAAAATGTTAGGTTGGATCTCCAAGTTTTTCTTGAACGTTATTGGTCATTTTAGTATTAACATAAAAAATATATTAATGATAGCAAGACCGTATCCAGGAAGCAGGATTAGAGGATTGAACCTCCCCCTCCCCCCAAAAAAATGTTTCTCCGGCACAGAAAGACGTATTAAAGATGCATAAATTCAGTTTTGATATGTACTTACGGTGTTCTTATTGCATCCCCCCTCCCCCAACAGAATCCTGGATACATCCTAGAATGGTAGTAAAACTAAAATAAACAAACTCGAGTTTTTTTATATACACGTGGACACATGTTTATACACTTTAAGCTAATTAGCCAAGGCGCTTGCACTGAAAATTAAAATAACGAGTTGATTATAAGCTTTTCAGTTGCAGCTTGATGACAGTTTATGGTGTTAAGCTGACAAGTTTAATGAACCAGAAGATAGAACTAATCAGATAAGAGCCAAGTTTTGGTTCTTATCTGATTACTGTAGTACTAAAGTGTGTATCCACAGATTAAAATTAATTATGTAGTTTAATGAATTTTCTTCTTTTTGTTCATGGACTAATTAAATATGTTGTGATTTGAAAGCAGAAGCTTTATTCTGTGTGAATTATGTGATTATATATATATATATATATATATATATATATATATATATATATATATATATATATATATATATATATATATATATATATATATATATATATATATATATATATATATATATATATATATATATATATATATATATATATATATATATATATATATATATATATATATATATATATATATATGTATATATAATGGGGGGAAGAGAAGTTCAGGTTTGGAATGGAAAATTTACCCGTTGTGGATGAGTTTATTTGGTACTTATGCATTATAACTAAACCAGCGCTATAGACTGTACAAGGAAACCAGACATGGAAACCCGTCAAACGGGTATTTCCCATCTAAATTGATTGCAAAGCGTGATTTCTCATTGCGTTTACAATATTTAAACGGTACTTGTACACAGGAGACATACGCAGGGAGGAGGGCCTCCGAGCCCGGGCCCCCTCGAAATCTCACGATTTTTTTTCATTTTCCCATAATTTTCTGATTTTTTTCACAGAATAATGGGTTTGAAGGATTTGGGCCCCCTCTCGAAAGCAAATTCCTGCGTACATGCCTGCTTGTACATTATAACTAAACCAGCGCTGTAGACTGTACAAGGAAACCAGACACAAAAGCAAACAAACGGGTATTTGCTAGATAAATTGATGGCAAAGCGTGGTTTCTTATTGAGTTTACAATATGTAAACGATTGTTTTTTGGGGTTTAGGGGGGGGAGGTACCTAGGTTATGTCACGTATTTAATATATGCTATGCTTGTTAGTGAGGAAAGCATTGGTAGAGTCTTTGGTAGACAGTAAAATTTTTCGTGGATGGGGCAGATTAAGGCAATTTTGGATTCGTGCGGAATGTCGGGTAAACGGAATAGAGGACTTGGTAGGGGTTAGTGAGTAGGAGAGGTATATGAACATGTATGTTCTATTTTAGTTTATCAGGAAATTCAGAATTCTGGGTGCCAGATGAGAACATCTGACTTTCTTGGTTGGTATTCTAGGGTAAAAAAGGCACGGAGAGAGGAGGTATGTTTTAAAGCTGTGCTATCTAGGGAGGGTATTACGTGGGCAATTTCTTGTACAGGTAATTTCATCCTGGTTGGGGAATGAATAAGATATTTGAGAAGGGTTAGAATGAAGACGGGTCCTTAGAGTAGCCCATTGTTTAGAGAATGGGAGGAAAATTGGTTGCACATGTAGTAAGCACCCCCTCCCTCCAAAAAAAAAGTTTTTAACTTTGTACATAGAAGCTTGTAAAAGATAGGTGCATCCTGATCGGGGTATTGAAAAGGAAAACACATTATTCCTTCAATTTACACCGTAAGTATTGAGCATTGCCCCTCTCCCAACTGAAAAAATTTAGTCAGGATTGTTTGAAAAAGGGTCTAAAGTCTCTGGGACGTATAGTCCTGGAATAGTCGTAGTAAGATTTGTTAGGACGAAAAATTATAATGTAAGCTTTTCAATGTTTTGACTGATTGCGATTGCTAAAAGTGGGCCCTAAGTAATATCTGGATATTACAAATTACGGGCCCTTGCGAGTAAGTTTCCTTTCATGACTTTTTAAGGATTTTTTAAATTGTGCGGCATTATTGTTGAAAAAATAAGAGATGGCTACATCACTAACAAAAGAGCATTTTGACCGGCGAATGGATGGGTTAACTGCTACGATTTCGATGCTACAACAAGAAAATAAGGTGTTGAAGACTGAAAATAAGCTGTTAAAATTGGAACTGATTAAGGTGAAATCGTCTGCACTTCGAGTGGATTTACATACACGGAGAAACAATATTCTGCTTCACGGGATCGATACGCCAAAGGAATCTGAAAATCTTCGTGATACAGTAAAAAAATTCTTCAGAAAAAACTCGGGATTGCAGATCCTGATCAAATAGGTATCAGTGTTGCGTATAGGGTCAAAAAATCCACCGCGTCTGATGATGTTGTTGGTCCTAGTCTGCGGAGCGGTAGGAAAAAAGCAGTTGAGCCTATTTTCGTGCAGCTCAAGAATTATGATCGCTCATTGATTCTTAAAGAATGTGGTAAACTAAAGAAAACGGGCTACAGCGTGTCAACTGACTTACCTGCTGAATTAGGAAAGCGAAGAAAGGAATTATTGGCTCTCGGTTACAAGCTAAAAAATGCAAAGGGAGCAGAGAAGGTCATTGAGACTCGTGTGGTCCAGCGTAACGTGAAACTCTGGCTGGAGACAAAAAAGTCAAAAAGCTCACAGCAGTGGGTTAAATACGATGATGACTGTTTCGATCCGCTAAAACTGTTTGCCAAAATGACCCAGAGGAGGTTGTTTCCGACCAGTAGTTTTGTCATTTTTTTTTTTTTCTCCGATATTTAATTTTTATGTACGTGATATCGTGAGAAGTTTTTTGAATTATTGTTGAAGCCGCACAGTAATTCTGTTTTAAGTTGTATGGCAGTGAAGGATGTAAAGCGAAAATTTTGTTTTCTTCTTTTTTTGTTTCATATTTGTTCAATTTTCTTTTCTCTTTTTTCATGTTCCCAAAATACAAGGTATCTAGTTTATTTTTGTTTCCTTTCAGTGTTCCATAAAGAAGTTCAATTGGGTATGTTCATTGTTTTTTACTCCTTGCTCTTCTGGAATTTTCACGACGGACCGCCGATTGCAGTTGGTAAGTGATGACTTTTTCTTCAGCTTCATCCCCGAGAGGTATCAGAGATTTTGATATAGATAGATTAAAGAATTTAGAAGAGTCTTATTTAAATCTCAAGCTCATTTTTGATCAAGAAATTGGTCAAGAAAATGATTTCCATTTGTTTGATGATAAAAATTTTCCTAAAAGTAAATATGTAATTTCTAATTTAATTACTGGGAGGTCTTCCGATTCTCAACTTTCGGTATTTCATTTGAATTGCCAAGGACTGTATTCCTCATTTTCTGACCTAGAGTCGACATGTCGGGAGCTTAGACCAGATTGTATAGGTCTATGTGAAACATTTATTACACAACAAACCGAAAGCCTTTTGGATATTCCAGGTTTACACTAGCCATTTTCTCCACAGAAAACAGATGAAAAGGGGTGGTATAGCAATTTATATCCGCGACACACACACTGTTCAAATTAGGCAAGACCTTACACGAAATACTGAACGAATTTTCGAGTCGTTGTTCTTAGAAGTATGGCTGTCCCCAAATAAAAAATTTATTGTGGGTGAAATTTATCGTTCTCCGTCAGGGTCAACGTCTCAGTTTATGGAACATATGGCTCAAGTTCTGGAGCTAGCCCAGTGTAAAAAAATGAGCTTATTCTCATGGGAGATTTTAACATTAACCTCAGTATTCCGCTAACGGCCGAAGCAGCAGATTTGCTAAATAATATGGCAGGTTCAGGCCTATATCCTGCTGTTACGATTCCGACACGGGTTACTGAGAGTACGCATTCACTTATCGACAACATATTCAGCTCCTTGCTCCCAGAGTCGGTGGCAGTCCTCGTCAGCGACACATCAGACCACTTCCCCATTCATGCAACACTCGGCCTTTCAGAACCAGCTAAGATAAGGTCCCGAATCAACCCTATGTTACCGATTATATGTTTAACAGAGGAAAACTTGAAGAATTTAAAAACAGGAACTAGAGCAATTAAACTGGGATAACGTAATGGAGATTCAAGATGTAAACGAAGCATTTGGGTCATTTCACTCGACGTTCATGGATGTATACAGTAGATGTTGCGTGAGAAACCCGAGAACTAATAAACGAAAAAAAGACCAGCCAATTAGCCCCTGGATGACGGATGGTCTTCTGGCCTGTGTGAATAAGAAAAACCACCTTTGGGGAGAGTATAGACGCTTTCCGAGCTTAGCGCGGCTAGAGGAGTATGAGCAATACAGGAAAGTCCTTCGGACTGTGTTACGAAGAGCAAAGCGCGTATACCTGCAGCAAAAGCTGACGGAAAGCGGGAAGGATGGTCGAAAAGTTTGGCAAATTATCAACTCGGTTCTACGGCCAACCACTAAGTCTTCCACATTACCAGCGAAATCGGTCGTGAATGATGAAGAAATTACAGAACCTACACAGTTTGCCGCATCGCTGAGTACATTTTTCGCAAATATTGGCGATACCACAGCGAATTCCGTCAGGATACCATCTAAGTCATACAAAGAATACCTTGGCCCGAAGTGTATGAAATCAATGGCAGTGAGTCCTGTAACACCAGGTGAGCTCGAATTATTCGTAAAAAATTTGAAGGGCTCTTCTGCTTCAGCTTTCGACCTGGTCCACACAAAGGCACTGAAAGCAGTAGTGAAGACCATTGCTGAGCCGCTAACTTACCTTGTAAATCTTTCATTAGATAAAGGGGTTTTTCCTGAAATGTTAAAAAAGGCAAAGATAATACCTCTTCACAAAGGTGGAAGTCATACAGACACAGAAAATTACAGACCAATCTCAATCTTATCAGTTTTCTCGAAAGTCTTTGAAACGCCAATGAAATCCAGCTTTACCAATATTTAGATGCCAAAGGCTTTTTTAACAGCCGCCAATTCGGGTTTAGGGCTGGCCATTCAACCGAAGACGCCCTTACTTCACTAAGTTTATTCGTAAACAGAATCCTAGATTCGGGTGCTTTACCTGCAGCAGTGCTTCTAGATATTAAGAAAGCGTTTGATAGCATGCACCACGAAATATTACTAGGAAAGCTGGATCATATTGGAGTTCGTGGCCAAGTCCTAGATTGGTTTAAGTCTTACCTGGAAAATCGTCGAATTTACACAGGAAATGACCAAACAAATGATGTCGTAGTTAATTGCGGGGTGCCACAGGGCTCTAAATTGGGACCGGTATTGTTTCTTGTTCACGTAAATGATCTTCAGCAAGTACTGACTCCTGCAAGTCGTAGCCCTTATTGCTGCAAACTATGTCACCCACAAACGACGCCGGGGTCTATAGTAGAAGCCGAGGACGAACTAACGGCACTTGCGGATGATTCACTTATGGCAAGCTCAGAATGGAACATCAAGTCTCTCAAAACGAAGCTACAAGACATTCTTGAAGAAACGTACCTCTGGATGGACGCAAATCGTCTAGTCATCAACATTGACAAATCGAGTGTTTTATTTTTTTCACGTATAGATTCGCTGGCTCCTGATGTGATTGGTATTGAAACCTCTCGTGGACTTATCAAGAGACCAGAAAAAGGACACGTTCGTTACCTAGGGGTTTTAATCGACGAAAACCTCTCGTTCAGACACCACATAGCAAGTGTCGAGACGAAGCTTTCAAGGAACCTTGGAATCTTGAGAAAACTCAGTCACCATTTCCCTAAAAAAATACTGATCCTGATTTACAATGCAGTTATCAAGCCTCACATTCAATATTGTTCTACGGTTTGGCAATCTAATTTCAAGACACATTTACAGAGACTAAACTCAGTTCACAATAAAGCACTTCAAATTTTAGGCCCAGCACCGAACAGACTATCAATGGCATCACTTTACAGACTATCTTGCACCGTTTTTTGTTTTAAATATTATTCAGGAACACTCCCATCACCATTTAGAGGCTTATTCACACTAGCATCACAAATCCATAGTTTAAATACACGATCTTCATCAGACATTTACATACCCCGACACCGACAGCTAGGTCGGAATTTTCTCCTAGAATTGCGTGTGCTAGAGAGTGGAATGCACTTCCGCAAGAGCTGAGGTCATATAGGTCTCTCGGCTCCTTTAAAAAGAATGTGAAAAAGTATCTAAAAGATTAAATATTTTTTTTACTAGATTTATTTTATTATTATTATGTTTAAATTTTTCGATATTATTATTAATTATCATATTTTAGTTTGATACTTCAAGGGGTGTGAGCGGAGGAGAAGTTGTGTTAAATTTATTGTTATATAATGGCGGTTCGGGTGGAAATTGAAGAGGACAGGAGGCCACGCTGTATTTAGAGTGTGAAATTATACGGGCCCAAACGTGCATCAATGCACAAGGAACTAAGTTTAGTGTATTTTTATATATATTTTTTGAATTAAAACCCATATTGAACTTGAACTTGAATGTAATAATATTGCAATTATAATAGAATGATAATATTATAATTATATTATTACTTAATATAAGCTAACTTGTAACTAATCAATCGCATTTCTATTTGGATAATTAAAGGACTAGAAGATTATCAAATTTTATCTTTCGGCAAATTTTGGTTAACATGGATAAGATAGGCTGTGTTTGTTTAAAAATTTCTTCGGCATTTAATGTACATTATGATTGCAAAAAGGATATTGAAGTTATTACTATTCAATAGAACACTGCCGGCTAAATGAGAAAAAAATATAAGGAAACCCACAAAAAATCTTTAAATGCCCGAATCAGGGCTTTTTAAGCTTTTGTCCCTACAATGCTGTAGATTAGGCCGAATTTTCCAATTTGAAGGACCCCTGAACAATTGTTGGACCTGAAAAAAATATGAGCACGCAGCAAAAAGTTTCTAGAGCATTAATTAGGTTTCAAATCAAAAATCTCAGTTCTTCTTCATTTTCAAATGTCTATTTAAACCACCAGCAACAAACACATATTTGTTCATTTTCACCCTGTAAGCTCATGGAAGAAATGTTAACCCGGGTACGGCGGTAACCGATCTATATATGAACCTGCGACCGCGAAACGAACCATTGTAAGAAAAATTATCAAAATTACCAGTGAAGATTATCAACCAGTGAAGAAAGAAAGTACCAGTGAAGAAATATAATACTCGATTGATTTAAATCTTTGTCTTTTTCAAGATTAGGTTTTTATCTCGATTTTTTAACACTCGAGGAGCGGAAATTTAAAGTTTTGTCTTTTTAAAGATTAACTTTTTCTTTAACATTTGAGGAGCAAGACAAGACTCTAGGCAGAGCAAGGAGAGAGACAAGTCCTTGAAGTTCAGGAGACAGACAACTTGTTTGAGGTAAGATAATTAATTATATCTAGATATAACTTAAGTTATTTTGTCTTTTATTTGCTTCAATCAGATTGCGGAACAACTATGTCAGTCTTATTGGCATAAAGAGGGAGCCAAATAATAGGGAGTATCAGGGGTTCAAAACTAATTTATAGCTCTTTACTCAAATACATGTTATTGAGGTTTTTAGTGACGACATTTTCACAAATTAATGGCCCTGCTTAAATACGGGGCCCGTGGTGGTACAAAGACCTGTGCGGACGCACAGGTCACATCTGCCTATTGTGCACACACCAAACAAGACCGTCACTAGCTTTCGTGGTACCCAGGGAAGAATAAAATTCAGCTCCCTCCTCCTGACTAAAATATAGGCAAAAAAAACAAATGAAAAATTAAAAATTTGGTCACGGTGGAAATAAACCTGAATTACTGTCCCTGCTCAGATAAGGGACACGTGGTATCGTAAGGCCATGTACAGACCACCAGGTCACATGTGCCTAGCATTTTTTGTAAATGTTGATTGACGTTGTATCCTCCCCTTCATTTGGTTGATAACTTTTGCGATCTACCCTGGAAAATGTACCTTTATATACGCTTGTTAGCGCACCATCCGGCCTACTCCCCCAGCTTCTCTAAGTCGTCAACTCAAGTCTTTTGTCATTGCAAATTTGCTCTTGTTTCCAATGAGCGTTCCTCTGCCCCTAGTCTGTTTACTATATTGACCTTAAATTGCCTTTGCTCACGACCTTCACAAAAATACGCTTGTTATTAGGATGTCTGATAAATCTATCTATTTCCTATTCTTTTTTTTTTAATTAAAGAGTGACATTAAAACTTTAAAGAACCGGTACTGTTCCGTGTAAGACACGCAATTCTCTCAGTAAGTTTATTAGTATATTAATAAACAAATAATATCAAGTGTTTAATCTTGAATAATTGCTGACTGGACTAGGCCTATTCGATTCATCGGTCTAAGTTCATAGCTACATAAGTTTATAAGTTACGGGCTAAGTTTATACGCTAAGTAAATACGTAACCGGAAACAAGAAATCTTATTATATGATTTGTTAATCATTTTAAATCTATTGGCTTCCTCAGAATTTTCAATCGGTATCACCTTTTCCCTATTTGGGACAAAAGTGTAGTTCGGTGCCACAAAAAGACAGAAAACGCCACTTTACTGAGGCGCAATCTTTTTGCCTAGGCTAGGCATACTTAGAAGGACACTAGAACTTTTGTTTTCTATTCAAATGAGCCTTCTTTTGATTTTCTAAGACCAGTGGTTTATTGCGATAGGCTCTGGGATAAAAATAAAAACGAATACATACTCTTATA
Source organism: Artemia sinica (assembly GCA_027921565.1). Lineage (NCBI taxonomy): Eukaryota > Metazoa > Arthropoda > Branchiopoda > Anostraca > Artemiidae > Artemia > Artemia sinica. The sequence continues at coordinate 41,934,671 of CM051259.1, read as the reverse complement.
AATTGTCTTCTCAAAAAGTCAAGAAAAATAATGCAAAATTTGGTATTATGGTAGATGAGAACTTGAAATTCCCCAATCAAGGTTCTCTGATGTGCTGAATATGATGTGTTTTTTTTTCATTAATCTTATATACTTAGTGATGTTTTCCCTTTTCCAGTAAATCAAGCAAATTTTATGAGGATTCATTATTTTCGACATGTAACCTTAAACTTAATGACTTTTATATATTAGCGTTGACATAAAACTAGAGCTTTTATGTATATATTTCAATCAAAACTTATTTTTATTAGAGCTTTGGTAACTATCAAATGGCGTTGACATGCGTATCTAGCTAAAATGCCATGTCTAGACACGTGTCTGACCAAAAATCAATGTTTAGGCCACTTCCATTCACAAGTAACACAGCCTCGGTAGCTAAATTGTTTCCGGTCGACAACATTGTTTATTAAACTAACGGTTCGTAAACAGAAAACAAACCATTTTTTCAAACTGAGATTTTGGCGGTCCGTGATGTGAAAAAAAATCACTCAAATATAATAAGCAGTTTTCTCGTTCCCATTGCAGGCTTTTAAAAACCCTGCATTATAAACTAAAGGGTAAACAATGTAGTGCAAAATTTATTTGTAGAGCTGGAGAAGGGTTCCCAGAAAACACTACGCCAAGTAATTAATGGGTCAAAAAATGCTCAAAACCCCACCCGAACTAAAAAAATCTTAGTACCCCTTCCCCTCCCTAAACAAGAATCGTTGGCTCGGTTGAGTATGTTACGGACACGCTTCTTTCCGAAACTCTGAATTTCTTAGCGTTATGCTACTGTAAAAGGGTATACAATTTAGTGTAAAATCGCCATTACTGCACATAATTTAAGTAGTGATAGGTTAATTAAAGAGAGAGGGGTAATAGGACATTACTGTGTCAATTAAAGAGAGAGGGGTGATAGAACATTACTGTGTCAATTAAAGAGAGAGGGGTAATAAGACATTACTGTGTCAACTAAAGAGAGAGGGGTAATATGACATCTCTGTGTCTATTAAAGAGAGGGGGGTAATAGGACATTGCTGTGTCAATTAAAGAGAGCGGGATGATAGGACATTACAGTGTTAATTAAAGGAAGCGCACAGTACCCGTACCATACAGGTGGGTGACCAATAGGTATTGAGATTGTGCACAAAGTAGAAACTTGCAATTGTTATTTTAGTCTATAGTTGGTAGTGGGAGTATCAAGAATGATTGGATTTGAGAAACAGAAGATCTTACGGAATCTAGTCAAATTGGAAAAATCTTTAGTGTTAGATGATGACTTTTTGGAATTATCTCTTCAACGGAAAATATTTTCTCTAGAAATGCTTAAAAGGCATAACGGGAACTGATTCTCCATCTTTGGACTATTCTATGAAGCTTACGCGTTGTGAATCAAATGCATTTACTCAATTTATTGATATATTAATTGAAACGAAACAAAATGACATTGTGATTCTGCTTTTAACCACTACCTAGGAATTCATTCTTTAAAGCAGTAGGAAATAAGTTTTTGTGACGATACTCGATTACTCCTCCTCCTAGAAGACATTGTTTTTTTTTATTGATTTTGAGTCAGTTTCTTTTTGGCAGTGAGACGGACAACATCGAAAAAATGTATCGTGTAGCGTAGACTCAACAGGTGAGGTAATGTAAATCCCATCATGTTCCATGAATAATTAAAATGGAATGTACCATTCCTACGATATGAGTTTTTCTATTGATTGCACGACACATATCCGTCATAGTACCTATTCTTTATATATCAATGTAACATCCGGATATTCACTAGATTTAAGTACTTCAACCCATTCATACTCGACAAAGAGTGACCAATCGAATGGTATAACTTTTATCCCATACACACGATCTTTTTTTATGTGTGTGCGTAGGTATTAATGAAACATGTAGTATTTTCTGTAGTGATGTTTTTATTCTGTAAATAAAAAATATGTATCATTCTTAAAAATGTTTTTTGTTCTCGAATCTGATTAGGGAAATTACTATTATTATGTATTGAATGGAATGATTCAATCTACAGTCAGTTGTGTTTTGACATCGATGCAAGTGGGGACTATGTATCAATTTAAAACTCCATTTAGATCGTTTCTTTGCGGACCATCAATGTCCGGCAAAATGACACTTTTAACAAAATAATTCAAAATCGTGTATAAAATGTTTTTAGAAAATCCAACAAAAATTTGCTATTGCTATAGTGTTTGGCAAGAAACCTATGATAGAATAAAAACCATTGCCCCAGACACGAAATTCATACATGGACTTGACATTTTCAATAGTATTGAATCAAACTCCTGGTTGATTATTGACGATCTGGCTGAGTCCATTGAAGAATGGTTTCAGGAGATGATACAATTGTTCACTGTCCGATCTCATTATCAACGGATCTCCGTAACCCTAGTTCTACACAATCCGTTTCAGCAGAGCAAGTGTATGAGAACACTTGCTTTGAATTGCACCTACTATATCGTCTACAGGATTGTTCGTGATTCCAGTTCCCTCATAACGTTAAACAGACAGGTGTATCCGGGTGAACCAAAATTCCTACTCTCGGCCTACAATCAGGCTACCAACAAACCTATGGATATATTCTATTGGACCTGAATCAGAACATACCCGAGGATCTGCGTGTAGTCACCGATATTTTTGACAATGAAATTACTGTATATCTGCCGGTGAACATTAAAAAGGTCGTTAGTTGCAATCATGAAACTGAAGAAACTACATGAACATCGACATTTATTCACCGTTCTAGGTAATTCAAAGCCACGACTTAGGAAGGCCATACTCAAAAATGGTGTCGACAGAGAATTCATTAATCTCGTATCTGAACTTTGTTTAATTCTAATTGAAGGCAATGTTTAACTCCCAGAAGGTGTTGAGCAACAGACAAAGCAACATCGTTCCCTTGTACGCTCCCTAGCATCAGCGGCAAGCAAAAATAAAGGAAACGATTTTAAAAGAAAACGACTTCTTCAAGCGGGCGGTAACTTCTTTACACTTTTACTGCCAATCATTGCAGGACTTGTAAACAGTTTTCTCTAGAGCGAGAATGGCCAAACCCTATAGATTGACTCCTATTGAACTCGCCTTTTCGCCAAAGGAACATTTCGAGGACAATCTCAATAAATTGCATTAACAATGAGACAATTGCCGACGATGAAAATTAATTCTGCTTCAAAATGCACTTCGCCGAGTCGACAAACATGAACCCTATCGTGAGAGACCCCTCAAAGTAAATGTCATTGATCACAATAAGGAAATGACTCCATCATCATCATCATCATCACCATCAACGATAATACCAAAAGAAGAAGAAGATTTGTCTAAAGTTATGACAAGTGTTGCAGATCTAATGCCACATTCCTATCGTGAACAGTGTAAAAGACTCTTGACATATCTCAATGCGAGTGAACATGTTTCAAATTGATGCTAATGGGAATCAAGTTGTAATCCATGGCAAGACCTATATTCTACTTGATTTATTATCAGATTTGGTCACGAATCTTAAAAGGCTTGTATCATTTGACAGTCATCTGCATACATTTTTAAACTCATCAAACTTTCCCAAAAGCCTTATTGCCAATAAACATATTTTAAAACGATTAAAGGAATTTAGTCAAATATCAAAAGATGTTTTTAAATCATTTTCCGAAAATACTAGCACGCCAAGTGAAAATGATTTGACAAGAGCTATGAGCGGGGGAGTCAAGCGAAGACGTTTTAATATCATTGCATCCCCCTCACCATCACTGTTAGTATGCAAACGGGCAGTGGACACTTCACTACGTGTTTACGTTCAAAATGGTTGAAGCATTGAAACATGTTTATGAGAATATTGGTTAGCCCTAGAGAAGCTTAGCCCTAGAACGTTGGCCGAAAAGAACAATCTTCGGCAATCTGTCATCCTTCATCCGCACAACGTGCCCTAGCCACCTCAACCTTTCTTTCATTATAGCCCTAGAGAGCGGTATTGAACCAAATTTTTCGTATAGTCTATTGTTTGAGAACAACCTTTAAGCAATTTCATTTATGTATTTCTTTTATGATTATGTATCTATGGTATATAATTAAATTAAAAAAAAAAGTTTTTCAACTGATAGTGTAAACCTCTGTTTAGTTCTCTATTTGTATGCCCTTGTATATTGACAGCTGTAACGGTTTACGTACATTCGAAGATAGTCAGTAAACGTCGGTATATGGTCTTTATTAAATAACGTGAGAATACACACAGAGAAAATAAGGTAGCACAAGAACAACTAACTACGACGAAGGCAAAAGATGGACTGACTCTTAGTGTACCAAGTGTACCAAGAGTATAACTTTCCTGGAACGGAAGTTCCCGCTATTGGTTGTTCGTCCATGCCTGGGAACGAGCCCTTTCCCACGACTAGCCTTAGTCCCGAGAGCCCCCCTGGCAAAGATGGACTGACTTTAGAAGTGTACCAAGAGTATAACTTTCCTGGAACAGAAGTTCCAGCTATTGGTTGTTCGACTATGACTGGGAACGAGCCTTTTCCCACGACTAGCCTTAGTCCTGAGAGCCCCTCCCCCTGGACCACTCTCGTTGACACATAAATGGCGAAATCTCTTAAGAAATGAGACACCTGGAAAAGCCTTCTCGATCTTATGTTACAAATACTTTACAATAGTAAGAAGCAACATCAAAATTTAAAACAAATAGAAATCATCACTTACATGAGGGGGGTTGCTCCTGCCTCAATACCTCTTTCTTTACGCTAAATTTTGACTTTTTTAGAATTTTTTAAAAGGGTTATTATTCTAATTAAACGACCCTTGTGTTTTATGAGTAGTTTTAAGGAGCTGGAACAAAAAGGCAAACTTCAGCGTAAACAGCGAGGTATTGAAGAGGGCAACCCCCCTCCCCTCATATACGTAATAATTTCTGTTCGTTTCAAGTTTTGATGTTCCTCCTTACTTTCAGTTTAAAAAAAATAGTTTTTTTATTTGATTATTACGAAATAATAGCGGGAAATCCGGCTCCCCCTCCATGGAAAGTTCTTCCCATGTAAAATAGCCCCCCCCTCTCCACCAAGAAAAATTATTGCGGTCCATTTCGGACGAAAAATTTTTTGTAGCGCACTTTCATATGAAAGAATTTCTGTTTGTTTTTAAATCATGCAGAAAATTCCCTTCTCTATGGAAAAGTTTTCCCGCAAATACCCCATCCCTAGTATAAAGTTGATCCCGCAGTAAATTCCCCCGAAAGAATTTCTAGGGGGAGGGGGTTTCGTGGAAACCCCCTTCCCCTACGGAAAGATACTCTAGACAATTCCAACCCGGTGAAAATTCCCCTTAAAATCTCTACATCTAAAATAATATCAGCAAGAAGCATCTTATAAAAATACCATACCTGTGGAAGTGCAAATTAAGCTTGTCACCAAGTCTTTTCTTGAAACATGAAATAACAATTCGCAAAATCTCAATGAAATCAAACTTCAAAATTAACGCGTTTACATATTTTGAATATTTGTAACACCCAAAGTTCATCTTTCCTGTAACTTGATACGTCTCTGTGACATGTGTTTGCCGACAGAAGTCAAATCTCCTCTCCTGTAACTTGATATGATCTCTCTTTGTTTTGGGTTCTTGGGCACTGGGCAATGGTTCTGTTAAATAAAAAAGTCACAAAGTCTTTTAAAAATAGGGCACCTATTGCATTTTATGGTAAATTCTTAGGACTTTGTTTTCACTTAATAAAAACACTGTGTATGGCATAATAAGTCCAAGCGGGGCCAAGCAGGACCAAAGCCCACACGTATGCAATACCAGAATTTTAATTTGTCAGGACCACAGTTCATATATTATCCAGTATGATCATTCTCTATCTCACCCATTATAAAAACCCGGACAGGGGTTTTTATGCAGAAACAGGCTAAACAAGCTAAGGCAGAAAGAAGTGGGAGGAGCTTTTTGTTCACGATGAACAGAAATGATCTGCGATAAGCTTACTGCTAATGCAGAAACAGGCTAAACAAGCTAAGGCAGAAAGAAGTGGGAGGAGCTTTTTGTTCACGATTACCAGAAATGATCTGCGATAAGCTTACTGTTATATTCTGTCTACTGTGGTCAGGACCCAACACTGAATAACACATCTCAAATATTTGTAACATGCAAATTCTCTTTGTGAAATGCGTTTGCCGACAAAAGTCAAATCTCCCCTCCTGTAAGTTGATAATGATCTCTCTTTGTCATATTCACCTTGCCAACACATTTCGCTTGCTGACATAAATTGAATATATCTTTGTGACTAGTAGAATTCTTTCATATATGCCTGCACCAGCTGTGATTTGCAACCTTAAGGTATGATACATTTTTAAATCGCAATTAAAGAAGAAATGGACTATAAATTTGCTGTGCTAAAGTTATATTTAGTTTTATGAATCGAGGCTTGGATATGCTAGTATTTATTTTTGAAGTTGGGAGCTGTGGGTTCTGGGTGCTAAAGTATTAATGAATTTGGGTTGTTTGGGCGCTGGGCTTTAAATTATCATTAGCTGCATTCGTTTTCGTCGTTCTATGGAAATCAAATCCTCGGTTTTACAATTAAGCCGTTCGTTTTCGCCGTTCTATGAAATGTTTCGCTTATAAGCCGTTCTTTGAAATGCCGTTCTTCGTTCTTAGTACCGTCGTTCTTAGAACGACGAACTGAGCCTCATACTCCGTTCAACAACTTTAGTTTTACTTTTGGGCGCCAAGTTTTAAAATAAAAAAAACAAGACAGAAAACAAGTTTATTGATATTTAATTTTGTAGATTTTGTTGATGGGGTCTTTCAACTAAAAAATGGTAGTGATTTGTTTTTCGTATATGTGGCACAGTTTTGAAATCTTCAGAAAGTTCTGGAAGTATTTTTGGGATAAATTGCTTTCCAAACTTTCAAAAATTCCTTAGGGGTCACTTGGAAACATCATGGGAGGAATTTCTAGATATCTTAGATTACAACTATTACTAAGAAACTCCAGCTAACCCCAGGTTTCAATACCCTTAGGAATATGTTCAATTGTTCAAACGTCTTAAGCTTAAAATTTAGAAAGGAAATTCGGCTGATTAAGTGTTAGGCTAAGTGCCACAACTATGAGTATTGTTCATATTATGGAATAAAAAATATTTCTTAACATGTGTCCCTATGTGGAGTCCACTATTTAGGATTGCACCCCCATTTCAACTAATCTAATGTCTATGCCCATTCATAAGCATTCAAAAGCAAGAGTGCCCATTTGCACTCTATAGAACGGTGCAACAGTCACTTTCCTCTAGTAACTCTATTGCTTGTTTTGCTATATTCACAAGTATATTTTCCATTTTTGTTGTGCTGGTTGATTGAAATTTTATCTGTGACATTGAAATTTTATCTGGCTAAGGAAAGCACTTATAAGCCGTTTTTTTCAGTTAAAACGAAGTTCTTAGAACGGCGAAATAAAACGCAATTTAAGAATAAAACCGAGAAAATCTTTTTAGTACTAGATGAACGACGAACGGTGAAAACGAACGCAGCTATTGGTTGCTAACTAGTTAGCTAATTTTATATTGTATATAGGCTATAACTCTAATATTAGCTGACTAGTTGGCTAATTAAGGCTTCAATGTATATATAAGTGAGATCTAATAGCCGACCAGTTGGCTAATTTGAAGATTGTGTATATACACTTATATTCATAGCCTATTAACCACCTAGTTGACTAGACATTTTTTGGTCAATATATACCAAATCATATTATTGAGTTAGGACTAAAGTGAATGCACCATTTGATGTCTTTTTTATGCTGATTACGAATATAATAAGCATTTCTATTGGAAATGAATTTCAGCCTTCGCCCCCCCCCCCTATATATGCCAATTCAGGGTTAGGTTAGGTTGGTTAGGTTAGGTATAGCCTATATAGGGGGGGGGGGCTGAAATTCATTTTCGATAGAAATGCTCATTATATTCGTAATCAGCATAAAAAAAGGCATCAAATGTGCATTCACTTTATTTGAAACTCAATAATATGATTTGGTATATATTGACCACCTAACCTAACCCTGAATTGGCATATATAGGGGGGGGGGCTGAAATTCATTTCAGATAGAAATGCTTATTATATTTGTAATCAGTATAAAAAAGGGCATCAAATGGTGTATTCACTTTAGTCCTAACTCAATAATATGATTTGGTATATATTGACCTCAATGGTATATTTACTTTATTTGTAATAATAATGATTTGGTAAATACTTACCAATATTAATATATTTTTCTTTCTATGCTTGTCAAAACAGAGACCACATTTTTAATTTATGCTAGCTAACAATTATGGTGAAATTCCACCAAGAGGCAGGACTATAGTGACTACCCTACTTGCAGTAAATTTTTACCAAATCTTATTATTGAGTTTCAAATAATGTGAATATACCATTCGATGCCTATTTTTATGCTGATTATGAATATAACAATCATTTCTATTGGAATGAATTTTAGCCCCCTCCCCTATATATGTCAATTCAGGATATATATTTGCAAATATGGGGGTAGGGGGGGGGGCTGAAATTCATTCTCGATAGAAATGATTATTATATTCATAATCAGCATAAAAAAAGGCATCAAACAGTGTATTCACTTTATTCCAAACTCAATAATCTGATTTGGTAAAAATTTACCCCATTTGATGTCTTTTTATGCTGATTATGAATATAATAATCATTTCTATCAGAAACAAATTTTAGGCCCCCCTCCTTCCTATATATGTTAATTCAGGATATATATTTGCACATTTGGGGGTGGGGTGGGGGGTAACCCCAACCCCTCATATTTGCAAATATATATCCTGAATTGACATATATAGGGGAGGGGCTGAAATTCATTTCCAATAGAAATGATTGTCATATTCATAATCAGCATAAAAAAAGGCATTGAACTGTATATTCACATTATTTGAAACTCAAAAATAAAATTTGGTAAAAATTTACTGCAATGTGAGGGTAGTCACTATAGTCCTGCCCTCTTGGTGGAATTTTCACAATAATTTGTTAGGCTAGCATAAATTAAAAATGTGGTTTCTGTTTTGACAAGCAATTGAAAAGAAAAATTATATTTAATATTTGGTAAATATTTACCAAATCATATTATTGACTTACAAATAAAGTAAATATATCATTTGATGCCTTTTTTATGCTGATTATAAACATAATAATCATTTCTATCAGAAATGAATTTTAGGCCCCCCCCCCCCTATATATGTCAATTCAGGATATATATTGCACATTTGGGGGTGGGGGTTAGGTTAGGTGGGGGGGGGGCTAAAATTCATTTCTAATAGAAATGATTATTATATTTGTAATCAGAATAAAAAAGGCATCAAATGGTATATTCACTTTAGTTCTTACTCAATAATATGATTTGGTAAATATTTACTTAATATTTTTTATTTATATAATAAATATCAAGCAATTAAAATACATTTTCAGAACCAGAAGAAAACCTGTTTCCTGTTACTATATGAATAAAAACTGAAACACTAAAAGGATAAAGCCTATACATCAAAACATTGGCAGATCCAGGATTTTTTTAGGGGGGAGATGCAAAAAAGGTTGATCCAGTAAACTTGCATTAGAAGCAAGTTTAATTTACACAAATTTGTGTTAATTAAGTAAATTACACTACTTTAGACTATGTTAGGTAAGTCAATAAACTAATAATTTCAAGGGTTTGATTTTAAATAATTTTAATAATAACCATATTGATCCAAAGCATAGATTTTTAGCTATTCATTGATATTGCCTCTACAATTCTTCCAAATTCCTCTTTGGTAACAGGGTGTGAGGGTTCTAGTTTTACATAATTTTGCTCAATTGGATGCTGGTTTTCTACCCTAGCATAGGATAAACTTTTGCTAAGCTACCATTTTTTTTATAATCCTGTTGTTCTTATGTCCAAGCCAAAAAATAATAATATCAGTATACAGTTGATGCTGTTGAGAAGAAAACACTAAAATTATGAAAAATACTTATGAGCATTACAAGGATAAAAAATCCTTAGGATGCTCCAAGCTGTATTTATGGGTATTAAGTTGAAACAAAAGAGTGATTTATGACAAAATACATAGGAAATAGGCTATATAATTTGGACTGTATACTTGCACATTAGGAGGGTTGAGGGTAAAGTGCTTTTAAGAATGACATAAGTAATTATTTTAGGATAAAGTTGTTTTCAGAATTTAATAGTGTTTATTTCTCAACAGCCCCAACTGCACACTGATACTGTCACACCTGTTGATTAAAAAGTCAAACTATGTTTTTGGGCTTTGGTAACTAGTGGCTGGGTACTCCTGAAGGAAACATGGTAAACAAATAAAATTAGTAGCCTGGCCTATCATAAGGTTCCTCATTTTAGGCTTTTCTAATATCATAGCTACTATTCTGACAATTTACCTCACCCGGAACCATTCCTTGGGGGGGGGGGGAATCATAGCTTTTGCCCAGGTTCCTTGGCTTAGAGTGACTGGGGAATAGTCCACTTCCATCCCATTTTTCACTTTGATTTGGCTTTTTTGCTTCTATTGGATTCTGCGAAGCTTGTGATCTGTTAGGTAATATATTAGAAGATGGTGTTATGTTATAAAGAATATAGGTAAAGATAAATCTCATTTTTCTACCCAAGCACCGGCAACAAAATTTTGAATGTAATGGACAGGCAAAGTAAAATATAACTGGCAAAAATGCAAGCAGTAGTCATAGAAAAGAATTATCATTTATGACCTTGGTGGTCAACTACAACTGACAGACATCCTAGAAACAGCAAGACTGGGCCACCCCCTCTCAGACTCAGATAACATGCAAGGCCAAAGGCGCCTACTTGTGAAACTGTGCAAGGACTGTGAAGAAACCCAAAGAAAGCAATCAAAAATCTTGAAGGGTGCATTAGATCTGCAAAGACCACTGACAACCATGTCTGACAATACATCTATGTGAATCCTGATCTCACGCCAATGCAAAGAGCTGAACAAGCTGCTAGACACCATGCAAAGAGATCACAGTCCTCCAAAAACCAACCAGATGCCAGCTCTTTAGCTGCAACAAATAAAATAAAAACCTTCAAACCATCAGATCAGAGAATCATTTACACTTTGTTTTTGTTTTTTATTTTGCATTGGGTTCTTCTTAAACTAATCACATGAGGATTATGAATTAATCATAAAAGAAGTTTTAGCTCCTTTTGGGCCTTGTTTTTAATGAAACCTTGCCTGTCAGCTATTTTTGTGGTATGTTCTACTTGGTGCAGAGAATTACCCCTTTAACTTTCAAACTAATTGGGGAAAACCAATTGGTTTGAAAACATCCTTCTCCCCACCCCCTCAAAAAAAGTATTTGTATACATTAATAGGGGAAATGATCTAAAAAGTTTCAATCTAATCTCGTCCCTGAATCTAGTTGTGTGTGCTACTTAGAAGTAAATTAAACTAATCATAAATGAGTATGGTAGAGATTGTCCCCAGGAGTTTTTTGTTTGGTTTGCCCTTTCTCAATTGATGAAAATAATATAGTTTTATTATTCCAATTTTCCTATTTTTTGAATAGACATATTAAAAAGGTGTGATTCATCTTCCTTCATCCTTCAAGATATACTTCCCCCCACCTCCTTTCTCCAAAAATGGTCAAAAGCCCTAACTGAAGTCTAGACCAGGTTTTATGTCATAACTATATCATTATTATTATAAGCTCTGCTAAGCAATTAAAATAAATTTCTTGCTATATTTATATTTTTGCAAGATTAATAAATGAATATTTATTTTTACTGGTAATGAAGAAGATTTATATGGCTGATTTCCAGTTTCCATTTAACACATTTAAATGACCAGATTCGATTTCCGATGTCTTTGGTTCTCTGAAGTACCATAATTGGAATAATAATATACAATGCACCTTAGTTCTGAAGGCAGAAGGCAAATCCTGCCAGCAGAAAACAACCAAGCAATAAATATTTAATGCTCTAAAGCCACAAGGGCCGTTGCTACAAAAAACAGCTTACACACATTCAACATTAATTTCAGCACTACCCCCCTCCCCCTTACAAAAAGCTCTCTATGTGTTATTCCTTGTTTTATATATTTTGAAATCTTTCTTATTGTCCCATAATCCTTAGATCCCATTATTGAAGCCAACCACTCACGTATCCCCACATTACCAAAAAATAATTCTGTCCTTGAGTAATCAAAACAGCTGCCAATGCACAATCTCTGGAAGAGGACCTTGACAAGATCAATAGTTGGATGTCCAACTGGCTGATGGAATATCAATATCAGCAAAAGCCACAAGCTTACAACAGGGAAACCTACTATCCATTATGAATATAGACTAGGAGACTTACTAATCACATCATGCCAAGAGGAGCACGACTTGGGAGTTGTCATTGACAGCAACCTCGACTTCTAGACCCACTACAACAGCATTATTGGGAACAAATCGTGTTGCAGGAGTTTTAAGGCGCAACTTCACTTTTGGAAATGATAAGACCCTTTGCCTTCTCTACAAAACTTTAGTACAGCCAATCCTTGAATATGGTCATTGCACTACACGTCCCTTTTACAACAAAGACGTCAAAGCTCTCAAAAAAGTTCAAAGACGAATAACAAAGTTCCATCCATCTTTGAGAAACTTACCTTACAAAGATAGGCTCTGCAAGCTCAAACTTTCTTCACTAGCTTATCAACTGCACCAAGGAGATGTCATTGAGGTATACAAGCTTTGCTACCACACCCACAAAAACATCCAGCCTACTGATGTTCTCAGCTTCAGCCACACAAACCTTTGTGGTCACAAGCTTCAAGAGGAGAGGTTCCAAAAAGACATCAGCCATTGGGCATTCAAGAACCAAGTAACACAACACTGAAACAAGCTTCCCTTTGAAGTCATCAATTTCAACTCATTAAACTTGTTCAAGCAGGAACTGGACAAATACTACAGTGAAAGTGCCTACAATTTTTTTCAATTTAAAATATTTTTGTAGAGGCCCTGTGGCCTATTTGTTTTGCATTATATTATTATTATATTATTATTATTATCATGAGAAAGCAGGAGGTAATCAATGAAAACAGGGAGAGAACTTTATTATTAGTAGCATTTGCACTTGATTTGTGTGGGTGAAGTGCCTACAATTTTTTTTGATTTAAAAGATTTTGCAGAGGCCTGTTGCCTATATGTTTTGCATTATATTATTATTACTATTATTATTATCATGAGAAAGCAGGAGGTAATCAATGAAAACAGGCAGAGAACTTTATTATTAGTAGCATTTACACTTGATTTGTGTGGGTTAAATTGGTGAACTTGATACTGCTTTTAACTTTGACTACTATTTGATGCCACATAACTGTTTGAAGCTTTCATCTTTTCTGGTTTTTAAAAACTGTGTTCTGGGCCTTATAGCCTACTCTTGACTCTGATTTGTCAGAAAAGTGGAACAATGTTCAATCTAGGAAATTATACACACCATACATAGTTAGCTCTATAATCAAACATTATGTTTATTTATATACCAGTGTGACTATTATGTGGTTTAGCCATTACCTATATGCCTAACCAGAACTGTTCTAAAGCTTAGTGGTGCCCAGGGCAAAATTAATTACACCCCCCCCTCACAACTCATATATGCAAAAAAGCTGAATCAAAGTGAAAGGATTGGTGCTTGATATTCATTATAGTACAATCAAGAGACATTGCCTAAGACAACATTTCTTCTGATCAATAAGGGGACAAAAGCCAAGTTCAAAAATTGGAGAGTACAAGACACTGCTTGATACCTTCTTTTGAACGTCATCAAAGAGTGAAGATAACCCCATAAAAGGAACCTCAGTGAACCTCATCAAAGAGCCGAGATAACCTCATCAAAGAGTCATGATAATATCATCAGATTGAAGTCAGTAACCACCATGAAAGAGTCAAGCTAGTTTTGACTTGATTTTTATGGGATCATGATAATAAAAGCCAATCAAGAGCAATAATGCTTCACAAGAAGGAAGATGTCAAGATATACTATATGATGATTCATGCATGTTTGTAATGTTAAGAAATACTGCCCCCCCCCCTGAAAGTCAACCCAAATTAATTTTGTCAATTTAATTAATCAATGGTGTAAAGAAACAATAGCTGCTCCAACTTAGTGTGCATTGGTTCTTGGTAACCCCTAAGAAAAGCTAAAATTCTGCTGGTATAATTCACCATATACATGTTTTCACAAGAGAAATGGTCATCTATAAAGTAGGCTAAAGTTATTTTAGGCCTATTTTTGCAAACATAAAAAGAATGTGTGTATATTCAATTGATTTACCACAGTATGGGAAAGGGTTTTCAAACATGGACCCCTTCCCTATTGGGAACATGCTTGAATATGGCCATCCATCTATCAGCTCCTTAATTCTTTGAATGTTAATATTTAAGTGTACCAAATAAATTAACTTGGATCTAAAATATATGCTTATCAAGAATTTTTCAGCTTAAATGTGTTGAATAAATATGTACCTGAGGCCAAGAGGTTGGCAAACACTCTCTCCATGTTTTATGGGGATTTCTTCTGTCTAACCCGTCCTGTTTAGTAGCATGGCTTAGGTGTTTCTTATTATTCTTTTTATTTTCTAGGTTTGTGTCTTCTATTTGTAGAGCAGTTTTGTTAAATTCTTAACAATGGCCAAAAAACAACGAGTTTTTGTTGTAGGTGTTGGCATGACAAAGGTGAGTATTATTATGTTTTTTTTAGTTTAATAACTCATGACTCCCAACACAAGACAGAGGCACAACAGGGATCAAGGAAGAGGAAATTTGATTTTGTAGCTTTGCAGTTCAAGTATTGTTCATTTCAAAGTAAGGACCTTTTAAGCTTCCTCAGTAAAAATGGGAGTTTGTCTTTTTAATGGTTAAACTAAAAAATAGTTATGCTTACATAGTATGAAAAAGAAAATCACATTCATCTTCATCCTTCGAAATGAGACTCTTAATACTTGGCTACTTTGGGGACAGTTTCATTGGAATGTATGGTTACAACAACCAGAGGAGGCAACCACTTTTTCAAATAGGCATTTGGAATATACACACAAGGATAGCAAATGAGTTTACAAGAACAAATAATTCAGTAGAGGGGCGAGCACTGTGCTCTAATGTCCAATGTATGTGGTTTATGCCCAACCATTTAAAGTTGATCAATGTTAAAAAAAAAGTGCGAGCATTAACTAATGCAAAAATCTTCAATTGGAAGCAGGTAGTAAATCCTGAGCTCAAAGAACAATGTAACCTAGGTCCAAACAAGCAAATTAATACCTTGGTAACTCACTATTGTGATGAAAATATGGTGGACTTCCTAAAGGTCCATTCTCAATAAGATTTTACTAGTGCTAATTTGAGCCATTACTATTTTTCACCGAATTTTTTGATTGGCTGAAAAATTACATGAAAAATTCTGATTGGCTCAAACTGCGCTAGCAGAATCTTGGTATTGGTAAAATCTCATTGTGAACAGCTTTAAAGGGATTTTTTAGCAGTGTTTTTGTGTCTGTCTTAAGCTGAATGTTTCCAGAAAAAAAGTATAAACTTAAAGTAAAGAAAATTGTATCCTCTAATGTTTCTTTTACTTGTTGCATGAAATCTAAGACCTTTTTGTTTCATAATTGAGATATTTGGAATATTGAAAGTTACATCTAAATTTAGGATTGGTGATGATTTTTCCTTCTTTCAGAAAGAGCCATAGTATTCTAGTAGCTTTGTGAAGAAAGTCTTTCAATTACTGTATATTTATTCGGCTTTAATTTTTTCAAAGCTTGAAAAAATTTAGTCAATAGTAGTCCAGATCATGGTGGGGAGTCTCTCATGGGATTGCCTGTGATGACATAGGAAAGCACACTTGCAGCTTAGAAGCTATAATTTTGGAATATATTTTTTATATAATTTGCTGTTAAATCTTGGGCAAAACCACATATAGGGCTGGTATCATATTAGGTAGCCACTCCAAAATATGCAATGGGTGCCTAATATGATACTCTACTGAATATTGCACCTTAATAGGGATCCCATTTGAGAAAGGATCAAGGTGCACTTGTTTCTATACATTTGTACTATAAATATAAAAATTTTTTGCATGCAAACAATGATCCGCATAGCACAGGTTGGCTCTCTGCCTTTGGCTGTGTGCTATGTATGGTGGGGGGTGGGTCATCTGATGCCTGGCTTGTTCTTCCTTCAGATTTATCCAGGTACTAATTTGGAGCTGGGTTGACCCTGGCTGAGTTTTCAGAGTGATGCTGCTGCCCCTGGTTTCAAGCCAGACATTCAGCAACACCAGGACTCCCTGCCCTTAAGGACACATGATTCTAAGTCCAGCCCGCCAACCGCTCATATTGTACAATGGCATAAGTTATATGGCTATGGGCAAATTTACACTTTGAGGGATAGTTTTAACAGATTCTTTAAGATATTGACCATTCTGTAAAATTCATAGAGGCAATTCTGTTTAGAAATAGCCAAAAAAAAAATAACTTCAGAACACAGGCCAAAAAATTTTCTAAGGGAGGGTGGGGGGATGTGGGCAAAATTAGGATTGAGGTTGTTACAATTTGTGCATAATGCAGTCATGCCTGAAAAACGATTAATTAACATACCACAACAATTGCATTGGCAAAAGATTACCATTACGAAATTTTTCCTTTTTACCAAAAACGTCTTTATGATGGTTTTTGAAGAGCTTCTTCAATTGGATGGTGTATGCATGTATAGGGGTGTTTTCACTCAACTTTTTAGGAGCAAGTTTTGCAGGAGCCAACTTTAAGGAAGGAGTCTTCCTTGGGTGTAAATTCTCTTGGGGAGAGTTTTCCCTGTAGGTAATTGTTCTAGAGGAAAGTTCTCTGGGAGGAGTCTTCCTAGAACCTTGTTACTAAGATGAAACCAAAACAAATGGGCATTGAAAAGCAAAATATCAAATGATCTTAGTTTTGGGGCTGGCTTTTTTCTGCTTGTCTTGTGGATTCGTTTTGCTTTTCAGTAAACAACTCCTAAATACAGAAGTATTTGGCAAGTGGTCATGCCTGCACATAGAGCTGGGAGTCTTTTGACTGTCCTTTGCAGAATCACTTTTTTTCATAAGGATTTCGAGATAGGGGCTTCAGGACTTTCCCCTAAGTATCCAGATTTTTGTTGTATTTTTCATGTAGATCGCCTGTTCTTTGTATTTTTGAATTCCTCAACACCTTTTAAGCATAGTCCTCTTCTATACCCATGTCCTGTAGAAGTAAGGAGACGATTGCTACATTTGGGCCATTGTTCCGAGTAGTCCCCGAAGCCGGCCGCGCCGACATGACGGCGGCGAATGTTTGATTTAGTATTGGCGGTGGCTCGCTGCCAGACGCACCGAAAACTGTTTATAAAAATTCCATGTCATCAAGCATGTTCAACCTCAACTTGATTTTAGTAAGGATTTTTAAATGGTTGGCTATAAACAAACAAGAACAATATGACAAAACAGGAGTTTGTTGGGCCATGCGGAAATTGCTCATGTTCACCGTCAGTCAGACCAAGTAAAATTCTCATTTTTAGTCACTAGACCCAAGGAAACCTATGTTGTGTTTATGTTTAACATCGCATTGTTCCTATAAAATCCCGTTTTTAGTCATTTTCTTCTTCTTAATGATTTGGGCTAATGTGTGCATAACTTTCAAAGTTTGAAGTTCAAACATCTCCTGTTCATCAAATACATACGATAAGGAAACGAAAAAATCAAATAACAAGATTAAAAAAACACTGTATACAAGTCAGATTCAATGACTTAAAAACACCAAAAACTTTGAATCAGCAGTCACATGAAGGTTAATTCAGAGATGACACTCTGAACAAGTTTATTGTTGTCATGGAAAAAAGTGAGTTTGTTCACTTTGCTTGGAGCCAGCCTTGATCTTTTTGCAGTCACTATCAGTCCTGTCGTTCTAAAAAGCCGTTTAGCTGGGACACTTGTTGCTGGTACAGCCAGAACTTGACAAGCGTAAACTGCCACTCGCGGGATCTGATACTAGCATTGGACCTTGGCGTCCCACAGAATGCCGCAAATGGGCTTCTTCTTTGTATCTGCTGAAATAAGTTGTTTTTATCAGGGAGAACTAATCTGCACGTTTACCATAAGGCCCTGGGTTCTGCACTTCAGGGGGAACTAAACTGTCCCTTTACCCTCTTCTTATCAACACGGAATAACCTTCCAAAATACTTTTTGGAAAGAAGTGGTCGAGTGATGGAGTTTTAAGTCAAAGTTTAAGGCTACTTCAACTTCAGTGTGCTCTGCTCACTGTGCAAAAAAATGTAATTCATTTCTATAGATATGTTTCTATACTAGGTCTAGGTCTTTTCCAGATAACATCCTGAATTGCCTAATGCTCTTTTACCTACCTTTTTTCATCAGAAAGAAAAATGAACAGAATTTCAAAGTGAATTTTTGTTTCAAGTTCTACTCCAAAAGGAGCGCCTTAGCTCCGCCTTCGAGTTCAACTGAGAGATAGACGCGTGCAATCGCCTCGACTGACCAAAGCAACACCAGTTGACGTTAGCATTCGCTTTGATTCGGACCAAATTAAATAATGAGTGACAGTGAGATAGTGATTGGATTGTTGGACAATTTAGTCGATGAAGATTATGATCGTGAGAGGCGTGGAAGACATTATAAAGCTCATTCGCGTCGCAGAATACTCTCAAGTGAGAGTGATAGCGATCAAACAAATGACTCTTGGAGCCCAAAGTTTCAAACTCGTGCTCGATATGGCTCTCGGAGCCCTGAAATTAGTTCTAGGAACGTAAAATCTTGCTCTCGGAGCCCCACAAAATCCATGACACAAAGCGGAAGGCTTCTCCTTAAAAGCACAAAGTAAAAGATTAAAAGAAAACACGTCAAATGACGCTCTATTCAAAAAGATTTCTGAAGAACGTTTTGGTACTAAAGAGGGTCCCAAGATCCATTAGAAACTTGCCAAAGTTGCAAATAGAGCTTTCTCTGAGCCTTTGGAAATAGTAAAGCTAAAAGAGTTATTTGAGCGCCACCCTAGGCCTGCGAATACCGATAAAATTGTTCCTCCAAAGGTGAATAGTTAAATTTGGGTTATTCTCTCATCACAGGCTAAACAGAGGGATGCTAAGGCACTCCAACTGCAGCGGACAATTGCTCACTCAACATTTTGTGTTTTAGACGCAGCAAATGCGATTCTTGAGCTTGAAAATGAGCATATCAAAGAAAAGGTTGTCAAAAACCTTACAGATGCAGTTCACATGCTTGGCCTCACCAGTTATGATCTAAGTCTAAAAAGACGTCATGCGATGAAATTCGAATTGAGCCCAGATCCCACTGTAGCATCAGCCTTATGTGCTCCTGAAGTCAAAGTCACGGAGTTTCTTTTTGGCAAAGATGTTGCCAAAACAACGTCTAAAGCTAAATCCGTGGCGGATTTGAAAAAAATCTTTTGGAAGACCAAAAAACGTCCGAGGGGGGGCCTACCGTTAACGTCGAAGGCAGAACGAGGCCCCCGTCCAAATTATCGGAGAAGGTAGGGCCAGGACCGTCAAGAGAGGTCCATATTCCAGAAAAGGAATTGCAAATAGCTGGTATATACTATTTAACATACCCCGCCCTTGATTTTTATGAATTTGTTGTTAATTTCAATAGGCAGTCACAACATTTGGCTGATAACTCTAAAGCTGGGAGAATTAGTAAGTACATCTCAAAATGGCAGTCAATAACCAGTGATTTGAATATTCTGAATATTGTAGCCTCAGGCTATAAGATTGAATTTGAGAAAACACCACTAAAAGCTTTGAAAACAAAAAACAAAAGTTTTACGTTTGAAGAAATACAGGCTATAAGAAAAGAAGTTGATATTTTATTGCATATAGGTGTTATTGTTAAAGTATCCGGCTTCAGAATAAAGGAAATACGTTGTATTTATTTACACTTTGAGGGATAGTTTTTAACAGATTCTTTAAGATATTGACCATTCTGTAAAATTCATACAGGCAATTCTGTTTAGAAATAGCCAAAAAAAAACTTCTGAATACATGCCAAAAATTTTCTAAGGGAGGGTGGGGGGATGTGGGCAAAATTAGGATTGAGGTTGTTACAATTTGTTCATAATGCAGTCATGCCTGAAAAACGATAAATTAACATACCACAACAATTGCATTGGCAAAAGATTACCGTTACGAAATTTTTCCTTTTTACCAAAAACGTCTTTATGATGGTTTTTGAAGAGCTTCTTCAATTGGATGGTGTATGTATGTATAGGGTGTTTTCACTCAACTTTTTAGGAGCAAGTTTTGCAGGAGCCAACTTTAAGGAAGGAGTCTTCCTTGGGTGTACATTCTCTTGGGGAGAGTTTTCCCTGTAGGTAATTGTTCTAGAGGAAAGTTCTCTGGGAGGAGTCTTCCTAGAACCTTGTTACTAAGATGAAACCAAAACAAATGGGCATTGAAAAGCAAAATATCAAATGATCTTAGTTTTGGGGCTGGCTTTTTTCTGCTTGTCTTGTGGATTCGTTTTGCTTTTCAGTAAACAACTCCTAAATACAGAAGTATTTGGCAAGTGGTCATGCCTGCACATAGAGCTGGGAGTCTTTTGACTGTCCTTTGCAGAATCACTTTTTTCATAAGGATTTCGAGATAGGGGCTTCAGGACTTTCCCCTAAGTATCCAGATCTTTGTTGTATTTTTCATGTAGATCGCCTGTTCTTTGTATTTTTGAATTCCTCAACACCTTTTAAGCATAGTCCTCTTCTATACCCATGTCCTGTAGAAGTAAGGAGATGATTGCTACATTTGGGCCATTGTTCCGAGTAGTCCCCGAAGCCGGCCGCGCCGACATGACGGCGGCGAATGTTTGATTTAGAGTAGAGATGCCCCTATTGATCGTGACCCCACCACGTGGTTTATGGTTTTCTCAGTGAGAATGAAAAAACAGGAATTTTCTCACTTGGAAAAAACATGAATTTTGTCACATTTATGGTTGTTTTCATGGATGGATATGTGTGTTGTTCGATTTATTTGATGTTTTTCTCGGATGTCAACATCAAATTATGGATGTTTTATGGTTTTTGTCAGTGAGAATTTGAAAAAACATGAATTTTCTCACATTTATGTCTGTTTTCATGGTTTTTGTCAGTGAGAATTTGAAAAACAGGAACTTTATCACATTTAAGGATGACAACAGCAATTCATGTCTGTTTTATGGTTTTCTCAGTGAGAATGGACATGCTTGACGCGAATGTTACGAGATTGTTTGGCTAGCCTGGCCTGAGAACTTGATTTACATAATCGCTAGGGGAAATTATTGATTCACGAAGGGGAAATTAAGAAACAAACATGGCTTCATTGTTGTTTGGCTAGCCTGGTCTGAGAACTTGATTTACATAATCGCTAGGGGAAATTATTGATTCACGAAGGGGAAATTAAGAAAAAAACATGGCTTCATTGTTGTTTGGCTAGCCTGGTCTGAGAACTTGATTTACATAATCGCTAGGGGAAATTATTGATTCACGAAGGGGAGAATTAAGAAACATTAAGGCTTCTTTAATCTTAGGTCTGAGGGATAAACGTTCTTTAGGTCAGAGAGAAAAATTAATATTCTATTTTCAAATAGGGCTTCATTGATCTTTAGGGTCAGGAATTATAATTGACATCACTTGTTATCTTGGAATTATGCGGGAGTCTAAAGAGATAGAAATTCTATTTTTAAATACGGCTTCACGGAGCTTTAAGTCGGAGAGGTAAATTGATATTCTAACGAAACCCTAATAGTTTAGCTAGGAAAATTTATGAGATGAAGAGATTAACGTAGGAAAGGGTTTCCTAGAAATTTGAAATGCGTTAGCGCAGAGATGCCATTCAAAAGGAACACGCTGAAATTACGTTTAGGGATTATTTGGGCGAAACGGTTTTATCCATTTTATGGGATTATTTCGGCGAAACCGTTAGAGACATTTTGAAAGAAGATTTTAGAAATGGTTTTAGAAGAGGTTTTGAGTGTGGTCGTTATAATACACAAGTTCCATTTGAACAGTGTTGTGAGGTCCTCTACCCCAACCCCAAAGGGTTCCGATCCCCCACCACAACCCCGAAGGAAGCCCCCGGTACTCAAAGGCCCCCCCAAGCTCCCATAGAGCCCCAACCCCCCAAACGCCCTCCTCAGACCCTCAAAGACCCTCCTCTGGTCCTCAAAGGGCCCCCGGACCCCCAAAGGGTACCCCGGACCCCAAAGGGCACCCCCAGACCCTCAACGGCCATCCCCGGGCCCCCCAAAGGCCCATCGAGCTCCCAAAGGACCAACGGGGTCCCAAAGGCCCTCCACCGGTCCCCAAATGTCACCCAGACACCCAAAGGCCCTCCCTGTGCCCCAAAGGCCCTCCCTGTGCCCCAAAGGCCCTCCCCCGGCCCCCCTCCTCCTCCTCCTCCTCCCACCTCCTCCTCCTCCCTCCTCCTCATCCTCCCTCCTCCTCCTCTCCTCCTCCTCCTCCCACCTCCTCCCTCCTCCACCTCCTCCCACCTCCTCCCTCCTCCTCCTCCCTCTTTCTCCTCCTCCCCTCTCCTCCCCCCCCCCATTCCCTCCCCATTTTTTATACTTTTTTTGTGCATTGAGACACAGAACGACCCCCTGCCCCCGCCCCCTCCCCCCTCCAAAGGTCTGATTTTTTCAAAGTTCATTTTGAATTTCTTTCATTGAAATGCAAGAGTTGGAATATTTCAGTAGTGTTTGGTTGTGGTTTACCTTGTCACAGTTACATTTTCTTGATTTTTCAAAGTTCATTTTGAATTTCTTTCGTTGAAATGCAAGAGTTGGAATATTTCAGTAGTGTGATGTTGTAGTTTACCATGTCACAGTTACATTCCCTTAATTTTTCAAAGTTCATTTTGAATTTCTTTCGTTGAAATGCAAGAGTTGGAATATTTCACTAGTGTGATGTTGTAGTTTACCCTGTCACAGTTACATTCCCTTAATTTTTGATAGTCCATTTTGAATTTCTTTCGTTGAAATGCAAGAGTTGGAATATTTCAGTAGTGTTTGGTTGCGGTTTACCATGTCACAGTTACATTCCCTTAATTTTTGATAGTCCATTTTGAATTTCTTTCGTTGAAATGCAAGAGTTGGAATATTTCAGTAGTGTTTGGTTGCGGTTTACCTTGTCACAGTTACATTTTCTTGATTTTTCAAAGTTCATTTTGAATTTCTTTCATTGAAATGCAAGAGTTGGAATATTTCAGTAGTGTTTGGCTGCGGTTTACCATGTCACAGTTACATTCCCTTAATTTTTGATAGTCCATTTTGAATTTCTTTCGTTGAAATGCAAGAGTTGGAATATTTCAGTAGTCTTTGGTTGCGGTTTACCTTGTCACAGTTACATTTTCTTGATTTTTCAAAGTTCATTTTGAATTTCTTTCATTGAAATGCAAGAGTTGGAATATTTCAGTAGTGTTTGGTCGTGGTTTACCTTGTCACAGTTACATTTTCTTGATTTTTCAAAGTTCATTTTGAATTTCTTTCGTTGAAATGCAAGAGTTGGAATATTTCAGTAGTGTTTGGTTGCGGTTTACCTTGTCACAGTTACATTCCATTAATTTTTCAAAGTTCATTTTGAATTTCTTTCGTTGAAATGCAAGAGTTGGAATATTTCACTAGTGTTTGGTTGTGGTTTACCATGTCACAGTTACATTCCCTTAATTTTTCAAAGTTCATTTTGAATTTCTTTCGTTGAAATGCAAGAGTTGGAATATTTCACTAGTGTTTGGTTGCGGTTTACCTTGTCACAGTTACATTTTCTTGATTTTTCAAAGTTCATTTTGAATTTCTTTCATTGAAATGCAAGAGTTGGAATATTTCAGTAGTGTTTGGTCGTGGTTTACCTTGTCACAGTTACATTCTCTTAATTTTTCAAAGTTCATTTTGAATTTCTTTCGTTGAAATGCAAGAGTTGGAATATTTCAGTAGTGTTTGGTTGCGGTTTACCTTGTCACAGTTACATTCCCTTAATTTTTCAAAGTTCATTTTGAATTTCTTTCGTTGAAATGCAAGAGTTGGAATATTTCACTAGTGTTTGGTTGTGGTTTACCATGTCACAGTTACATTTTCCTGATTTTTCAAAGTTTATTTTGAATTTCTTTCATTGAAATGCAAGAGTTGGAATATTTCACTAGTGTTTGGTTGTGGTTTACCATGTCACAGTTACATTTTCCTGATTTTTCAAAGTTTATTTTGAATTTCTTTCATTGAAATGCAAGAGTTGGAATATTTCAGTAGTGTTTGGTTGTGGTTTACCTTGTCACAGTTACATTTTCTTGATTTTTCAAAGTTCATTTTGAATTTCTTTCATTGAAATGCAAGAGTTGGAATATTTCAGTAGTGTGATGTTGTGGTTTACCTTGTCACAGTTACATTTTCTTGATTTTTCAAAGTTCATTTTGAATTTCTTTCGTTGAAATGCAAGAGTTGGAATATTTCAGTAGTGTTTGGTTGTGGTTTACCTTGTCACAGTTACATTTTCTTGATTCTTCAAAGTTCTTTTTGAATTTCATTCGTTGAAATGCAAGAGTTGGAATATTTCAGTAGTGTTTGGTTGTGGTTTACCTTGTCATAGCTACATTTTCATGATTTTTCAAAGTTCATTTTGAATTTCTTTCGTTGAAATGCAAGAGTTGAAATATTTCAGTAGTGTTTGGTTGTGGTTTACCTTGTCACAGTTACATTTTCTTGATTCTTCAAAGTTCATTTTGAATTTCTTTCGTTGAAATGCAAGAGTTGGAATATTTCAGTAGTGTTTGATTGTGGTTTACCTTATCATAGTTACATTTTCTTGATTTTTCAAAGTTCATTTTGAATTTCTTTCGTTGAAATGCAAGAGATGGAATATTTCAGTAGCGTTTGGTTGTGGTTTAACTTGTCACAGTTACATTTTCTTGATTTTTCAAAGTTCATTTTGAATTTCTTTCGTCGAAATGCAAGAGTTGGAATATTTCAGTAGTGTTTGGTTGTGGTTTACCTTGTCAAAGTTACATTTTCTTGATTTTTCAAAGTTCATTTTGAATTTCTTTCGTTGAAATGCAAGAGTTGGAATATTTCAGTAGTGTTTGGTTGTGGTTTACCTTGTCACAGTTACATTTTCTTGATTTTTCAAAAAGCAAGAGCTGGAATATTTCAGTAGTGTTTGCTTGTGGGTTACCTTGTCACAGTTACATTTTCTTGATTTTTCAAAGTTCATTTGAATTTCTTTCGTTGAAATGCAAGAGTTGGAATATTTCAGTAGTGTTTGGTTGTGGTTTACCTTGTCACAGTTACATTTTCTTGATTTTTCAAAGTTCATTTTGAATTTCTTTCGTTGAAATGCAAGAGTTGGAATATTTCAGTAGTGTTTGGTTGTGGTTTACCTTGTCACAGTTACATTTTCTTGATTTTTCAAAGTTCATTTTGAATTTCTTTCGTTGAAATGCAAGAGTTGGAATATTTCAGTAGTGTGTTGATTGTAGTTTACCCTGTCACAGTTACATTTTCTTGATTTTTCAAAGTTCATTTGAATTTCTTTCGTTGAAATGCAAGAGTTGGAATATTTCAGTAGTGTTTGGTCGTGGTTTACCTTGTCACAGTTACATTTTCGTGATTTTTCAAAGTTCATTTTGAATTTCTTTCGTTGAAATGCAAGAGTTGGAATATTTCAGTAGTGTTTGGTCGTGGTTTACCTTGTCACAGTTACATTTTCTTGATTTTTCAAAGCTCATTTCGAATTTCTTTCATTGAAAAGCAAGAGTTGGAATATTTCAGTAGTGTTTGGTCGTGGTTTACCTTGTCACAGTTACATTTTCGTGATTTTTCAAAGTTCATTTGAATTTCTTTCGTTGAAATGCAAGAGTTGGAATATTTCAGTAGTGTTTGGTTGTGGTTTACCTTGTCACAGTTACATTTTCTTGATTTTTCAAAGTTCATTTTGAATTTCTTTCGTTGAAATGCAAGAGTTGGAATATTTCAGTAGTGTTTGATTGTGGTTTACCTTGTCACAGTTACATTTTCTTGATTTTTCAAAGTTCATTTTGAATTTCTTTCATTGAAATGCAAGAGTTGGAATATTTCAGTAGTGTTTGGTTGTGGTTTACCTTGTCACAGTTACATTTTCTTGATTTTTCAAAGTTCATTTTGAATTTCTTTCGTTGAAATGCAAGAGTTGGAATATTTCAGTAGTGTTTGGTTATGGTATACCTTGTCACAGTTACATTTTCTGATTTTTCAATGTTCATTTTGAATTTCTTTCGTTGAAATGCAAGAGTTGGAATATTTCAGTAGTGTTTGGTTGTGGTTTACCTTGTCACAGTTACATTTTCTTGATTTTTCAAAGTTTATTTTGAATTTCTTACATTGAAATGCAAGAGTTGGAATATTTCAGTAGTGTTTGGTTGTGGTTTACCCTGTCACAGTTACATTTTCTTGATTTTTCAAAGTTCATTTTGAATTTCTTTCATTGAAATGCAAGAGTTGGAATATTTCAGTAATGTTTGGTTGTGGTTTACCTTGTCACAGTTACATTTTCATGATTTTTCAAAGTTCATTTTGAATTTCTTTCGTTGAAATGCAAGAGTTGGAATATTTCAGTAGTGTATGGTTATGGTATACCTTGTCAAAGTTACATTTTCATGATTTTCCAAAGTTCATTTTGAATTTCTTTCATTGAAATGCAAGAGTTGGAATATTTCAGTAGTGTTTGGTCGTGGTTTACCTTGTCACAGTTACATTTTCTTGATTTTTCAAAGTTCATTTTGAATTTCTTTCGTTGAAATGCAAGAGTTGGAATATTTCAGTAGCGTTTGGTTGTGGTTTAACTTGTCACAGTTACATTTTCATGATTTTTCAAAGTTCATTTTGAATTTCTTTCGTTGAAATGCAAGAGTTGGAATATTTCAGTAGTGTTTGGTTGTGGTTTAACTTGTCAAAGTTACATTTTCTTGATTTTTCAAAGTTCATTTTGAATTTCTTTCGTTGAAATGCAAGAGTTGGAATATTTCAGTAGTGTTTGGTTGTGGTTTAACTTGTCAAAGTTACATTTTCTTGATTTTTCAAAGTTCATTTTGAATTTCTTTCGTTGAAAAGCAAGAGTTGGAATATTTCAGTAGTGTTTACTTGTGGTTTACCTTGTCACAGTTACATTTTCTTGATTTTTTCAAAGTTCATTTGAATTTCTTTCGTTGAAATGCAAGAGTTGGAATATTTCAGTAGTGTCTGGTTATGGTTTACCTTGTCACAGTTACATTTTCTTGATTTTTTCAAAGTTCATTTTGAATTTCTTTCGTTGAAATGCAAGAATTGAATTATTTCAGAAGTGTCTGGTTATGGTTTACCTTGTCACAGTTACATTCTCTTGATTTTTCAAAGTTCATTTGAATTTCTTTCGTTGAAATGCAAGAGTTGGATTATTTCAGAAGTGTTTGGTCGTGATTTACCATGTCACAGTTACATTTTCTTGATTTTTCAAAGTTCATTTTGAATTTCTTTCATTGAAATGCAAGAGTTGAACTATTTCAGTAGTGTTTGGTCGTGGTTTACCTTGTCACAGTTACATTTTCTTGATTTTTCACAGCTCATTTTGAATTTCTTTCGTTGAAAAGCAAGAGTTGGAATATTTCAGTAGTGTTTGCTTATGGTTTACCTTGTCACACTTACATTTTCTTGATTTTTCAAAGCTCATTTGAATTTCTTTCGTTGAAAAGCAGGAGATGGAATATTTCAGTAGTGTTTGGTTATGGTTTACCTTGTCACAGTTACATTTTCTTGATTTTTCAAAGTTCATTTTGAATTTCTTTCGTTGAAGTGCAAGAGTTGGAATATTTCAGTAGTGTTT
This sequence comes from Artemia sinica, assembly GCA_027921565.1. NCBI lineage: Eukaryota > Metazoa > Arthropoda > Branchiopoda > Anostraca > Artemiidae > Artemia > Artemia sinica. The sequence continues at coordinate 41,906,763 of CM051259.1, read as the reverse complement.
GGTTATGGTTTACCTTGTCACAGTTACATTTTCTCGATTTTTCAAATTCATTTTGAATTTCTATCGTTGAAATGCAAGAGTTGGAATATTTCAGTAGTGTTTGGTTGTCGTTTACCATGTCACAGTTACATTTTCTTGATTTTTCAAACTTCATTTTGAATTTCTTTCTTTGAAATGCAAGAGTTGGAATATTTCAGTAGTGTTTGGTTGTGGTTTACCTTGTCACAGTTACATTTTCTTGATTTTTCAAAGTTCATTTTGAATTTCTTTCGTTGAAATGCAAGAGTTGGAATATTTCACTAGTGTATGGTTGTGGTTTACCTTGTCACATGTACACACATGTATACACATGTACACACATGTGCTTATCATGAGTGCTCATGATAAGTTAACCTAACCTTTTCCGGTGAGTATGGTTAGGTTAGACTAGATTCAGTTAGGTTAGATTAGACTAGGTTAGGTTAGCCTACGTACGCTTCACTTAGGTTAGCTTAGGTTAGGTGAGAGACATGCGAAAAGTTAGGTGTATGATTAGGTTAGGTTAGGTTAGATTAGGCTAGGTTAGGTTAAGTTAGGTTAGGCTAGGTTAGCCTACGTACGCGCGCGTACGTAGGCTAACCTAGCCTAACCTAACTTAACCTAACCTAGCCTAATCTAACCTAACCTAACCTAATCATACACCTAACTTTTCGCATGTCTCTCACCTAACCTAAGCTAACCTAAGTGAAGCGTACGTAGGCTAACCTAACCTAGTCTAATCTAACCTAACTGAATCTAGTCTAACCTAACCATACTCACCGGAAAAGGTTAGGTTAACTTATCATGAGCACTCATGATAAGCACATGTGTGTACATGTGTATACATGTGACAAGGTAAACCACAACCATACACTAGTGAAATATTCCAACTCTTGCATTTCAACGAAAGAAATTCAAAATGAACTTTGAAAAATCAAGAAAATGTAACTGTGACAAGGTAAACCACAACCAAACACTACTGAAATATTCCAACTCTTGCATTTCAAAGAAAGAAATTCAAAATGAAGTTTGAAAAATCAAGAAAATGTAACTGTGACATGGTAAACGACAACCAAACACTACTGAAATATTCCAACTCTTGCATTTCAACGATAGAAATTCAAAATGAATTTGAAAAATCGAGAAAATGTAACTGTGACAAGGTAAACCATAACCAAACACTACTGAAATATTCCAACTCTTGCACTTCAACGAAAGAAATTCAAAATGAACTTTGAAAAATCAAGAAAATGTAACTGTGACAAGGTAAACCATAACCAAACACTACTGAAATATTCCATCTCCTGCTTTTCAACGAAAGAAATTCAAATGAGCTTTGAAAAATCAAGAAAATGTAAGTGTGACAAGGTAAACCATAAGCAAACACTACTGAAATATTCCAACTCTTGCTTTTCAACGAAAGAAATTCAAAATGAGCTGTGAAAAATCAAGAAAATGTAACTGTGACAAGGTAAACCACGACCAAACACTACTGAAATAGTTCAACTCTTGCATTTCAATGAAAGAAATTCAAAATGAACTTTGAAAAATCAAGAAAATGTAACTGTGACATGGTAAATCACGACCAAACACTTCTGAAATAATCCAACTCTTGCATTTCAACGAAAGAAATTCAAATGAACTTTGAAAAATCAAGAGAATGTAACTGTGACAAGGTAAACCATAACCAGACACTTCTGAAATAATTCCAATTCTTGCATTTCAACGAAAGAAATTCAAAATGAACTTTGAAAAAATCAAGAAAATGTAACTGTGACAAGGTAAACCATAACCAGACACTACTGAAATATTCCAACTCTTGCATTTCAACGAAAGAAATTCAAAATGAACTTTGAAAAATCAAGAAAATGTAACTGTGACAAGGTAAACCACAAGCAAACACTACTGAAATATTCCAACTCTTGCTTTTCAACGAAAGAAATTCAAAATGAACTTTGAAAAATCAAGAAAATGTAACTTTGACAAGTTAAACCACAACCAAACACTACTGAAATATTCCAACTCTTGCATTTCAACGAAAGAAATTCAAAATGAACTTTGAAAAATCAAGAAAATGTAACTTTGACAAGTTAAACCACAACCAAACACTACTGAAATATTCCAACTCTTGCATTTCAACGAAAGAAATTCAAAATGAACTTTGAAAAATCATGAAAATGTAACTGTGACAAGTTAAACCACAACCAAACGCTACTGAAATATTCCAACTCTTGCATTTCAACGAAAGAAATTCAAAATGAACTTTGAAAAATCAAGAAAATGTAACTGTGACAAGGTAAACCACGACCAAACACTACTGAAATATTCCAACTCTTGCATTTCAATGAAAGAAATTCAAAATGAACTTTGGAAAATCATGAAAATGTAACTTTGACAAGGTATACCATAACCATACACTACTGAAATATTCCAACTCTTGCATTTCAACGAAAGAAATTCAAAATGAACTTTGAAAAATCATGAAAATGTAACTGTGACAAGGTAAACCACAACCAAACACTACTGAAATATTCCAACTCTTGCATTTCAATGAAAGAAATTCAAAATGAACTTTGAAAATTCAAGAAAATGTAACTGTGACAGGTAAACCACAACCAAACACTACTGAAATATTCCAACTCTTGCATTTCAATGTAAGAAATTCAAAATAAACTTTGAAAAATCAAGAAAATGTAACTGTGACAAGGTAAACCACAACCAAACACTACTGAAATATTCCAACTCTTGCATTTCAACGAAAGAAATTCAAATGAACATTGAAAAATCAAGAAAATGTAACTGTGACAAGGTATACCATAACCATACACTACTGAAATATTCCAACTCTTGCATTTCAACGAAAGAAATTCAAAATGAACTTTGAAAAATCAAGAAAATGTAACTGTGACAAGGTAAACCACAACCAAACACTACTGAAATATTCCAACTCTTGCATTTCAATGAAAGAAATTCAAAATGAACTTTGAAAAATCAAGAAAATGTAACTGTGACAAGGTAAACCACAATCAAACACTACTGAAATATTCCAACTCTTGCATTTCAACGAAAGAAATTCAAAATGAACTTTGAAAAATCAAGAAAATGTAACTGTGACAAGGTAAACCACAACCAAACACTACTGAAATATTCCAACTCTTGCATTTCAACGAAAGAATTCAAATGAACTTTGAAAAATCACGAAAATGTAACTGTGACAAGGTAAACCACGACCAAACACTACTGAAATATTCCAACTCTTGCATTTCAACGAAAGAAATTCAAAATGAACTTTGAAAAATCAAGAAAATGTAACTGTGACAGGTAAACTACAATAACACACTACTGAAATATTCCAACTCTTGCATTTCAACGAAAGAAATTCAAAATGAACTTTGAAAAATCAAGAAAATGTAACTGTGACAATGGAAACCACACCCAAACACTTCTGAAATATTCCAACTCTTGCATTTCAATGAAAGAAATTCAAAATGAACTTTGAAAAATCAAGAAAATGTAACTGTGACAAGGTAACCCACAAGCAAACACTACTGAAATATTCCAACTCTTGCATTTCAACGAAAGAAATTCAAATGAACTTTGAAAAATCAAGAAAATGTAACTGTGACAAGGTAACCCACAAGCAAACACTACTGAAATATTCCAGCTCTTGCTTTTTGAAAAATCAAGAAAATGTAACTGTGACAAGGTAAACCACAACCAAACACTACTGAAATATTCCAACTCTTGCATTTCAACGAAAGAAATTCAAAATGAACTTTGAAAAATCAAGAAAATGTAACTTTGACAAGGTAAACCACAACCAAACACTACTGAAATATTCCAACTCTTGCATTTCGACGAAAGAAATTCAAAATGAACTTTGAAAAATCAAGAAAATGTAACTGTGACAAGTTAAACCACAACCAAACGCTACTGAAATATTCCATCTCTTGCATTTCAACGAAAGAAATTCAAAATGAACTTTGAAAAATCAAGAAAATGTAACTATGATAAGGTAAACCACAATCAAACACTACTGAAATATTCCAACTCTTGCATTTCAACGAAAGAAATTCAAAATGAACTTTGAAGAATCAAGAAAATGTAACTGTGACAAGGTAAACCACAACCAAACACTACTGAAATATTTCAACTCTTGCATTTCAACGAAAGAAATTCAAAATGAACTTTGAAAAATCATGAAAATGTAGCTATGACAAGGTAAACCACAACCAAACACTACTGAAATATTCCAACTCTTGCATTTCAACGAATGAAATTCAAAAAGAACTTTGAAGAATCAAGAAAATGTAACTGTGAGAAGGTAAACCACAACCAAACACTACTGAAATATTCCAACTCTTGCATTTCAACGAAAGAAATTCAAAATGAACTTTGAAAAATCAAGAAAATGTAACTGTGACAAGGTAAACCACAACATCACACTACTGAAATATTCCAACTCTTGCATTTCAATGAAAGAAATTCAAAATGAACTTTGAAAAATCTAGAAAATGTAACTGTGACAAGGTAAACCACAACCAAACACTACTGAAATATTCCAACTCTTGCATTTCAATGAAAGAAATTCAAATAAACTTTGAAAAATCAGGAAAATGTAACTGTGACATGGTAAACCACAACCAAACACTAGTGAAATATTCCAACTCTTGCATTTCAATGAAAGAAATTCAAAATAAACTTTGAAAAATCAGGAAAATGTAACTGTGACATGGTAAACCACAACCAAACACTAGTGAAATATTCCAACTCTTGCATTTCAACGAAAGAAATTCAAAATGAACTTTGAAAAATTAAGGGAATGTAACTGTGACAAGGTAAACCGCAACCAAACACTACTGAAATATTCCAACTCTTGCATTTCAACGAAAGAAATTCAAAATGAACTTTGAAAAATTAAGAGAATGTAACTGTGACAAGGTAAACCACGACCAAACACTACTGAAATATTCCAACTCTTGCATTTCAATGAAAGAAATTCAAAATGAACTTTGAAAAATCAAGAAAATGTAACTGTGACAAGGTAAACCGCAACCAAACACTAGTGAAATATTCCAACTCTTGCATTTCAACGAAAGAAATTCAAAATGAACTTTGAAAAATTAAGGGAATGTAACTGTGACATGGTAAACCACAACCAAACACTAGTGAAATATTCCAACTCTTGCATTTCAACGAAAGAAATTCAAAATGAACTTTGAAAAATTAATGGAATGTAACTGTGACAAGGTAAACCGCAACCAAACACTACTGAAATATTCCAACTCTTGCATTTCAACGAAAGAAATTCAAATGAACTTTGAAAAATCAAGAAAATGTAACTGTGACAAGGTAAACCACGACCAAACACTACTGAAATATTCCAACTCTTGCATTTCAATGAAAGAAATTCAAAATGAACTTTGAAAAATCAAGAAAATGTAACTGTGACAAGGTAAACCGCAACCAAAGACTACTGAAATATTCCAACTCTTGCATTTCAACGAAAGAAATTCAAAATGGACTATCAAAAACTAAGGGAATGTAACTGTGACATGGTAAACCGCAGCCAAACACTACTGAAATATTCCAACTCTTGCATTTCAATGAAAGAAATTCAAAATGAACTTTGAAAAATCAAGAAAATGTAACTGTGACATGGTAAACCGCAACCAAACACTACTGAAATATTCCAACTCTTGCATTTCAACGAAAGAAATTCAAAATGGACTATCAAAAATTAAGGGAATGTAACTGTGACATGGTAAACCGCAACCAAACACTACTGAAATATTCCAACTCTTGCATTTCAACGAAAGAAATTCAAAATGGACTATCAAAAATTAAGGGAATGTAACTGTGACAGGGTAAACTACAACATCACACTAGTGAAATATTCCAACTCTTGCATTTCAACGAAAGAAATTCAAAATGAACTTTGAAAAATTAAGGGAATGTAACTGTGACATGGTAAACTACAACATCACACTACTGAAATATTCCAACTCTTGCATTTCAACGAAAGAAATTCAAAATGAACTTTGAAAAAATCAGACCTTTGGAGGGGGGAGGGGGCGGGGGCAGGGGTCGTTCTGTGTCTCAATGCACAAAAAAAGTATAAAAAATGGGGAGGGAATGGGGGGGGAGGAGAGGGGAGGAGGAGAAAGAGGGAGGAGGAGGAGGGAGGAGGTGGGAGGAGGTGGGAGGAGGAGGAGGAGGGAGGAGGAGGAGGAGGAGGATGAGGAGGAGGGAGGAGGAGGAGGAGGGAGGAGGAGGAGGAGGGGGGCCGGGGGAGGGCCTTTGGGGCACAGGGAGGGCCTTTGGGGCACAGGGAGGGCCTTTGGGTGTCTGGGTGACATTTGGGGACCGGTGGAGGGCCTTTGGGACCCCGTTGGTCCTTTGGGAGCTCGATGGGCCTTTGGGGGGCCCGGGGATGGCCGTTGAGGGTCTGGGGGTGCCCTTTGGGGTCCGGGGTACCCTTTGGGGGTCCGGGGGCCCTTTTAGGACCAGAGGAGGGTCTTTGAGGGTCTGAGGAGGGCGTTTGGGGGGTTGGGGCTCTATGGGAGCTTGGGGGGGCCTTTGAGTACCGGGGGCTTCCTTCGGGGTTGTGGTGGGGGATCGGAACCCTTTGGGGTTGGGGTAGAGGACCTCACAACACTGTTCAAATGGAACTTGTGTATTATAACGACCACACTCAAAACCTCTTCTAAAACCATTTCTAAAATCTTCTTTCAAATGTCTCTAACGGTTTCGCCGAAATAATCCCATAAAATGGATAAAACCGTTTCGCCCAAATAATCCCTAAACGTAATTTCAGCGTGTTCCTTTTGAATGGCATCTCTGCGCTAACGCATTTCAAATTTCTAGGAAACCCTTTCCTACGTTAATCTCTTCATCTCATAAATGTTCCTAGCTAAACTATTAGGGTTTCGTTAGAATATCAATTTACCTCTCCGACTTAAAGCTCCGTGAAGCCGTATTTAAAAATAGAATTTCTATCTCTTTAGACTCCCGCATAATTCCAAGATAACAAGTGATGTCAATTATAATTCCTGACCCTAAAGATCAATGAAGCCCTATTTGAAAATAGAATATTAATTTTTCTCTCTGACCTAAAGAACGTTTATCCCTCAGACCTAAGATTAAAGAAGCCTTATGTTTCTTAATTCCCCCCTTCGTGAATCAATAATTTCCCCTAGCGATTATGTAAATCAAGTTCTCAGACCAGGCTAGCCAAACAACAATGAAGCCATGTTTGTTTCTTAATTTCCCCTTCGTGAATCAATAATTTCCCCTAGCGATTATGTAAATCAAGTTCTCAGACCAGGCTAGCCAAACAACAATGAAGCCATGTTTGTTTCTTAATTTCCCCTTCGTGAATCAATAATTTCCCCTAGCGATTATGTAAATCAAGTTCTCAGGCCAGGCTAGCCAAACAATCTCGTAACATTCGCGTCAAGCATGTCCATTCTCACTGAGAAAACCATAAAACAGACATGAATTGCTGTTGTCATCCTTAAATGTGATAAAGTTCCTGTTTTTCAAATTCTCACTGACAAAAACCATGAAAACAGACATAAATGTGAGAAAATTCATGTTTTTCAAATTCTCACTGACAAAAACCATAAAACATCCATAATTTGATGTTGACATCCGAGAAAAACATCAAATAAATCGAACAACACACATATCCATCCATGAAAACAACCATAAATGTGACAAAATTCATGTTTTTCCAAGTGAGAAAATTCCTGTTTTTTCATTCTCACTGAGAAAACCATAAACCACGTGGTGGGGTCACGATCAATAGGGGCATCTCTACTATTTAGTATTGGCGGTGGCTCGCTGCCAGACGCACCGAAAACTGTTTATAAAAATTCCATGTCACCAAGCATGTTCAACCTCAGCTTGATTTTAGTAAGGATTTTTAAATGGTTGGCTATAAACAAACAAGAACAATATGACAAAACAGGAGTTTGTTGGGCCATGCGGAAATTGCTCATGTTCACCGTCAGTCAGACCAAGTAGAATTCTCATTTTTAGTCACTAGACCCAAGGAAACCTATGTTGTGTTTATGTTTAACATCGCATTGTTCCTATAAAATCCCGTGTTTAGTCATTTTCTTCTTCTTAATGATTTGGGCTAATGTGTGTATAACTTTCAAAGTTTGAAGTTCAAACATCTCCTGTTCATCAAATACATACGATAAGGAAACGAAAAAAACAAATAACAAGATTAAAAAAACACTGTATACAAGTCAGATTCCATGACTTAACAACACCAAAAACTTTAAATCAGCAGTCACATGAAGGTTGATTCAGAGATGACACTCTGAACAAGTTTATTGTTGTCATGGAAAAAAGTGAGTTTGTTCACTTTGCTTGGAGCCAGCATTGATCTTTTTGCAGTCACTATCAGTCCTGTTGTTCTAAAAAGCCGTTTAGCTGGGGCACTTGTGGCTGGTACAGCCAGAACTTGACAAGCGTAAACTGCCACTCGCGGGATCTGATACTAGCATTGGACCTTGGCGTCCCACAGAATACCGCAAATGGGCTTCTTCTTTGTATCTGCTGAAATAAGTTGTTTTTATCAGGGAGAACTAATCAGCACGTTTACCACAAGGCCCTGGGTTCTACACTTCAGGGGGAACTAAACTGTCCCTTTACCCTCTTCTTATCAACACGGAATAACCTTCCAAAATACTTTTTTGAAAGAAGTGGTCGAGTGATGGAGTTTTAAGTCAAAGTTTAAGGCTACTTCAACTTCAGGGTGCTCTGCTCACTGTGCAAAAAAAAAATGTAATTCATTTCTATAGATATGTTTCTATACTAGGTCTAGCTCTTTTCCAGATAACATCCTGAATTGCCTAATGCTCTTTTACCTACCTCTTTTCATCAGAAAGAAAAATGAATAGAATTTCAAAGTGAAAGGTAGAATTTTTGTTTCAAGTTCTACTCCAAAAGGAGTGCCTTAGCTCCGCCTTCGAGTTCAACTGAGAGATAGACGCGTGCAATCGCCTCGATTGACCAAAGCAACACCAGTTGACGTTAGCATTCGCTTTGATTCGGACCAAATTAAATAATGAGTGATAGTGAGATAGTGATTGGATTGTTGGACAATTTAGTCGATGAAAATTATGATCGTGAGAGGCGTGGAAGACATCATAAAGCTCATTCGCGTCACAGAATACTCTCAAGTGAGAGTGATAGCGATCAAACAAATGGCTCTTGGAGCCCAAAGTTTCAAACTCGTGCTCGCTATGGCTCTCGGAGCCCTGAAATTAGTTCTAGGAACGAAAAATCTTGCTCTCGGAGCCCCACAAAATCCATGACACAAAGCGGAAGGCTTCTCCGGAAAAGCACAAAGGTAAAAGATTAAAAGAAAACACGTCAAATGACGCTCTATTCAAAAAGATTTCTGAAGAACGTTTTGGTACTAAAGAGGGTCCCAAGATCCATAAGAAACTTGCCAAAGTTGCAAATAGAGCTTTCTCTGAGCCTTTGGAAATAGTAAAGCTAAAAGACTTATTTGAGCGCCACCCTAGGCCTGCGAATACCGATAAGATTGTTCCTCCAAAGGTGAATAGTTAAATTTGGGTTATTCTCTCATCACAGGCTAAACAGAGGGATGCTAAGGCACTCCAACTGCAGCGGACAATTGTTCACTCAACATTTTGTGTTCTAGACGCAGCAAATGCGATTCTTGAGCTTGAAAATGAGCATATCAAAGAAAAGGTTGTCAAAAACCTTACAGATGCAGTTCACATGCTTGGCCTCACCAGTTATGATCTAAGTCTAAAAAGACGTCATGCGATGAAATTCGAATTGAGCCCAGATCCCACTGTAGCATCAGCTTTATGTGCTCCTGAAGTTAAAGTCACGGAGTTTCTTTTTGGTAAAGATGTTGCCAAAACAACGTCTAAAGCTAAATCCGTGGCGGATTTGAAAAAATCTTTTGGAAGACCAAAAAACGTCCGAGGGGGGGGGGCCTACCGTTATCGTCGATGGCAGAACGAGGCCCCCGTCCAAATTATCGCGAAGGGAGGGCCAGGACCGTCAATAGAGGTCCAAATTCCAGAAAAGGAATCGCAAATAGCTGGTATGTACTATTTAACATACTTCGCCCTTGATTTTTATGAATTTGTTGTTAATTTCAATAGGCAGTCACAACATTTGGCTGATAACTCTAAAGCTGGGAGAATTAGTAAGTACATCTCAAAATGGCAGTCTATAACCAGTGATTTGAATATTCTGAATATTGTAGCCTCAGGCTATAAGATTGAATTTGAGAAAACACCACCAAAAGCTTTGAAAACAAAAAACAAAAGTTTTACGTTTGAAGAAATACAGGCTATAAGAAAAGAAGTTGATATTTTATTGCATATAGGTGTTATTGTTAAAGTATCCGACTTCAGAATAAAGGAAATACGTTGTATTTCTCCTGTTTTTACAGGCCCAAAGAAAGGTGGGTCTATTCGGTTTATTCTTAATCTTAAAAATAAAAATACAAACATTAACTATTACAATTTTAAAATGGAAAGTATTCATTCTGCGGATCTTTTAATGACAAATAATTGTTATATGGCCTCTATTGTCCTAGTCGATTTTTATTATTCATGTCCTGTTGACTTTTATGATCAAATGTGGCTTTGTTTTGAAGTTGACGTTTGTTATGCGTTCGCTTCAATGCCAAACGGCTTATCATCTGCTCCAAGGGTTCTTACGAAACTTATGAAACCTGTTATCTCCTTGCTAATTACCACAGTTTATATAATTATCCAGTATGATCATTGCCTATCTCACCCATTATAAAAACCCGGACCGAGGTGCAAGTGCTCCGAAGAACGTAAAAACATAAGCGGCATTAGATCTTTTCACGGGTAGACAAGTCCGACGCGAAACAATCGGAAATAAGTGGATTCCCGCTATTACGAATAATGCACTTTGTAACCATTTCTCATTGATAGACGCAAACACACTGATCCATAAGTGAACAACTAAGTGGGAGGAGCTTTTTTTTTTCGCACCGAGAACGAAGACCAGAAATGATCTGCGATAAACTTACTGGATAATTCTATAAACTGTGTTAATTATTGTCAGAGCTGGGGTTTGTGATTCAACCGGGAAAGTCAGTTCTGATTCCAAGCCAACAAATATAATTTCTGGGTTTTTTGTTAGATTCGCGATCAATGCGTATTTTCCTGCCGGAAAGAAAAATTAAAAAAGTTATAGATTTGGCGTTTCTTGTTTCAACATACTTTCCAAGCAGTAGAATTAGGGCCTTTATATTACCGGAAAGCGAAATCGTTGAAAACTCAAGCTTTAAAGTACGCGAAAGGTAATTTTGCGGCAAGGATAATTTTAACATCCGATGTAAATTCGGAACTACAATGGTGGTTGGATATTGCCAATCATGCTTCTAAAGCAATTGAGCCTAGATCAATTGACAAATATTTGTGTAGTGATGCGTCGAAACTAGGTTGGGCACTCGTGGATGAATATTCCATGAAAACGGCCACAGGTGAATGGTCCTCAGAAGAGAAGAGATTTGATATCAATGTCTTAGAAACGAAGGCCGTTTATCTGGGATTAAAATGTTTTGCCCAGGATATTAAAGGCACGCATGTTCGGCTGCGTTCTCACAATATAACCACAGTAGCTTATATAAATAAAATGGGAGGATCAAAATCTAAATTTTATAATTATTTCCCAAATAAGGTCTGGCAGGTAGTATTGCAGGGCAAAGGGTGGATATCTGCAGAACATGTGCCTGGGGTTGCTAATATCGCGGATAAAGCATCACGAAAATTTGATAATGAAAAGGAATGGAAATTGGATTCTGAAATATTTATTATTTTGAACTTTTTGGTATGTCAATCGATAGATATTGATTTGTTATGACTAGATTAGATTTTCAGATTAAACCATTTGTTTCTTGGAAACCAGATCCAGAATGTTTTTTCGTAAATGCATTTGTAATTAATTGGAAGCCTGGTTTCTTTTATGCATTCCCCCCATCCAGTTTACTTCTGAGGACCCTTCAGAAGGTGGAAACAGATCAGGCCACTGGTATTTTGATCTTTCCAAATTGGACCACACAAGTATGGCATCCCTTATTATTAAAGCTTTTAATAGGAAGTCCAATATTTCTACCAAATGATATTTTTACTTTGTCTCTCCCACAGAAGCCAACCTTGCACCATCCATTGTCCTAGACGTTACGCCTAGCGACTTGTGTCGTTTCCGGCAAGGGCTTCACCACCAAGGATATTCTCCCTCCACAGTCGATATTATCATGGATGGATGGTGCGATTCGACTAAGCGCCAGTAGAAAGTTTATGTTAAAAAACGGATCGACTTTTGTGGAAGAAACACAATCCAGGCCTTGGAGGCAACTCTACCGGAGACTTTTACGGAACTTTTTCACTCAGGTGTTGGATACAGTGCTATTAATACTGCGAGGAGTGCTTTATTGGCAATTTTACCCAGCCTTCAGTTAGGCAGTAATCACATCACCAAGAAGTTTATGAGAGGTGTCTTTAATAGAAGGCCTATTCTATCCAAGATTTCAAGTATTTGGGATGTAAAATGTGTATTCGATCTCTTTAGACTGCCAGCTTGGGATATCGAAAATCTTCAATTAAAGACGCTAACACAAAAATTAGCAGGTTTATTGATTTTATCAGCTTGTGAAAGAGTTCAGTTTTTGGCAAGTTTATCACTTAGTAATATGATACATAATGACGATGGAAGTTTTGATTTTCAAATCAATGTGTTGTTAAAAACATCGAAACCGGGCAACCACAAATCAGTAGTTAAATTGCCGCCTTTTCAAGAGTCGTCCCTGTGTCCGGTGACGCACCTATCTAGGTATATTAGAATAACATCATATCCGAATAGAAACGACGCACTTTTTCTTACATATCGTAAGCCTCACACTGCTGCGTCCAAGTCATCTATTTCTAGATGGATAAAAGAAGTTTTATTTCTTGCAGGTATAGATATCAGTGTTTATGGTGCTCATGGCACATGGTCTGCCTCAACGTCCCACCTTAAAGCAAGAGGAATTGATGTAGATCAAATCGTAAAATATGTAGGCTGGACAAATGCCAAAACTCTTGCAAGGTTTTATAATAAACCAATTGAAAGTGGTCAGCAGTTATCTGTCTTTTGAATTTATTCACTGTAATTTGTTATATTTGAAATATCTTACTATAAATGAAATTTTGTACAACAGCCTCTTTTAATGAATAGGTATATTATTGATCATTAGTGTTGGTATAGCTCATACTGAACTCTAAAATCTCAGTTGAACTCGAAGCCGGAGCTAAGGCGCTCCTTTTAGAGTAGAAGTGATAAATTAAACAAAAACTTACCAAGTTTGAAGTTTGATTGTAATTCTACTCCAACGAAGGAGCGCCAGCGTAGCTGAGAGTTCAACTGCCCTCCCAATTTCCCTTCCCGTTGAACTCTCAGCGTTTCATCATGAGCTTAACCACGGCATATTATAATGACTTTAAAATACTGGTGTTGCTTTGGTCAATCGAGGCGACTGCACGCGTCTATCCCTCAGTTGAACTCTCAGCTACGCTGGCGCTCCTTCTTTGGAGTAGAATTACAATCAAACTTCAAACTTGGTAAGTTTTCGTTTAATCTATCAAAAAAATTACCTCTTCTTATTCCTTCGAACCGATAAATGGCGAGCCCAAGATGACAGTATTTATCTTTAAGAAACAGATTAGCCGGGATGACGTCATTTATTACTATTTATAATTAATGAATTTTCCTTATTCAGGATTCTACTTTAAATATTTTAAAGTAGAATATTAAAATATTATTTTTTTATTTCACTCTTGGGAAGGATTTTATTTAAACAAATAATTGCTAGAAATAATTCATTTTGCTGAAGGTCATTTTGAATCTAAACTTTGTTTCTTCCTAAGTTTGAGAAACCGGGAAGAAGAGCTGACATTGATTATCCTGATATGGTGAATGAAGCAGTAACAAAGGCTTTGCAAGATTGTCAGTTACCATACCAGGCAGTTCAGCAGGCATGTGTTGGATATGTTTATGGTATGACCAATTTCTTTATTCTATAAATTATTTTTGAAAAAATAATTATTGTGTTTGAACTCCCGCCATGACATTTTGGAAAGTATCTAAATATATGAAAGCTCACATTTGTAGTTTGACACTGTAATATCCCAATCAATTTCTGGAACAACCGATGTTCTGAAAAATCCAATCAAAAATTGTGTTATAGGAGATGGGGGGGGGGGAGGTTATTGGCAACAACGTTGAGCTAAAATCACATGTAGTTATGGAAGGCAGGGTAATAATTGGCAAAGGTACAAAAATATACTAATTGGTGCATCAGCGGCTTTAGCTATTTCTGGCGTACCGTTTATGGAAATCGTTGCTGCAAGCCGTGTTGGAATGATTGATGGACAATTAATCTTAAATCCTGCATGGGAGCAACTACAGGAAAGCCAATTAGACTTAATAGTTCCGGAACAATGGATTCAGTGATGATGGTAGAATCTGAAGCAGATCAAATGCTTGAAGCTGTTAGATTAGGCGATGATTCTGATATTTGGTCAACTGGCTGCAATCCTTTGATAGCATTTAATTGAGCAGCTGGCCCAGATAAAAGCCCGAGATGGACTTGAGCATTTAAAAAAAGTCTTATTTTTTTTTTCAGTTGTTAAAAAAAGAGAGGAGAGGGAAGACCGAAAAAATATGTGATAATTTGGGTTTTTGCTTGATATGCTTTTAAATACATATACAGAAGCCGTAAAAACAGTCTGTACAAAAAAAACAACTTTTTGCTCTTGTAGCTTTGTAGAATAGAAGAGCGATTGTATGCTCTTGAAATAAACTTGTTCACTTCTGCGCTATCATTTTTTAGCCCCTCCACCCTTGAAACAGAGAAATACTACCATGGGCATTGTTTTTAAATGAGTTATTCCAGGTAAAATTGACCAATCCATGACACCTGTAATGTTTTCAGCGGTTTGACGTATTTAAAAAGGGCCGTTCCCCTCCCTTAAGTACCTCTCTGTCGTTGAACAGGTTAATCTAATTAGAAGTCATCTCACATTATGATTATGTATGAAAAATTGATTACCAATAACTATCATTTAACAATGGGAGTGGGCAGAAAGTGTGCTTAAATTTCATTGGTGTACGTCTTTTGCGTATTTTCGTAAGCCAATCACTTTACTTCTTAAGCGGATGCCAGAAAGGAAAGCTAATAGCCCAGCCTTTTTAAAACCTGATTGGATCCTCTTTGAAATTTTAGGCCAATAAAAAGAAAGAAGTTTTTCTCAAGTATTCTCCCCATTGCTTTGTGGTTTCTCCTTTTTTTTGTATCTTAAACTATATTGTTGAAACTAACCTCTAAGAAAAGAAAACATCCTTTCGGTGTACTCAATTAACTGCTCGGAAAGTTAGTTTTGAAGACAGATTGCCGAGGTCTTTACCGAAATATGGCCTTTGTTTCGTTTTTCTCTTTCATTGGCTGAAAATTACCTTCGTCTTCCACAAGCCTTATAATAATTTTTTTTTTGGGGGGGGGGATTTCGCTGTTTAGTAAATTTTTAGTAATGTGAGCGTGAATTAGAGGCATATACACGTTTTTTGGTTGGAGGGGTCAGTAACAACAATAATTTCTATTTGATGATTTAAATAAAAAGTAGCCAGAAATTTGTTAAAATGTTGGATTTTTGGGTTGGGAAGTACCCCGAGGCCCTTCCTCTGCGTATGGTTCTGATGGAGTACATATCATGTTGAAAAGGAAATAGCGTTTATCTAAGGTGTCTGACAATCAAGTCGTCCTTGAATATGAAAAGATTATTAATTTCTATCAAAATGTTGTTAAAAGTCTTGAGAATGGCTGGGAAACCTTATTTAGTACCCTGGGGAGCCCTGCAGGGTTCCAACAGGTTGAAAGAATAGTGAAGGTTTATGTTTTGTTTTATGTTTGTTTTATAGGTGATTCAACTTGTGGCCAAATTAATTTCTTATCAATTTCTATCAAAATGCTGTTAAAATTCTTGAGAATGGCTGGGAAACCTTATTTAGTACCCTGGGGAGCCCTGTAGGGTTGTAATAAAGTTGGATTTGTCTCCAATGTGATGTAGAACATATGTGAAGTATTAGTGGCGTTTTATTAAAGTATATAATACTGTTTAAAAAAAAAAGAATAGTGAAAACTTGTTTTGTTGTATGTTCGTTTTATAGGCGATTCAACTTGTGGCCAAAGAGCTTTATACCCCCTTGGTATGACTGGTATTCCGATATACAATGTCAATAATAACTGTTCAACTGGGTCTTCAGCCTTATACCTTGCTAAGCAATTAGTAGAAGGAGGCCAGAGTGACTGTGTGCTTGCTCTGGGTTTCGAAAAAATGGATCGTGGATCCCTCACTTCTAAGGTATGCCGTATTTCTTGCTATTATTTTTTAGAGTATGCCATAATAATGGCTTGGATTTATTTCTTGGGAAAGGATTTCCTTTCCTCTAAAAAAAAAAACAAAAAATACCTAAGTAAGGGCCGTACAAGGACGGGGGGGGGGGGTGTCTGATAATTCTGTTTTGTATGATGACTAAATTTCTCATTATTTTTTAAATAACTAATTAACATTTCTTTAAAGCATGGCTTTTTCAACTGCATTTCCCCGGAACGCCAAGCCTCCACCAAAGATTCTTAGAGATTCGACTAGAAGTAATGAGATGGGATGAAACCACGTTAACTAGAACAACAAAATATGAAAGAAATGTTGTAGTGTATATATTGTTGAGGAGTTTCTCAAGACATGTCATTTGTTTAACTTGCTTTAGAAACGTCATTTATCTATTATTAATTAAAAAAAAAAATTTCCGAAAAATAAGTTTTTCAAAGAAAAGTAAAGGCCATTTTAAACTTAAGCTCAGGAGATACAAATACCTGTTAAAATTCAAACTCAAAACGACCAGAAATTACTATTAAAGAATAAATGAAACCCAAAACGAACAGAAATTAAATAAACAATCATAGCAAAAAACATACAACAAGTAATAATATAAATGAATAAATAGATCTTAAAGCGAGTAATGCTTTGATTGAATATGAAAATCAAGCTTAAAACGAAAACAAATATTTTGTAAACTCATTTGAATATTTTTTTCAGTAAAGTACAAATTATGTTCTGGCTTTTAGAAAGCATTGGGGTTTTGAACCCTACTCATATTAATTTGTGCTCGTTTTGAGTTTGACTCTAATATTTATTTTAATTTTTGTTCGTTTTGGGTTTCATTTATTTATTGATACTGAATTGGGGTAGTTGTATGCTTGGTAGATTATATGATAGTCCGGACGCCAGGTGTTGAAAGTGTTAATCATACCACGACGGAATGGGGCTGCTACGAGAATTAGCCTACCCTCCAGCCCCTAAATTGGCCATGCGGATTCAAAAATACCAATGGCACTTGCTTGCAAGTGATGGAACACTCCGAAACTTGACATTTTATTATATTTTGGTGTTTCATGCAAGAAAATGCATGTTCCACAAAGTTTGAGGTGCAGTTTTCCGCTCAAATAGAAATGCCTAGAAGCCATAGAATGTTTTCATAACAAACCAACACGATTAGTTACAAAAAATGGCAGAGTTAAAAAAATGGCAAAACTTTATGAGTCTTGAACAGTCTTGGAAATTATAAACAAAATCAAATTGAATATTAGATCTATAATGATATTAATTGTTGAAAGATCCATCAGTTCAAGATTTTTTTTTCACTGTAATTTTATTTTCATTTTCAATGCTGTAAGAACTGGAAAATAATAAATTTGTAATATACGAGTAATTCGTTTTCAATGAAGCACCAATGACGCAGAAGGCTTTAGGTTTTTACAGTTAAAGAAGGGGGCAGTATCCAAATTTTGTTTGTAGTGAAACTATATTTGTCTTGACTAATCTTGAAAGAACTAATAAATTAAACTGAATATTTGATGCATAATGATATTAATTGCTAAAAGCTCATCAGTTCAAAATTTTACTGCAATTTTAATATTTATTTTCAATATTAAGTACAAAAGAAAACAGTTGTAATATAATTCGTTTTCAGGAAAGCGCCAATGACGCAGTAGGTTTTAGGCTTCTGCAGTGAGGCGATACCCAAACTCTTGTTTGTAGTTATTTTTATTCGATTCAAACTTGATTTGCATATTCAAATTAAGTTTCACTTGTTTTAAGATTTATTTATTCATTTACATTAATATATATTGTATGTTTGTTCGCATTGATTGTTTATTTAATTTCTGTTCGTTTTAAGTTTTGTTTATACTTTAATAGCAAAATATTTGTTTTCGTTTTAAGCTTGATTTTCATATTCAATCTAAGCATTACTCGCTTTAAGATCCATTTATTCATTTAAATTTTACTTGTTCTATGTTTTTAGCTATGGTTGTTTATTTAATTTCTGTTCGTTTTGGGTTTCATTTATTCTTTAATAGTAATTTCTGGTCGTTTTGAGTTTGAATTTTAACAGGTATTTGTAACTCCTGAGCTTAAGTTTAAAATGGCCTTTACTTTTCTTTGAAAAACTTATTTTTTGGAAAGTTTTTTTTAATTAATTTTTGTTCGTTTTCGATTGCAAAAAGTTTCAAGTTTTTATGGCATGGGGGGGGGGTGCTTACTGTCCGATTATTCTTGACTTTAAAAAACGAATCTAGAAGTTTCAATTTAAATCGAATGAGGCTTTTTTTTTCAAAGTCTATACGATTACCTGTTTGATAAAAACCTTATATTTGATAAAATTTGATAAAAACCTAGACATTTTGCATAACTTGTGGACAGTGATTGACAACAATGAATGGATTAAAAAAAATAGCTCCAATAAGGGGGTTTAAACCTTTTCACTTTCTGACCCAAAGGGATCACGACTGTTTGGAATTGACCTTAATAGGATTTTGTGTGTCAAAGCAATTTTACATCTATCTCAGAGAATGTATAACCTTATAATTGGATAATTATGATAGATTTCCTATGTGTTCTTCCCATAAAAAACCCTTTCCCATAAGTTAAAAGCCCCCCTTTATAAGTTATGCCCCAGGGCATAACTTACAACGCCTACCCCCGGGCCCTGGTGGGCTGTGTCGACACCCGAGTTTTTTGTTATCAGAACTTTGAACTATTTTAACAAAATGTATATCTCAAAATTTTTATCTCATGCATTTAGGTCGTGGAGGAGGGGGGGGAGGGGCTAGTTACCCTCCAATCTCTTTTGACTCTTAAAAAAGTAACAAGAACTTTCAATTTTCTGTCAAATGAGCGCTCTCTAAAGTTTATACGAGCATCCCTTCCATAAGAAATAATGGGAAGGATTCGGAGAATCCTTAAATTACAACCCATGCCTTGAGGGCTGTGGGGGAGTTGTCATCTTCAAAGACCTAATTTCCAGAACTTAAACTACTTTTAATAGAATGTCTGTCTCAAAATTTTGATTGGATGTGTTTGGGGAAAAGGTGGGCGTGAGAGGGGGGTTAGTTGCCCTCAAATCACTTTTGACTATTAATAAGGGCACTAGCCTTTGAATTTCCAATCGAATGAGCCTTTTTTGAAGTTTCTACGACACCGCCTTCTATAAAAACCTTATATGCCCCCAGGGTATAACTTAAAACCCTTGCCCTGAGGGTTGTGGGGGATTGTCATTCTCAAAAATATATTTTCTATCTGGAAATCAACTATGCTGAACGAAATAGCTATCTCAAAATTTTGATTGCATGTGTTTGGAGGAATCATGTGCGTGGGGGGGGGGGGGGGGCTAGTTGCCCTCCAATAACTTTTGACTATTAAAAAGGGCACTATCCCTTTGAATTTCCAATTGAATGACCTTTTTTGAAGTTTCTACGACAACGCCTTCTATAAAAACCTTATATGCCCCCAGGTCATATCTTTAAAACTCTTGCCCTGAAGGTTGTGGGGGAGTGTCCTCCTCAAAAACATATTTTCTATCTGGAAATCAACAACGTTGAACAAAATGGCTATCTCAAAATTTCGATTGGATGTGTTTGGTGGAATAATGCGTGTGGGGGAGGGCTAGTTGCCCCCAATCACTTTCGACTATTATAAGGGCTCTAGTTTTTTGAATTTCCAATCAAATGAGCTTTTTTTGAAGTTTCTACGACAACGCCTTCTATAAGAAACCTTATATGCCCCCAGGGCATAACTTAAAACCCTTGCCCTGAAGGGGAGTGTCCTCCTCATAAATATATTTTCTATCTAGAAATCAACTACGCTGAACAAAATGGCTATCTCAAAATTTTAATTGGATGTGTTTGGGGAAATGATGGGCGTGGGGGGGGGGGGCTAGTTACACTCCAATCACTTTCGACTATTAAAAGGGCACTAACCCTTTAATATCCAATCGAATGAACCTGTTTTGAAGTTTCTACGACAACGCCTTCTATAAAAACCTTATATGCCCCCAGGGCATAACTTAAAACCCTTGCCCTGAGGCTGGGCGGGAGTGTCCTCCTCAAAAATATATTTTCTGTTGGGAAATCAACTACGCTGAACAAAATGGCTATCTCAAAATTTTGATTGGATGTGTTTGGAGGAATGATGGGCTTGGGAGGGGGGGGTGGGGCTAGTTGCCCTCCAATCATTTTCGACTATTAAAAAGGGCACTAGAACTCTCGATTTCCAATCGAATGAGCCCCCTTTGAAGTTTTTACGACGACCCCTTCCATATGAAGTGCCTCTGGGAAAAAAATAAATAATAATAAAACATTGGAGCCGAATGGAATTTACTATAGGCAACGCTACAGCGTTGCCTCTGATTTTGCAAGGTTCTAAAAAAGGTCTTTATTTTTAAATGCAGTTTTTTCTTCAAAATGTGTGTTTTCGTATAAATTATGTAAACATGTTTGAATTTTAAAAGTATATTTTTTTTCAGGAAGGCTTTGAAATCAAGCAAGAGCCCCCCCCCCCCTCTCCGTTTGCAAATTTATAATATCAAAGGAGAATCCAGGCAAAAAATAAGGAGAATCCAGGCAAAAAATAAGGAGAATCCAGGCAAAAAATAGCTAATTTTTTGTATGCTATAGCTCTGCTCTGCAGGTTATGTAAATGGCAATCATTCTTGTAGCCTGTGGAAAAGTCTAAATTTTAAGCTGTTCCTTTATTTGATTTATTTCTGGTATTTCTATTTTATTTTTCTGTTAATTATTGTAATTAAACAAAATGCTGCTCGCTTTTTATCCTGGTTGTATATACCCCTTGTGTGGGTTTATGCACATTGGACGTGCATTGAAGGAATTTGTGGGAATTCCCCCAAAAGTACGTCTGAGCCGCTTGGCCCTGGCACGCAGCAGATTCTCACTGTCGCTTGTCTTGTAAACGTTGACAATTTGAGCCTTTTCTTGATGTTATGACGTCCAAATGGACCTTAAATTAGAAGTGGTGCCTTGGTGTAATCAATTTTTTTTTATTGGATCTTTAACTTTTGCCTCGGCTTGTCTTTTGTCATTATGAAAAACATATTGCCGAACCTTTGTTTCTTTCAATTGTTCAGGTGGTGGGGCAAAAACTTCTTTTTCTTCCAACGATTTATCTAGTCCAGATTTTTGATTTTACAAGGTATGGAAGGCATTCACGGCCACCTTTGTTTCTTTTAATTGTTCAGGTTGTGGGACAAAAACATCTTCTTTTGCCTTGGCTTGTCTTTTGTCAGTATGAAAGACACATCGCCGAACTTTTGTTTCATTTAATTGTTCAGGTGGTGAGACAAAACTGGTTCTTTTGTCATTATGAAAGACATCCCGCCGAACCTTTGTTTGTTTTAGTTGATCAGGTGGTGGGACAAAACTTCTTTTTCTTCCAACGATTTACACAGTCCATATTTTCGATTTTCAAGGGTATGGTAGTTATTGATGACCTTATCCATGTCAAAATCCAAAACTCAATCATCATTGCTATCATTATCAATTTGTTTGCTTCATTACACCTCTGCTTATCTTTCGTCATTATGAAATACATATCGCCGAACCTTTGCTTCTTTTAAACAAGGTATGGTAGGCATTGATGACCTTATCCATGTCAAAATTCCAAACCCAATCATCATTGCTATCATTTTAATTATGATACGTTTTGATTCTAGCTGTCACCGTTGATTTTCATTGACTCGGTGCTCTTTTTTATTTTTGACTCCCTCACTTGTTTAACCCGCTCTAATTGTCGTTTTTGCATATGTTCTAACCGCCTGTGTCTTTGCTCTTCATTTTTATTTTTGACACGTTTGCTCAGCTGTTGGTTCCAAAGAGTCCTCATTTATAGTAACTGCAACTGCAAATTTTTGTTTTTCTGGGCCTTATATATATATATATATATATATATATATATATATATATATATATATATATATATATATATATATATATATATATATTATATATATATATATATATATATATACATATATATATATATATATATATATATATATATATATATATATATATATATATATATATATAGGATGGGGCTCCACCTCACTGGAAGCTCACTGTACGAGCTACCTCAATGAGGTTCTGCCAGAGAGATGGATCGGTCGAGGTAGTGAAGAAGACGATTTGCTTCTGAAATGGCCACCACGATCACCCGACCTTTCGCCGTGTGATTTTTCCTCTGGGTTATGTGAAAGGACTAGTCTTCGTACCTCCTCTTCCAGCTAACATTGAAGAACTGAAACAGAGAATTACAGCTGCACTGGAGACTGTTACCGAAGACATGCTACAGCGAGTTTGGCAAGAGCTCGAATACCGACTCGACGTTTGCAGAGTCACAGGCGGCGCTCATACTGAACATTTATAAAAATCTGTCATAGAACCAACAAATATTTGTACTTTTCTTTGTAAATTTAACCAATAAAACATATGACCTTCAACATAAAGTGTATTATTAACCAAAATGTTAATATTATTTGATTCATTAAAGTTATAAAAGTAAAAATATGTATATTTTTTTCAGTTAAGTGCAAAATTATGTTCTGGCCATGGGAAGGCATAGGGGTTTTGAGCCCTGCTCATGTCAATTTCTACTTGTTTTCAGTTTGACTCGGTTATTTGTTGTAGTATCTGTTCGTTTTTGGATTCATTTATTTATCGATGCTGATTTGTGGTAGTTTCACGCTCGGTAGATTATTTGATATTATTTTTGCTCATTTTTGGTTTAATAGTGTTCTTTACTTTTCTTTAAAAAACTTATTTTGTGGAAAAAGTTTTTTATGCTTAATTTAGAAAAAAAGAAGCGAAACGGTGGCAAAAACAATATTCATTCGTTGTTTTATATTGTTGAACTGCGATTCATCTACTGTGCGCTCGAACTCCTCGTGCTCAAAGTCCTCTATTGATTCTTTTGGCTGCAGACGACTAACTTGCATCTTAATGTTCAACCTAACTAAATAATCAAATACCGCCATTGTCATGTTAACATAGTAAATGCTGAAGAAGATTCGCTGAAAGTTATTTTATCTGCCTACATAATTGTCTAATGTCTGTAATCGTGTGAGGTTGTACAACGGGTAATTGAAGCCACTCTGCCAAGCGGGTATTTTCATTATACAGTCAGTAAGTTTCCAATCCTCATGAAAGAACAAGCAGGTACAATTTAAATACTGTTCAGTTGCAGCAGTGGCTGTAGAGCAGCAGTCGTTAAAAACCTTTCGTCCGACGCCTTCTGTTGCTTGGTATATTTATAGTCACCAAAGTAGACAATATATGTTTACATTATTTTACTCTTCTGGTAAACCAATAATTTCTAATTTGCACTGCTCAAAGTTCTTCTTTTGTTGACATTAATCTTTTTCTAGATTCTAGTGATAAGCTTTCTCTGAGCTTAAACATTCTTGTTATTTATTTACATTGGATCTCAGCTTCCAGATAATAATAATTCAAAATGCTAATTAAAGGATAATTTTCATCCAATATACATAGTTAGTATAGTAGGTAATTGATAATATCGTAATGATAGCAGGCTGCCATGTTTTACTGATAAAGTATGACTGATGCCGGTCGTACTTTGCCAAAAGTCATACTTTTGGGCCATCCGTTTGGGACCTAATGAACAATACATTGCCGAAAATCGTACTTTTGGGGCATCCGTTTTGGGACCTAATGAAATGGCGGTCGTCGCTGAATGGCACATCATGCACATAGTCTTTTTTGATTTTCTTATCAAACCAAAAATGTTTGGTTATTGGCTAGAGTTCATTCTTTACTATAAGGCTTGACGACATTTTAGGGAATCAGGCAACGGGATCAGTCAAGTATAACATCGTATATTGCTACTACCCTTGTCAAAAGATATGTGTGTTATGTATGTGCAGGTCCAGTTTTTGTCGAAAATTATAATTCATTTTATTAGTTTCTTCTTAATTATAAAAAGCACTAAATATAGCAATTTCCTTTCAAATGAGCCCTCAAACACCTCTTGATGATATTTCAGTGCCCCACTAGAGGCTACTAACAAAACAAAGTAAAGAAGATGCAGGAGAATAATTTTAATAGATTGGGATGGAAGAAAAGTGTGTGCACCTGTGTTGCCCTAAGCCGCTTAATTCTGAAGTGAGTTTTTAGCAGTAGTATGCCTAAGAGGAAACTTAGGTCTAGGTTCAGAATCATAAATTGTAGCACTGGTACATGATTTGATATATTAAAGTTGCAGCGATAGCTTCAACCAAGTAAACAACAAACCACGACCCATAGTAACCAAAACTTTATTCGACACTAGAGCCACATGGGTCATGGTTACAAATAAGGCAACAAAACAAAATCTGAAAAGAAACAACACCTCCAAGCCCATTTGATATATACTTATATTTTCAGAATCATCTCCCCTTACATTTCTGTTTCTTCATATATCGCATACATCTAAAAATAGATTAGGCAACTATATATTTCATACGGCTGCTAAATAAGGTAAAATGATATGCTAGTGTAAATAACCACCAATTATAGACATACCTGCGCATTGAGTGGGGATCAGTAGGTATAGGGAATTCCTCTGAGATTGGTCTGAAGAATCCTTCCTCTCTAGGTACCCCCCCCCCCTAGGAGAAGTTTAGCCTTAAAAAATCACTTCGGTCTCAAACACAACTTTAAAGGGAGAAGAAAAACATTTTAAGGCGTAAAAAATTTTTTTTTAAAGAGGACTCTTCGACTAGCGGAAGGAATAGCCTACCTCTTTCTACAAAATACGGAAAGAGATGTCAAAAATTTTAAACTGTATTTTTTTTTTATTTCAGGTTTCCGTTCAGCTTCGGTTAAAAAAAGGCTGTGAATCACCTGGATTGTAAAGTAAACGTCGGTGGGTATACCGATGGTATACTAGGTCCTTATGTCTAGGTGGTTGCTTAGGATCTCCCTGAACAACCACCTCTGACGAATATTTTAAGTAAAGGAAGTTAAAGGCCGCGTCTTTTAGAAATCCATTAACTTTTAGAATTAAGGTTTGGAATATTTGCACTTTAAAAGATTGTTGGACAGGTTTACTGGATAATAAATATGACTGTCTTTTTTTTCTTTTTTTTTTCTTTTTTTTCTTTTTTTTTACCAAAAATAGTTTAGGTTAAAGAAATACAAAAGTAATTGTTTTTTTATCGTATCTTTTGCTATTACGAACTACAAATCATCTTATTTATATTTGATGCTTAATCGAATGCAACACTTCTTTTTAGTGTTTAAAATGGTGTAAGTGTGATTTCAAAAAGTTTGTACTATTTAACCCCGAGCAGGGATGGATACAGAATTAATGTTTGTTGAGGGAAAAAAAAGGCTTTTCCACCATTATTTTCGCCCTTCCGACCATATAATTAGTGCGATTTTTGACCGTAGGGGTGGGGAGGAGGGTGGAAGACGGGCCCATAAAACCACTCCCTGAATCCGTCTGTGACCCCGAGTGAATTGTATTCTCTTTTTCAAGATCTCATTTTGGCTTTTAGTACAATTTCGTATAAATCAATTGAAAAGGTTATTTTTCTATAGTTCAATGACAGAACTAACCCAATGGATAAGCATGTCGAGGTTTTGGCTGATACAGTTGGGATAGAAGCAGCCCCTATTACTGCTCAAATGTTCGGTGCAGCTGGTGCAGAGCATAATAAAAAATATGGAACAACACCAGAACACATGGCGAAAATCGCCTATAAAAATCATAAACATTCAGTAAATAATCCGTAAGTAACAATATTTATTAAAAAATTGGAATAACCCATTTTTCATATTCAATACATTTGATACAGTGAAGGTAAAAATTTTACTTTAAGAAATTTTATTTCCAATTTTACACAGATAGATTTTCACATTCGTGTGGTCTAGTCCAGTCTGAACTTCCACAAAGATAGATTTTTGAGGGTCATTTAGCTTGTATGTTAATGAAGCTGTTAATGATCGTTAGGTTATTTTAATTATTTTCGGGCTATCTATGTTAATGATTCTGTTTACGACGGCTATTTAGAGTACTTTTCATATATGTTAGTGGTGCTGTTAATGATAATTTAGGATTTGAACAAGGACGTTGTTCTCAGTTTATAGGAAAGGAGTACAACAATTAGTGCATGTCCAAACGCGCTTCGGAGCGTAATCTGCTTTGCAGAATACCTATAATATTTTGTATTTTTAGTGAAAGAATTGAAGAAATAACAAAATAGCATCCCCGATTATATTTTGAAAAATATATCCCCCTCCCCCTTTGCATTTTCGTGAATTAGCGTCACTGTCTGAAGATCTAACAACAACCAGCCGCCATTTTTTTGGCTGAAGTGGGGAAAAACTCTTCCTCTTAAGAGAGATCGCTCCACACAGGTTAGAAAAATTGAAGCAATTATTTATCCCTGCAACAGTGCACATAAAATAAGAGCTCAATAATTATTTCATATGCCCTACATTACTATTATGCTTTGATCTGATACAGAGAAATTTAAAAATTGTACTTTACTTCCAAGAAATTTCATTTGCAATTCTAGCATCATCCAAAAAGATAGATTAATTTCTGAATATGTAAGAGTGCTTGGGAGTTGTTGCAGGGGCGTAATTTGCTATGGGTTAAGGGGGTAGCTGCTCCCAGACCCTAATTTGCCCTCCCCCTCTTGAAATTCAGTTTCTTCAAAAATCTTGTCAAAACTAAGATAAGCCTGCATAATACAAGCATCCACAGAAATGGCCCGGTTTTTTTTAGTATGTATCTACCTTTATGGTACTATATGGCTCATTTTTTCAGTCTTCATTGTCATTTTCACTTGATTTGAGGAAATTGGCTGCAACTTTGCCCCCCACCCCAAGGATTTTGACAAAATTACGCCACTAAGTTGGTATCTCCAGAAGGAAATCTGGTTCGCATAGCATACCGGCAAGAAGAAGGGGAGTAAATTTTCAAAAATAATAATTTAACTTGATATGCACTGTATTTGTACTATGAACTATATTATCTACTTCATCAGAACTTCTACCATTATCCACTGTTAGATACTGGAATACTGTATCATAATGCTACCATCTTCTATATTTTTTTATTTATTAATAGATAACTATTTGTGATTAGTCTTCTCTTTATTTTGCCATGACTTATGTGTCCACTTTTATTTTCTCTTTTTAGTTGCTTATCTCTCGTATGATTACTAAATTTTGTGGGATATATTCACGAAAATGTTTTGAGGGAAGGGGTAAGCTTTTTCTTCAAATTCTAAGGGGGGGGCACTTTATTTTTTGTTTTTAAATTTTTCTTCAATGAAAACACCAAAAAAGAAGGTATTTTCAATTAACCAATTTTTTTTCTGAAATATAGGGGAAGGGTAAAAAGACGTAGTGCCACCAACTACTTGTGAGAAGGAAACAGTATATTAACAAAAGAGTAGTACCATTGAATTCCATTTGAACACTGTTTCCAAATATAATAGAAGCCACTCTGACAATTGGCACCCCTCCCCCTTATACTGGGGCCAGAATTAGTCCTAAGCTATGTACAACCCACAACAAAAGACTGTGATAATAAGATTCTAACTTTGTAATATGCAGAGTTTCTAGTATTCAGATTTTCATGTTTTTTTTCCGTCTTAATCCACGTTTTTCAATCATTTTAAAATAATATAACATATAAAAAGCACGTAGATGTAGCTATTTCCTTTCAAATGAGCCTTTAAATATCTCTCTATGATATTTCAGCGCCCCACTAGCGGTGACAGGGAAAATGGAAGCAAGAGTTAAAAAAAAGTAGACGCATAACTACTTCCCATGCGAAAGGGCTTTTCCTTGTTAGTCAATATGGGGGACTGTAATTCTAATAAGTTGGGTTTTCGGCTATGGTGATTCCAATGGTGCAGCTTTAATCATTTTTGTGACGCCTGGGGCTATTTTTTGAAATTCCATAAATTTGTTTTCGCAAGGAACTTTTATCATTAAGATTAATTGAAATAATAGTTAGCATTCCCGGATCAAATTTGAATGGCAGTTCTTCCTCATGTCACAGTTATTTTCCTATACACATTTTTAAGTTTCGGTTACTATGGGCTAGGGTTCGTTCTTTACTAGGTTATCCTAAAGGGGCAACCATAATGGCCTGTTGCTTTCATGTTTCATAATGTCATAATGCTTTAGAGAAGGTAAAGAATAAAATGCCTGTTTTACAGAGACACAGTGATTGTTGCAAAAACAACGGATGAAGATAATTCAGGGCTTTATCTGGCCCCCTTATAGAGGGGGATGGGTTGCAATTGTTACATTAGTGACCATTAGGTTTGGAAAAAGCGTCGAATGGTCAATTTATTATTACCACTATTTTGTTCTACTAGTTTTTCCTTCTCAAAAGTAGTGGTCTTACAGCATTACCTCAATTTTATTTTCTTGATTTGTAATATTGGCAGGAAATTATATGCATTTAATTTTCTAACTTATGTAGTGCTTCCAGTTTTTATTTCTTCCTAATAGCTAAAAGTGACTTTTCTAATTTTATGCTTGTTAGCGTTCTTTTTAATATAACTAATTTAAAAGTATCTCTAGTTGAGTGTCAAGGTTGACAGACAATTAAACTATTATTGACGCTAAAGATAACAAAAATACTGTTTTTGAGGTATTTTGTTTTACCAAGAAATATACCTAATACGAAGAATTTCAGTAACATGGAGAAAATCGTTAAAACTTTAAAATTATCAAAAATTGAGCATGGAAACCATTGTTGGTTAACGCTTAACGAAATTAATTATAATGTTGCAGAAAAACCTCTTATTTCTAGAATTGTGTGCTTTTGCCAAGGAATGGGGAATCATAAAAAAAATAATCAGAATATCCATTAAAATTTTCCGAAATATCCATAAAAATTGATGTAGGGGCAAATTGTATCTAAATCTTCTAATTTTCCTAGTATTTTAAGTTTTTCCGTCCTCCTTGTCGCTGAAGGAGCTATTCTAATTTTCTGCTGTATAATAGCACCTTTTTAAAATATGATTAAGTTAAAGTATCCTTCGTTGGGTATCGAAGTTGACAGACGAGTAAGCTATTAGTGATGCTACAGAGAAAAGGAAACTATTTTTCGAGGTAGTCAGTTTTACCAAGAGATCTTCCTAATACGAAGGTTGCAAGCACATATAAGAAAAATCATAAATTATTTAATTTTTAAATATCAAGAAGATTGACAAAAAGTTGACATGCAAAAATCTATTGATGATATTACAGAAAAGCCTTTTCTTTAGCAATGTGTTGTTTTGTCCAGAAAAAGCAACTATTCAAAAATTAAATAAATTAAAAAGAATTGACAATTATATAGAAATGTACGTAACTACGAATGTGCTTATCAGTTTTTTTTAGTTGTTTCTGTTTCCTTTCTCTCTCTCGGAGTTTTATTCTTTTTTACTCCAGATATTCCCAGTTCCGAGACGAATATACATTGGATCAAATAAAAAATTCTCCCCTGGTCTGTGGACCATTAACAAAGCTTCAATGTTGCCCCACTTCAGATGGCGCTGCCGCTGCTATTGTAGTTTCTGAAGAATTTGTGAAAAAGCATCGGCTTCAAGGTCAAGCAGTAGAAATTCTTGGAATGCAAATGGCAACAGACACTGCCTCTACGTTTGAAGAAAAAAGTAACCTGAAAATGGTTAGTTTTATTATCTTTAAGTATAAAAAGGAAACGAGTAACCTTTATAATAATAGTAATCGTGTTTAAAAACTATTGTGCCATGCACTAAAACACTAAGGTAAGACAATACTAATATTACACAAATAAGTAAAAAAAACATCAAAGTTTAGAAAATGAAAATATCAAAACTATATGTTTAGTAATATCAGGTTACTTTTATGAAATATTAAACAGCATATTTAAATTATATCATATAACATATCAACATATAGAAAAAATAAGGGACAACACAAAATGGGTTTAATTCAAATGGTTAGTTTCAGGAGCGATAGTTAGGGGGGGGGCTGGCTGGGGCTATAACCCCACCCTGATTTTAGGAGGGGCCCCAAATCAGTTGTCACAATTTCTGTCGATTTGATTTGAGAATTGAAAAAAAAAATTACGTAAAACAGTGTTCTTTCTAATATAGCTGTACTTCAGAACAGTATATTGTGGGCTTCATTCCCAAACACATTTTTTATTATTCTTTTTTGTGTATCACGACATTTTGATTGCCTTGTTGTTAGGGCCAGGGTGAGCAGCTTTCATTACAATATGTAATTGGTCCCGGGATCAGTAATAAAATTATACATGTCGATTACGTGATTCTGGAGCGGTGATCCCCTCCATATATACGTATTATGTACTCTATGTTTCTTTGAGACTGTTTGTGAATCTGTTCTGACTCTTTTCTTGGTCGTATGTGACTCAGGTCGGCTCTGTTTCTGAACTTGGTAAATAAAACACTATTTTGCACAGCGGCGGACTTTTTGCGTTCCTAGTAGCTATAGACGTATTATCAAACAGTTCGTGGTAACGAACTATAAGTAAGGCGTGACCCGGCTGAGTAATAACCGAAACTCTAAAAAAAGGAATTTTGATATCAATAGATTCGTCAAATGAATTGTATTTTTATGCTAATTTTAAATATATAGGTTTCATCAAGTTTAGTTTTAACAATCAAAATTTAAGAGCCTGAGAAAGTTTGCCTTATTTTTGAAAAAAAAAGGAGGAAACAACCCGTAAAAGCAATAGAATCTTAATGAAAATCACACCATCATATTCAGCGTATCAGATAACTGTGGGTTTTCAAGTTCCTATCTTCAAAAATGTGCAATTTTCTTTCTTTTTTTTTTTGCCAGAAGAAAGATCACGGATGCGTGTTTATTTGTTTTTTTGTTGTTTTTTCCCTCACGGGGATGGTATTGACCCAGTGGTCTTAGAATGTCGCGAGAGGGCTCGTTTGAACGGAAATTAAAAGTTCAAGTGCCCTCTATAAGTGACCAAATAATTTGGAGGACAACTAGGCCCCCTCCCACGCTTATTTTTTCCCAAATTCACCGGACCAAAATTTTGAGATAACCGTTTATTTCAGCATAGTAGAAAAATTTAATAACTATGTCTTTGAGGACGACTTAATCCCCCACAGTCCCCAGGGAAAACACTGCAAGTTATGAGCTTTGCCCATTGTTTACATACAGTATTGGTAATTGGGAAATGTACAGACGTTTTCAGGTTTTTTTTTTCTGGTGGGGGGGGGGGTGGGGGTAGGAGGTTACGTGGGAGGATCTTTCCACGGAGAAATTTTTCATGGAGGAAGAGAATTTTCATGAAGGGAGCGCTGGATTTCCCAGTATTATTTAAAAAACAATCAGAAATTAAATATAAAAAAACAAGTTTTTTCAGCTGAAAGTAAGAAGCAAAATTAAAACTTAAAATGAACAGAAGCTATTACGTATTTAAGGGGGATTGCCTCTCCTCAATAGCTCGCTCTTACGCTAAATTATTCCGTATATGAAAGGGGCTGACCCCTCCTCAACGCCCCGCTCTTTGCGCTAAAGTTTGACTTTTTGTCACAACTCTACTTTTTAAAACAATAAAAATTTTAGCGTAAAGAGCGGGGCGTTGTGGAGGGGACAGCCCCTTTCATATACGGAATAATTTTGGTTCGTTTTAAGTTTTAATGTTTCTCCTTACTTTCAGTTAAAAAAAAACTATTTTTTTTATTTAATTGTTAATAGAAGCCAGACCGTATAGGATTTTGAAAGTTTCTTACGCTTTTTATTCTTTGCCTCCAGGCAACATGTTAAATTTGGCATTCAAATCGTTATTTCATGAATTTTGTTTCTCGAATTGTCTTGAAATTTAGTTTCTTGAATTTTGAAAGAATCAAAGTGGGAATTTCTGACCAGTACTTTTTATTAGATTTCAGGATAGATAAGAAAGACAAGAAAAATATATTATATAAAAGGACAATTCAAAGAATCGATAAAGATCTTGAAGAATGATATTTAATCTCACACACCAAAGATCATAATAAAACGAGAATATGCAAAAGGAAAAGATTTGTTAATAGGACAGTTTAAGAGAAATTGTACCAAGAATCAAAGACCCAATATTTTGACTTCACAAACGGATGGTTTTATTAACAGGGGGGGGGGGGGGCTTAGCTTGAACCAACTTATAAAAAAGGTAAGAAAACAAGAAAAACTTAACAAATAAGAGCTAAACAAGGACAACATGAGCAGAGAAAGAAAAACTCAAACCTATCATTTGGTGTCAGTTCAAGAAAATTTCCGATTGGGGAAAGGAATTTACTGTTGAACATCCAGAGGGAGGTTGAAATTTGTTGTTTTTTAATTTTTCTTTGAAAATACCAGGGCAGTGTCACGAGCGGCCAATTTTCAGGTGGGCAAGGCCGTATTAAATCAACTGCACCACATGCAATTTACATTAAGTGCCATCCTCATAGACTCAACCTTGTTTTGGTTGATTCCATTACTACAAGAAGGGCATACCAGAATAGATCGGTAATGAGAGTTATGAGAGATCTGATGTTGATATTTAGTGAAAAGCCTTTTAGGAAATTGATGGATTTCAATACTATGGTTAGAAAATATATTTAAACATATAAAATTATTATACAAAATCAAACTATATAAAATACATAGTTAGAAAATATCTTTAGAAAAATGGGACCTTGTCGGTTCTCAGTGTTACAATAAAACTGTAAATTAATTTCTAACTTAAGTTCTATCTGTATTCATTAAACGCTTTTAAATTACTTCCTACTCTTATTAGTCGATTTAGGGAGAGGCCTGTGCTAATTACTGTGAAGAAATATTGCTCTTCAAAAACTGTGAACCGACCAATTTAGGGGGACCACAGAGGTTGCTTAGACCCCCTTAGTTCAGAATGAAATGACGCCACTGGTTAGTTTTAAGTATTTTAAAGTAAGTTGAAGAAAAAAGTCAATAATGATAATTATAGTTGTATTTAAAAACTATGGTGCGTTAAAAATGTTGTAATAATACAATACTAATGTGAGACAAAATAACACTAAAAATAATAACATAAAAACACAGAAAATTAACGTTCCAAAATGAAATGTTTAATATGATTAGTAGTATCAAATAATCAGAGGCCATGCCTATAGTAAAGGCCATATGGCTCCAATGTTTTATAATTTATTTATTATTATTATTTTTTTTACCAGAGGCACTTCATATGGAAGGGGTTGTCGTATAAACTTCAAAGGGGGCTCATTCGATTGGAAATCGAAAGTTCTAGTGCCTTTTTTAAGAGTCAAAAGTGATCGGAGGGTAACCAGCCCCCCCCCCACGCCCTTTTTTCCCAAACACATTATAAAAATTTTGAGATAGCCATTTTGTTAAAAATAGTTCAATGATCACATATCAAAAACTCCGGTGTCAACACAACCCCCAAGGGCCCGGGGGCAGGCGTTGTAAGTTATGACCTGGGGGCATATATGGTTCCTGTGGAAGAAATGCTCGTATAAACTTCAGAGAGGGTTCATTTGATTGAAAATTGAAAGTTCTAGTTCACTTTTTAAGAGTCAAAAGATATCGGAGGGTAACCTCGGGGCATATATGGCTCTTATGGAAGGGATGCTCGTTATAAACTTCAAAGAGGGCTCATTTGATTGGAAATTGAAAGGTCTAGTTCACTTTTTAAGAGTCAAAAGAGATCGGAGGGCTTCTAGCCCCCCTCTCCATGCCCTTTTTTCCTCGAACCCATCGGAAATGAACTTTGAGATACCCATTTTTTTAAATAGTTCGAAGACCATATAACGAAAACTCCGGGGTCGACACAGCCCCCCAGGGTCCGGGGGATAGGAGTTGTAAGTTCTGCCCTGGGGAATATATGGTTCTTATGGAAGGGATGCTCGTATAAACTTCAGAGAGGGCTCATTTGATTGGAAATTGAAAGTTCTAGTTCACTTTTAAGAGTCAAAAGAGATCTGAGGACAACTAGCCCCCTCCCCCCCCCACGCCTTCTTTTTCCAAACCCATATGATAGAAATTTTGCGATAAACCTTTTGTTGAAAATAGTTCAAAAGTCGGATAAGAACAACTCCGGTGTCAATACAACCCCCCAGGGCCCGGGGGAAGGCGTTCTAAGTTATGCCCTGGAGGCATATATGGTTCTTATGAAAGGGATGCTCGTATAAACTTCATAGAGGGCTCATTTGATTGGAAATTGAAAGTTCTAGTTAACTTTTTAAGAGTCGAGAGATTGAAGGTTAACTAGTCCCCCTTCCCACGCCATTTTTCCCCAAATCTATCCGCTACAAATTTTGTGATAGCCATTTTTTTTATAATTAGATAACAAAAACTCCGCTGTCGATACAACTCCCCAGGGCCTGGGGGCAGGCGTTGGTAAGTAATGCTCCCAACGCCAATCCAGTGCTGGGTTGGCCTTGTAAGTGTTGTCCTGGGGGCGTATATGGTTCTTATGAAAGGGATGCTCGTATAAACTTCAGAGAGGGCTTATTTGATTGGAAATGGAAAATTCTAGTTCACTTTTGAAGAGTCAAAAGATATCCGAGGGCAACTAGCCTCCCCCCCCCCCCACTCACAAACACCCTTTTTGTCCCCAAACCCATCCGATAAAAAATTTGAGATAGCCATTTCATTAAAAATAGTTCAAAGGTCAGATATAAAAAACTACTGTGTCGACCCCCCCCCCCCTCCCCCAGGTGCAGGCGTTGGAAAGTAATGTTCTGGGGGCATATATTGTTTTTATGGAAGGGATGCTCGTATAAACTTCGTAGAGGGCTCATTTGATTGAAAATTGAAAGTTCTCGTTTACTTTTTAAGAGTAAAATGGGATCGGAGGGCTCCTAGCCCCCCCCCCCCCCTCCACACCCTGTTTTCCTCAAACCCATCCGATAAGAACTTTGAGAGAGCCATTTTTTCAAAATGGTTCAAAGATCATATAACGAAAACTCCGAGGTAATCCTTCAGGGCCCGGGATAGGCGGTGTAAGTTATGCCCGGCGGTCATATATAGCTGCAAGCTATGCCCGGTGACATATATGGTTCTTATGGAAGGGATGTTCGTATAAACTTCAGAGAGGGTTCATTTAAATGGAAATTGAAAGTTGTAGTTCAATTTTTAAGAGTCAAAAGAGATCGGAGGGCAACTAGCCCCACGCCTACACTCTTTTTTTCGAAAACCCATCTGATACAAATTTTGAGATTGACATTTTTTAAAAATAGTTGAAAGGTCAGATAACAAAAACTACGGTGTCGACACAACCCCCAGGAATCGGGGGGCAGGCGTTGTAAGTTATGCCCTGGGGCCGTATATGGTTTTTATAAAAGGGATGCTCGTATGAAATTCAGAGAGGGATCATTTGACTTGAAATTAAAAGTTCTAGTTCACTTTATCAGAGTCAAAAGAGATCAGAGGTCAACGAACCCCTCCCTCCTCCACGCCTGTTTCTTCCTCAAACTCATCCGATAAAAGTTTTGAGGGGCCTATTTATTAAAAAATAGTTTCAAACATTAGATATTAAAACTCTGGGGTTGACACAACCCCCCAGGGCCCGGGGACAGGCGTTGTAAGTTATGCCCTGGATGTATAAATGGTTCATATTGAAGGGATGCTCGTATAAACTTCAGAGAGGGTTCATTTGATTCAAAATGGAAAGTTCTAGCTCACTTTTAAAGAGTCAGAAAAAATTGAAGGGCAATTAGCCCCCCTCCCCCCATGCCCCTCTTTCCCTAAACCCATCCGATAAAAATTTTGAGATAGCCATTTTGTTAAAAATAGTTCAAACATCAGATAATAAAAACTCCAAGGTTGACACAAACTCATTTTTTCTTTGGTGTTGTTACTTTGATACTAGTTTTGATACTTTAATGAAGACTTGATTTTGAAAAAAAAAGTTTGATTTTGAAATAAGGAATTTTTTAAAAACTTGGAACTTTTTGCAATAAAAAACGAATAAAAATTAATTTTTAAAAAATTCCGAAAAAGATGTTTTTCAAAGAAAAGTAAAGGCCATTTTAAAATTAAGATCAGCAGATAGAAACGCCTTTTAAAATTCAAATTCAAAACGACGAGAAATTACTATTAAAAAATAAATGAAACCCAAAACGAACAGAAATCAAATAAACACTCATAGCAAAAACATACAACATGTAATAATATAAATGAATAAATAAATCTTAAAGCGAGTAATGCTTAAATTGAATACGCAAATCAAGCTTAAAACGGAAAAAAAAATATTTCGCTATTGAAGTATAAATGAAACCCAAAACGAAAAGAAATTAAATAAAGAATCATTGAAAACAATCATACAATAGATATTAATGTAAATGAACAAATAAATCTTGAAACGAGTTAAACTTGAATTGAATATGCAAATCAACTTGAAACGAACAAAAATCACTAAAAATAAGAGTTTGGTGTCGCCTCCTTCTCTCACTGTCTAAGTCTAAAACCTACTTCGTTATGGCGCTTTTCTGAAAACTATATGTGTCTTGAACAGTCTTGGAAAGTATAAACAAAATCAAATTGAGTATTTGAAATATAATGATATTAATTGTTAAGATCCATCAGCTCAAGATTTTATCTTACTGAAATTTTGTTTTCATTTTCAATGCTGTAAGAACTGGAAAAGAAAATATTTGTAATATAATTCGTTTTCGGTGAAGCGCCACTGACGCAGTAGGATTTAGGTGTTTACAGTTAAAGAAGAGGACAGTTTTAGGTGTCTTGAACAATTTTAGAAAGAACTAATTAATTAAACTGAATATTTGATGTATAATGATATTAATTCCTGAAAGTTCATCAGTTCAAAATTTTACTGTAATTTTAATGTTTATTTTCAATATTAAGTACAAAAAAAGTGTTTGTAATACAATTTGTTTCAAACACTTCGTGGCAACGAACTGTATAGTAAGATTGACTCGTCTCATTAGTAACCGAAACTCTAAAAAACCGAATTTTGAAACACATAGATGCATCAAAAGAATTAGATTTTAATGCTGATTTTAAATTTATAAGTTTTGTCAAGTTTAATCTTACCCTTCAAAAGTTACAAGCCTGTGAAAATTTGCCCTATTTAAAAGAAAGAGGGAAACACACTCTAAAAGTAACAGAATCTTAATGAAAATCCCACCATCAGATTCAGCGTATCAGAGAACCCCAATGTCGAGGTTTCAAGCTCCTATCTGCAAAAATGTGGAATTAGGTATTTTGTTTTGCCAGAAGAAAGATCACGGATGCGTGCTTATTTGTTGTTGTTTTTTTTTACCAGGAGTGATCGTATCGACCCAGTGGACCTAGAATGTCGCGAGACGGCTCATTCGAACGGAAATTAAAAGTTCTAGTGCCGTTTTTAATCAAAAAACAACAAAATTGAAAAATAGAATCACTTTTTACAAAAAAATGTAGTTTTGATGTCTTTTCATACTGCAGTTTTTCCAAAGATATTTGACTTTTTAAGCAATTACATAAGAAATTATGTTTTTATGATGATTTTAAATATGCAAGTTTCAACAAGTATCGTCTTAGCCATCAAAAGTTACGAGCCTCAGAAAATTTGTCTTATTTTTGAAAAAGGGGGAAAACAAAAAATGTGGTTTGTTCTCAGTTCAGGGTCACTAAAGTTTTTATGTAAACTGCAAAAATATTTGTGGTATCCGAGCGATAATTTAAATCTTTCAATTCAAACTAGAAAACACATTAAAATTTTAAAATTAGTTTTATTTTTTGTTAAGTTCTAATTACCCGACTCGAGATTTAATGTGTATTTCCATGCATCAAAAAATCATTTTTTTATTTTAGTTTTTAGTTCAGAATCGCTAAAGATATTATGTAAACTGCAAAAATATTTATGATATCTGAGCAATAATTTTAATCTTTTAATTCAAACTAGAAAAATACCTGAAAATTTTAAAATTAATTTTATTTTTGGTTGGGTTTTTGGTACTTTATGCGTTAGTTGAATAATGTTTATTTGTATAAGACAATTATTTATTGTTATAGTTTCACAAATACAAAATGAAAGTAAAGAACGAATAGTAATTACATAGGATCGACATCATCACATGTAGTAATCATTAATGGAAGTTTTGTAACAAATGTAATAACCCATAACTCCTAAAAATTGTGTCAGATCAAAACAAAAAGTACACGGTTTGAACCGCCTTGTCTGGAACCCCTAAATAGGAAACTTTCTGTCCCTTGGCTTGAACAGCAAAGTAAATATATTCGCTTGAAAATCCGGAAAAGTGGCAGCTACTACAGCATTCTGCCTAAGCGGCATCTCTTTTTTTTCTTTTTTTTCTTTTCCACAGATAACTTTGCACTGGAACATCGTAGAGAGTTGTTCAATGGCTCATTTTAGGGGAAATTAATGGGGCTAAAAAGCTTTTGTAATTAAAACAAATTATTTTTAAAGTGGAATCAATTTTTTTTACAAAATACTGCATATTTCAAGTTAAAGATTGACCAATGACATCATAATCGTAGGTTGTAGCCAGGTTGTCTCTTGCTAGTCCAATTAAGAAAAAGCCATAGGCTTTTCCTGTTTGTAATTTCATATTAAACAACGAACAGATTAGATCAGACCGAGAACAGATCAGATCAGATCGATAACAGATCAGATCAGACCAATAACAGATCAGATCCAGTTGCAGCTGTAGCTAGCAACCTAGTAAGAGACGATCACGCCCAATTTTAAGAAATATAATAACCCATAACTCCTAAAAATAGTCAGATCAAAACTTATAGTAAAGAAAGAACTCCAAACTATAGTAATATGGGATTCCGACCAATACAATTAGCTAAAGCAAAGGGCATTGACAAATTGTCTAAAACTATATTCAAGGGTGAATCTGGGTTGCAGCGGTAGCTACCAATCTAGCAAGAGACGATCATGCCCCATAGTAAAAAAAAATAGCCCAAACCTTCTAAAACTAGAATCAGATCAAAATACGGGTTGCACCGGTAGCTAGCAAACTAGTAAAAGACGATCATGTTCAATGCTAAGAAATATAATAACCCATAAGTCGTAAAAATAGGGTGAGATCAAAACAAAAAGTACACCATTAGAACCGCCTTGTCCAATATCCCTATATAGGAAGCTTACCGTCTCGTGGCTTGAATATCAAGGGAAATATATTTGCTTGAAAATCAAGAAAAGTGGCAGCTACTAAAATATTCTGCATAAACGGCATCTTTTTTTCTTCTTTTTGTTTCCACAGATAGTTATTACTATTAAATATCAGTCTCTTTTCCTTTGCATTTTTTTTGTTTAATCAAACAGTTCGTGGTAACGAACTGTATAGCAATACCGACTCGTCTCAATAGTAACCGAAACTCTAAGAACGGAATTTTGATACTAATATTATAATAAATAATGAACTCTTGCCTATACTAACTTGTATAGGCAACTTAACTATAATTGCCTGTACTGGCTTGTATAGTTGTATTTAAAGTCAATATATTAATAATTCCTTCCAACAGGGAATCGAACCTCGGTCACCCGCGTAACAAGCAGGAGTGTTTCCTATTGTACCTTCGGAGACTTATAAAAATAAGTTACATATACGACATGATAATAAATTCGTTAATACACTAAAACTATTATATAATCCGGGTTTCAGCGGTAGCTAGCAACCTAGTAAAAGACGATCACCCAATAGTAAAAAATGAAATAGTCCATAATCTGGGCTGCTAATATTAGGAGCCTTAAGAGCCGTAATTTATTACATAAAGGATCCGGATTGCAGTGATAGCTAGGAACCTAGTAAGAAGCGATCACGCCCCATAGTAAAAACTAAAATAACCCATAATACTTCAAAAAGAGTCAGATCAAAACAAAAAGTACACTATTAGAACCGTCTTGTGTGAAACCCCTATGTAGAAATTTTACTGTCTCGTGGTTTGAACAACAAGGAAATTATATTGGCTTGAAAATCAAGAAAAGTGGCTGAAACCATGATATTCTGCCTATAGACTACGGCATCTTTTTTTTCTTTACGTTTTTTCTTTCTCCTCGGCTAGCTGGGCACTGGAAAATCATAGAGATGTATAATGGCTCATTTTAAAGGAAATTAATATATCTAGTGCCTTTTGTAATTAAAAATATAATAGCTCTTAAAATAGAATCAATTTTCACAAAAAAAAACTTTTTTTTTGTGTGTGTACAAGCTTGATGAACGACGTTTTAATCTTATAGGTTATAACTATATATGACGCACTACAAGAATGCAATATTCATACACGCTTATCTTTCGACAAGATAATAATATAAGAAATACATTTATAATATAAGAAATACAATTACAAGAGTCGATTTTTTACGAAAAACTGCCTTGTTCTATAACACCTGTAGTAGCAGGTGTTATTTTTAACATTATTAGAAAGCATGTAGATATTGGAATATAAAATGCAGTAATTCTTATAGGGGTTTTAACAAAAGTTTGATTTGTCAATTAAAACTAGAGTAATTCCTGTAAATTTAAATATAATAATTATATTTCATCTCTCAGTTTAAAGTTATAATTGTCTTCTGGAACCAAACTTTTTGTGGCTTAACACGTAAAGTACGTATCTATATAGCGTTGTGCTATATTTTCAAAGAAAACAAAAATTCAATT
Source organism: Artemia sinica (assembly GCA_027921565.1). Classification (NCBI taxonomy): domain Eukaryota; kingdom Metazoa; phylum Arthropoda; class Branchiopoda; order Anostraca; family Artemiidae; genus Artemia; species Artemia sinica. The sequence goes on along the minus strand of CM051259.1, from coordinate 41,865,681 downwards.
TCTTTTTATTTTAGTTTTAAGTTCAGAATCGCTAAAATTATTATGTAAACTGCAAAAATATTTTTGGTGTCTAACCAATAACTCTAATTTTTTTAATTCAAACTAGGAAAATACCTGAGAATTTTGAAAATAGCTTTGTTTTTTGTCTCCTGAACCGAAAGTTTTTTTTTGGCTTAACCCGTAAAGTACATATCTCTGTAGCGTTGTCCTGTATTTCCAAAGAAAAAAATTCATTTTTTTTTTAATTTTAGTTTTCAGTTGAGAATCGCTAAAGTTATTATGTAAACTGCAAAAATATTTATGGTGTCCAACCAATAATACTAATTTTTTAATTCAAACTAGTAAAATACCTGAAAATTTTTAAATTAGTTTCGTTTTTTTTTAGGTTCTTACTATCGACACTTGATTTCATGGATTATATTTTAAACATTGAAAAATTATGACAAGATTAGGCACAACTATAATAATAATAATCATGATTTTACAGTTAAGGCTCAGGATTGTCAATTCACAAAAATTTTGTTTTGATAATCCAGTAGTTGGAGAAATATTCAAAAATGACAAAAATTCTCATTTTTATCCAACAAATTACCATACAAAATGTTTCGCTTTAGACCTAAAAGACATTGGTTTGTATGAATTCAAAGAATGGTCTAAGGAAAAGGTTAAAAATGGCACAGTAGCCACGATATTTTTTCATGTTCAAGGGAATATAACAGGACGCCCAAGCAATAGTCTTTTATTTGGAAATGTAAAGGGAAACGATTTTCCAATATACATGAGTTTAGATCTATTCTTCAGTGGTAACATAAGCGCAGTAAGAATCACTAGAACTCTAGGTTTTGAATATATAAAAACAGATGTCTTTGTTAATACAAAATTTGAAAATGGCCGATTTATCAAATTTGCATTGGTTATGTCTGATAAAGTTGCATACGATCAGAACCCTAAAAATGGCCTACACAATTTAGAAATTGCTTTGTACAAGCCCAAGAACGTCATTTCCGACGACTCTTTATTTTATACAGGAAGGGTCCCAAATACAACTAATGAAATAAGGATCTACTCTGAAAATTCCCTTACTCTTCTCAATTGTGCCTTACTGTGTAGTTACGTGACGTTGGATCCTAGGAAGAACGAAAAATTCTTATTATTCGAAGATAGCAGTTTCCAGAGGAAACACTTTGCTTTTAGTTTCAGCGCGGCTTTGAGACCGGGGAGCAGCATCCAGTTTATGAACGGGGTTGACTTCCATGAACTAGTATTTTTAAAGGAAGCAATACATTTGCATAAGGCCGAAGGTTGTTATAAAGTACACTCACTGAAAAGGTTTTTGAAAAACTATCACAGAGATCAGGCTCTGGCCTTCGTTTTAATAACCGTACATATCCACTTAGAACTCCAAAGAATAAAAATTTCGTTTATTAATCCTTCTAATGGTCAATTAACAGATGAAGTTATTGATCTTCTCGGGACTAAACTAGATAAAATCTCTAAAATATGGCTGCGGAGTAAGTGCCTTAAGTGTTCCGAAAAGAATACTGACATGAGCGTTGTGCTAGCAGGACCAATGGGGAAACAGATAAAAAGTAAAAATGAATTCTATCTGTCACTAGGATGTAATCCCTTCTACAACGGACCGCCCAGCTTTTTCAACCAGAGAATGTTTCTGAAGACAACACAACTGCATGAAGCCAGTTGTGGGGAGAGTTCAATGTTTGAGACAGAGAAGGAGAGAGAAGTGAAGCAGGATTCGTATTGCCAACGCGATTTCTACAAACATCTACCACGATGTCAAAAAAGCACGGTGTGCTAAAGTAAAATGGAATGAATTCTGAATGGAATGAAAAGTGCAGCTGCATGAAGCCAGTTGTGGGAAGAGCTCAATGTTTGAGACAGAGAAGTGGAAGAGGGTTCGTATTGCCAAAGTGAAATTTACAAAAACTGGCCACGATGCCAAAAAAGCACGGTGTGCTAAAGTAAATTGGAATGATACGACAATTTCGTCTCAAAGAGGTTCAAAAAGGGATCGATTGGAAATTTATATGTAACGAATTAATTTAAATATATTGCTTTAAATTCAATATATCAAAAGTTATCACTGACGGGGAATCGAACCCCGATCTCCCGCTTCACTAAGAGGTATGCTTACTATTGTGCAATCAGAGACTTATGAAATATTAGTTACATATAAGACATGACAATAAATTCGTTAATATACTAAGAAAAAAATTAAATAAGGATCGGTCTGGTTAATTTTAATTCAGTAAAGCGCCATGAGGCAGTAGGTTTCAGACTTTTACAGTGAGAGAAGGAGACGATACCCAAACTCTTGTTTGTAGGGATTTTTGTTAGTTTCAACCTTGATTTGCACATTCAATTTAAGTTTCACTCGTTTTAAGATTTATGTATTCATTTACATTAGTACCTATTGTATGTTTGATTGCATTGATTGTTTATTTAATTTCTGTTCGTTTTGGGTTTCATTTATACTTCAATAGCAAATGTTTTTTTTTAACTTGATTTGCATATTTAAATTGAGCATTAATCGCTTTAAGATTTATTTATTCATTTATATTATTACTTGTTGTATGTTTTTTTGCTATGATTGTTTATTTAATTTCTGTTTGTTTTGGGTTTCATTTATTCTTTAATAGTAATTTCTGGTTGTACTGAGTTTGAATTTTAACAAGCATTTATATATGCTGATCTCAAGTTTAAAATGGCCTTTATTTTTTTTTGAAAAACTTCTTTTTCTGGAAGTTTTTTTTTTAATTAATGTATATAAAATGACATATCAGCATCAAAATATCAATATGATGGTGAAATAACATACCAAAACAATAATAAATCAAAATGTGAAAAATTAAGAGACAACATGAAATGTTATTAGTTGACATGGTTAGTTTTAATATATTAAAGAAAAAGATTAGGCTATTTAATAATAGTAGTTATTGTAATTAGCAGTTATAACAATAGTAATTGTACTGAAAAAGAATTGTGCCGTGCACAAAACGGTACGATAAATAACACTTTAATAGTAAACACTAACACTTTAAATAGTTACATATCAAAATACAGAAAAAATCAACATATTGAAATTACATGTTTGATATGTTTCATGCTGTCAATAGTATATACCAAATGACATGTTAATATCAAATAGAATATGTAAATTATAGAATATAACGTATCTGAACCTAAAAAAAAAATAACATATCAAAATAAAAAGAATAAGGGAACAGAATGAAATGAGATTAGTTGACATGGTTAGTTTTGTATCATAAAATATATTACAGAAATGGGATAGGTTATGTAATAACAATACTGTTTTAATTATAATAGCAGTTATTATAATAATAATTGTATTTTAAAACGATTGTGCCAGATACAAAACGTAACAATAATACGAGTACAATATTTATGTTCAACGAAATAACACTAAAAAAAAGTTGATTTCAAAATATATAGGGATTAACATATCAAAATTACGTGTTTGATATGTTTAATAATATCAAATAATATATATCAAACAACATATCAACATATATATTAAATAACACATCCAAATTATATCGTATAATATAAAAAATAATGTACAAAAAATAAGTTAAAATATAGAAGAATCAGTGAAAAAAATTAAATGGGATGAGTTGACATGGTTAGCTTTAGTGACATAGTATGTTAAAGAAAAAAAGGTTTGGCTGTATAAAAACAAAACTTTTTGTAATACTGATAATAATTATTAATAATTATTAGCTTTAGTTACCTAGGTAGTGTTATTATTGAAGATGATAGATACAGTAAAGATGTTAAAAGTAGAATGGCCAAGGCCCAGGGGGTTTTTAAACAGTTGGAAAAAAGTTTTTTAAGGATTTGAGGATAATATCTAACCAAGATTAGAATATTGGAAGTTATAGTGTTGACACTGGTTAAGTTTAGCTCAAGAATATGGGAGGCCCCCAAAGAGGGAGGAGGATTTATTAGATGTTTCCTACAGCACTTGTCTACTGATTATCTTGAGTACGCGTTTGACTGACCGCATTTCAAATAGTAGTTGTAAGAAAAATATGGTTCTATCCCACTTTCTAAGGCTATAGTGATAGAAAGGTTGAGATGGCTAGGACACGTTCTGTTGATGAAAGATGACAGATTGCCAAAGATCGTCCTTTTCGGCCAACCATCTAGGGTCAAACAAAAAGAGGTTTGTCCCCGAATTAGGTGGGAGGTGGTCGTTAGCAAGGATTTAAGATACTGTGTTGCCCTAAGGCGGCTCGGTGTTGGAGTGAGTTGTTTTTAGTAGTAGTGTTATTATGTCTAAAAGCTATTGTGCCAGATACAAAAACGGTAAGATAATACAATGCTGATTTTAAACAGAATAATACTAAAAAAAAACATATTAAAGTTTAGAAAGATTTATATATCAGAATTACGTGTGTGATGTTAGACACGGTAGTTGTATTTAAGGTGGTTGTGCTATATACGATAGTTACACAATAATACAATACTAATGTGAGCCAAAGTATCACTAAAAAAAGTAACGCATCAGAATGTAGAAAAATTAACTATTAAAATTACATGTTTGGTACATTTAATAATAGCATGTAATATATATCAACTGGCCTGACAGTATCAATATAAATATCAAATAGCACATCGAAATTATGTAGCATAACAGACAAGATATAGAATAAATAAAACATAAAAAAAATCAAAAGGTAGAAAATTAGGAGACAATATTAATTGGGATTAGTTGACATGGTTAGTTTTAGTATCTTAAATTATATTAAAGAAAAAGGGTGTGCTATATAACAACAATAATTGTGGTAATTATAATAATAAATGCACGAGATGTGTTTTTTTAATTAAGGTCCGTTTAATTATAAGTACACAACGAATTAATATTTCGAAATAGTAAATTTATTTTCGAAAATTACATACTTTACTCTATTTAACAGCATAGTTGCCAAGTTTGTTGAAACACTTATTATAACCTCTCAACTAATTTTGAAGTAATCTCTGTATAGAAACTTGCCGCCTGTTTCGCTAACCAGGAATTCACTTCCGTTTTTACGTCGTCATCATCATTCTAACGTTTGCCACTGAGGTGTTGCTTGAGGTGGAGAAAGGGATGGTAATCACTCGGCGCAAGATCAAGACTGTATTGTGGGTGATCGAAAACTTCCCTGCCAAAACTGTCCAACAAATTACGGGTCTGAACAGCAGTGTGGGGTCTTGCATCGTCATGAAGAAGGACAATTTCCTTTGTTTCGTGCCAAGTTCTTTTTTTTTCTGCGGAGCTTTCTGAGGGTTAGGCAATATGCTTCTGGATTGACAGTAGTTCCTCCGTTACATAAAGTCGACCAAAAAAACACCATGCCTATTCCCAAACACCGACGCCATGATTTTGCGCTGGGGGAGAGAATGTTTGGCTTTCAAGTTTTCAGGGGAGTGTGTTTGTTTCCATTCCATCTTCTGTTCCCTTGATTTGGGTGTATAGGCTATGCGAAACCCATATTTTGTCTCCAGTTCAACCGGTTGCCACCTCAGTGGCAACCGTTAAAAAGATAACCTTGACGTAAAAACAGCAGTGAACTCTTGGTTATTGGAGCGGGTGGCAAATTCTTATAAAGACTTTACTTTAAAATTAGTTGAGAGGAATCATAAGTGTTTCAAAAACTTGGTAACTACATTGAAAAATAGAGTAAGGTATGCACTTTGTGAAAATAGATTTACTTTTTGGAATTAATGTTTGGTTGTGTACTTATGTTCAAAGGGACTTTAATTAAAAAAGAGGCCTCGTATGTAAAAACTATTGATCCGCATGCAAAAACGACTTTGGGCTGCCAACCATCTAGGGCTAAACAATAAGTAGGTTGCCGCTGAATAGAGTGGGAATAAGTCATAAGAAAGGATTTAAAGGACATTGGAACTTCCTGGGAGGGTGTAAAGAGGGATCCTTGAGCAGATGGGGATGGAGGAGTAGCGTATGCAGCTGTGTCGGCCTTAGATGTCCTGGTGCTGCAGTGGGTTGTTAATAGTAGTATTAGTAGTTAAAGAAAATATATGTTTTCGTTATTTTTATTTTATTATTTTTAAGTAGAATTTTTGTTTTTCATTTTTTTTTTCTCGTCATTATTATCTTTGTCTGGCTTTATCTTGTGTAATAAATAGATGTATGTAATAACTAATGATAAATAAATAAATGGATAAAAAATATGCTTAACAATACCAATTAATATATTAAAGGACACATCAGCATCAATATCAAACAGAGCATCCAGATTATATCATTATAATACAAAAATATGGTAATTAAACAGACCCAAAAAATAACGTATTGGAATTTGAAAAATTAGGGGACAACATGAAATGGTTAGTTCTAGTATCTCAAATTAGTGTATCTATGGTAGCGTCACAAATAAGGTTTTTTTTAGTAAACTCATAACAATAAGACTTACCTTTCATCTATTATTGAAGCTTTGTGAGACTGGGGCTTAGTCTCCAGGCGAAATCTTATGAAAACCTTACTTTTGACCTACAAAAACAAACTATTCTCTTATAAATTCATAACAAAATCACAAAATTGAAGATAATGGAGTAAGATTAAGAGAAAATAAAAGAAAAACATACTGCAAAACTGGCAAATTAAACAATGATTAACAAAGACTGCAACAAAAACAACAACTATATAAAATAAACAACATCCACTCTGTCTTTCCATTATACAAACAAGGAGGAATTAGTCTAAGGCAGTGAAATATTCTATTCTTAAATGAATATTTCGGCTCTATACCCAATGGCCGTCCTAATCAAAACATACGAAAAAAAGAACTTACAGGATGATGCGCGATCATTAAAACTAAAATTCTGAAACAGTCCCGGAATCAGTCCTAGAATCATTACATTATAGTCCTAGGAACAAGAGTAAAGTCCAGACACAAAAAAATATAGCATGATCACAAAACGTCGACTGTAGTTTCGTGAGTCCATACCCAGTTCAACGGCCATGGTTTCTGACAATCTTACCATAATTGGTTTGACATATAACCCCTCTGAAATATTTCTCTGACTCCTAAATTGGTCTTTAAATTCGGTTACGAAAACCTCTTACCACGCGTCGAATAAATATTTATTCGGTATCTCCTCCGAACACAAATTGGTTTGGTATCCCCCCCCCCTTCCCAAGACAATATCCTGGATACGACCCTAACCTAAGCACTCATCATAAATTGAACCCTCAGAAGTTACTACCCACAGCATCAACAGCTCCTCGCACCCACTATCTTCTGCCTTACATACTGCTCTTTGTCCTCAAAACATTAACCTCAAATATCTTGCTTTTGTTGAAATGCCTTATTCGTTTTTCCAGGTTGGGTATGACATGACGAAACTTGCGGCCGATCGACTTTTTGCCGAAACAGGGTATAAGCCCAGTGATGTAGAAGTTGTTGAACTTCACGATTGTTTTTCTGCCAATGAACTAATTACTTATGAAGCCCTTGGGCTGTGTCCCGTGGGAAAAGCCGGAGAGCTTATTGACTCGGGCAATAATACATACGGTGGGAAGTATGTTATTAATCCCAGTGGTGGCCTTATTTCTAAAGGACACCCTTTGGGTGCCACAGGTAAGTTTTACTTCATACTTTTTAGAAAAATAATTCCCCTCTTAATTTGTTTCTAGTAAAGAGAACGTATGGGATTTCAAATATAAGTAATTTCATGGACTACATTGTCCGCGCCTCAAACAATTCGTGGTAACGAACTGTAAGTAAGGAGCGACTCGGCTCAATAGTAACCGAAACTTTAAAAATAGAATTTTGATAACAATAGATACATCAAAAGAATTGGCTTTGTTTGCTGATTCCAAGTATATAAAGTTCGTTAAGTTTAATATGACCCATCAAAAGCTAAGAGCATGAGAAAATGTGTTCGATTTTCATAAAAGGGGGAAAACACCATCACATTGAGTATATCAGGAAGAACTCTACTGTAGAGGTTTCAAGCATCTATCTACAAAATTGTGGAAGTATGTATTTTTTTTGCAGAAGAAAGATGCGTGTTTATTTGTTGTTCTTTTTTAAGTTTTAATGTTGCTCCTTACTTTCAGTTGATAAAACTTCTTTTTTACTTAATTTAGAACTAAAAAGAAATAAAAATATTGAAGAGCAGGTTAAAGTAAAACAACAGAATCCTACCTTGTGTATTGTTTCGTGGAACACCATTTAGGACTTCATTTAAAATGTAAGTTTTCTTTCGTTTTTTTTTATAGCTTTGTGTTTTTTTCTCATCTTTTTTATATGTTTACTTAAACTGGTTTTTTGTTTTGTTTTCTTTTTTTTTCTTTTCCTGTTGACAATGGCTTCCCGATGTGAAGCAGAAATAATCGGATTTTTATAATTTTTGAACTTTCTTTTTGATGTCTTAGTAAAAATTCATATATTTTTCAATATTGTCATTTCGTTTTAACTGTGAAGCTCAAAAATACATAGATCCCTTCTAGGCCATGGGTATAACAACCTGTGGGATTGATGTTTGTACCCCCCCCCCTCCTCCCATTCTAACCTACTGTTCCTAGTGGTCAGAAATAAATGTGTTGGTTTTTGTTTTGTGGCACACAGATATAATACTGTCCTGTTTCTTTAAAAGTCATCATCTTGCCTCATTCCCCCTCCTCTACTACCCAGCTACAGCCCTGATTTTGCTTTAATTTTCCATTCTCATTTATCAAAGTTAATTCTTACCTTCTTAGAGGTAGCCAGATTGTATATTCTTTCCGTTGTAGTTACTAAAGAAATCGTATTTCCTTCATTCTTAGGTTAGCAATTTTAGCATGCTTTTAAAGAATAAATTATGTCATTCACTGAAATTGAGGGAGTAAGTTTAAAGTTCCAAGGTTGGCCTCCTTGAAATGATGTTCAAGGAAATTAATGAAAATGGGAAAATGAAACTGCAATAAGGAAATGAAAGGAAATTAATTTTGTTGAACGAAATTTTATTTATGTCAGGTTTTTTAGAAACTGCTTTCTAGAAGTATTCGGCATTCAAACTAGAGATTTGAATTATTATTTAAATTGATTCGCATTCATTTATTGCATTGATGAATCTACATTTATTAGCTTTAAAACTATCGGAGTATATTAGCGACCTGTTGAAGTTTTAAAGATGATTTGGAAGGAAACAAAATGGAAATGAATAAAAAAAAAGCTTGTTAGAAGCAGAAGGAGATTAGTGCATTCAGAAAAAGTCCTTCCTGTTCTTCTACCTATTAGAAGTAGAAGAAGACAGAATAAAAGAAGAAGCTACAAGGAAAAAGAAGGAGGTTTGGTTCTTGCTCTAAGTGATTTCATTTCAGTCGTTTACTGTTTATATAATTTTGTAGCTACATTTTTCCTATCACATGTTGTTGTTTTTGACAAGAATCACTTTACACCATTGAATATCTTTTTTGATGGAAGTAATACTACGTTAATGAAATCGTTTTAGAATTGCAATGTACATTGCCAGCTGGTTCTTTAAAGAGCATTATCTACCTACCTCTATTATTACCAGCATCTCAGTCGAGGAAAAAGCTGCAAAATACCAACACAGCTGCGCAGGCCACCCCTCCATCCCAGTCTATTGAAAGCTCCACTACTTCCTCTTAAATTCCAATAGCTTTTAAATCATTTCTTATTACTTCTTTGCACCCCATTCCAGGGAATCCAGCTTTTCGCTTGGTCCTTCTGAAACGCCACCCTCCTCTTGAATTTCAATATCTTTTAGATAAATAATCTCTTAGACCACACCGCTTTTCCATTTACAAATAAAACGAAATGAAAATATAGAAAAAATGGGTATAATATTTCAAACAAGTCAGTGGAAAAACAGAAAATGTCTTTCTTCACTAATAATAAAGCTCCGAATATTTTGGCATCACGTTCGGAAGCCTTTATCACCGGAAAACTCAAGTGTGTTAAACAAAACGTATAAACAAAAGATATAAAAATAAAACAAAAATACATTCGATAAAAAAACTCGCATCTTGACAATGTTCACCATGTAATAGCAAATCAAATAATAGTTGGACAAATTAGCTGGTCTCCCTGATAGATCGCAATGATATAAAGCAACAGTAGGGATATAGTTGGGATAGATGGCCAAAAATTTTGTAACCCAAAGTCCTTCATTTTAAAACGTGCTATCTTAATTTAGTTTTCATTGCTCCTAAGAAAATGGGATCGAATCACAGTTTTCTGACAGCTCATGTTGGAAATACGGTCAGTGAAACGAGTGTCTAGAACTATCTTCCATTCCTCTGGAAAATATCAAGCATATCCTTTTCAGCTAGGAGCGCGCACGTTTTGAAGCCATAAGCTAACTATTGTATCCTAATTTTAGTTCGAAACTTATCTTCTGTTCTCCTGAAAAAGGTCTAGCGTATCTTTCCTTAACTCTTAAAAGTGCGCACGTTTTGAAGCCATAGTTAACCACTTGTATTATTGTGACTTCGAGTATCCTAACCGGTGGCAGTATCCTAACTAGGCCTCTCTTGCGCCCGGGGCAAGTTCTTGATTAGTCCAGGCTCACCCCTCTCTCCCAAAAAATTTTCAGATCAAATTTTAGCCAAATTTGTGTTTATTCACAAAATTTTTCAATTGATTAATTAATTAATAATTTATATTTTGATTATTTTTAATTTGTAATTTAAATTATTTGACTATTATTAAATATTTTAATTTAATTATTACTATTGGATTATCATTATTCAACTAGTTTCTATTGTTTAATTTATTTTTATTTTATTAACTAATTAATAATTTAGTAATTATTTTCATCTACTAATTGCGTCCTCTACTTTGTCTTAATAAAAATAGAACTTTAAAAATTATGAAATAGTTATAAGCGTTAGATTCTTTATTTGAAATTTTGCGCCCCTTAAATTTCTGCGCCCGGGGGTAAGTGCTCCCTCTACCCCTCCCCCCTCTAAAACCGCCTCTGATTCTAACTCTGGTGAAGTGGGATCAAATCACAATTTTCTAACAGCCCATGTTTGATATACGGTGAGTGAAAGATCTTAATCCGAACTGGCCAGCCATGACAAAAACCAACAAAGAGAAAAATCTCAATGAAAAAAAAAACAACAAACGAGACTGCGGCCAGTGGAGAGAAAAAAAAAAGAGAGACAAATGCAAAACACCGCGGATATTTCGCCTGTATCACAAACAAGGCGTCTTCAGCACGAAAGACAGAAGAAGAACAAGATAAAAAAAAACAAGTAAAACTAAAAAAGCAATAAAACCACCACCAAACTAAAAAATATACAATTTTTATACGGTGAGTGAAGAGAGTGCCTAAAACTACCTTCCATTTTCTCTCCGGGTTGCAGCGGTAGCTAGCAACCTAGTAAGAGACGATTCCGTCCAATGTTAAGAAATATAAAAACTCATAACTCCTAAAAAAAAAGTCAGCTCAAAATAAAAAGTACATTATTAGAACCGCCTTGTCCGAAACCCCGTATATAGGAAACTTCCTGTCCCTTGGCTTGAACAGCAAGGGGAAAATATTAGCTTGAAAATCAAGAAAAGTGGCAGCTACTACAGAATTCTGCCTAAACGGCATCTTTTTTTCTTCCACAGATAGCTTGGCACTGGAACATCGTAGAGAGTTGCCTAATGGATCATTTTAAAGGAAATTAATGGGGTTAAAAACCTTTTGTAATTAAAACAAATTATTTTTAAAGTAGAATCAAATTTCTTACGAAAAACTGCATATTTCATGTTAAAGATTCATCAATGACGTCATAATCGTATTACAGTAAAGAACAAACTTCCAGCCCATAGTAACTAAAATAATATTATAATTTCATGTTAAAGATTGCTCAATGATGTCATAATCATAGGTTGTAGCCAGGTCGTCTCTTACTATTCCAATTAAGAAAAAGCCATAGGCTTTTTCCTGTTTTTAATACAGTAAGGATTTCAGTTTTCAGTAAAGGGACGACAATAATAATCCCCAATGACAGAAATGACGACAGCCGCAATGAAAATGATGATGACGGTAATGAGTCAGGCTCCGGAAAAGTCTAGGGGTCATTCGGCTGAGTGTTCTTTCATGATAATTGACGAGATGAGGGTAGTTTGATGAGAGCTGGTAAGTTGTCAGTAACCCTCTCGATCAGAGTAGGTTTTCGAAGTGGCTAATAATTCTTATTGTCGTAATAAGACGATAAAAGCTAGTCATTTGAAGTTTTTGTTAAAGAGCCATTGAATAACGCAATTTATAGCAAAGAACGAACTCCAGCCTATAGTGACTGAAATATTAAAATGAATCCTCATATGTATGACTATGCAACACCCTTATCTTCTGGCAAAATAATATAACAATAGCATCTTTTAAAAAGTTGGTTCTCTGGGGTATGGTGCCATATTTGCCTGCGCTACATTGCATCAAATGAAACTCTAATTTTAGCTTGATTTTGGTAATGAAAAAGTGTTGTGTTGTTTGTTTTACAGACCACCTAGCTCTTCGGTGCAACATTTCATAAGTAAGCTGGAAGCGTTTTCTTCGATCGCAATCGAGCGAAGTCGGAAGATTATGTACATTGGGGATTTTAATATTGATATAAGTAATGCTGGTCATGATCTTTCATCTACACAATATTCGCCTTCGGCTGTTGATTTTCTGACACTTTGTCTTTCGCTGGGGCTTCTCCCAGCTTGTCGTATTCCAACTCGAGTTGTAAGCTCGACAGCAACGGTAATTGACAATATTTTTCTGAATATGGAATTTGATTCGTGTCATGTTATTATCGATGACACGTCAGACCACTTTATGCTTTTGATGGAGATAAAAACTGGGCGACAAACGGCGACTCCGATCAAAACAACTAGAAGGCTTGATGCTACATCTGTTCAGCGGTTGAATGAACTGCTGCTTAAAATTGACCCCTCTCCGTGCTTAGACTGCGAGGATGTAAATCAAGCTTCACAGTATTTTGTCAACGAATTTACCACAGCACTTAATGTGGCTTGTCCGATGTCTTCGACCCGTCTAAGACGTTACAACAGATCTAAAAAGCCTGGGTTACACGAGGACTACTAAGGTCGATCCAATCAAAGAACAGGCTGTATAAAATATATCTATCGAATCCCGATGAAACAAATCAAGCCTTTTTAAAGCTTACAGAAATTGCTTAACCAAGGCTCTCAGGTCTGCTAAACAGCTCTACTATTTGAAGGCATTCAATAGCGCGCATGGATCTCCTAAGAAGGTATGGACATTAATAAACGATTGTATCGGCAAAAAAAGTTAAATTCTTTTCCGGACGAAATGATGCCCCCAGGTGGTGATACAGCTGTTAAAGGAAAACTTAACGTCGCCAACATGCTCAACACGCACTTCGCTAAAATAGGTGAAAAGACGTCTGAAGAGGCATCCCAAAAATCAACGCCAAATTCTGCTGATTTCAAAAGTTTTCTACCCTCTTCTACTGACCGATCCATATTCCTCACTCCAGTCTCGTCTGCTGAATTGATGCTTGTACTTCATCAACTCAAAAATGGACACTCAGAAGGAATCGACGGATCTTCTACGAACTTGCTTAAATCGATTATGCCTAGTATAGTAAATTTTCTTGTGCACATAATTAATCTTTGTTTCAAGAATGGTATCTTCCCTTCATGTATGAAGTCCGCCCGTGTCATTGTACTACACAAAGGGGGAGATATAAATGATCCGTCCAACTATAGGCCCATATCTATTCTATCTGCTTTCGGAAAAATTATTGAACGTTGTTTGTACGTGAGGATTGTAAATTTTCTTGACAAGAATAGTTTTTTTCAGTAAGTCCCAATTCGGGTTTCGAAAAGGACATTCTACTGAGCATGCTATTTTGGCAGTAACCCAGTTTATTCATGATGCCTTGGATAAGGGTGAAATTCCAGCTTCTATATTCGTGGATATACGGAAAGCGTTTGACACTATTTGTCACATGATTTTAAATGAAAAATTGTCTAATTGTGGTATACGTGGTCCGGCTAAATCGATAATATTGTCATATTTAAGCGATAGAGTCCAGTGTATTGATGGGGGCGATGTTATATCAACGTCTTCGAACCAGTCAAATAAAGTTGGAGTGCCCCAAGGTTCAATTCTCGGCCCTCTGTTGTTTTTAATTTATGTTAATGATATTAGTAATTCAGTTGAGGACCTAGGGCTGACCGTTCTCTTCGCAGATGACACAGCCTGTAGTGTCTCTGGAATCGATGAAGATCGTGTCAAACATAATTTAAGTCTAGTATTCGATAGACTAGTAGCATGGTTTACGGCAAATAGGCTAGCTCTGAATACTTCAAAAACAAAGTTTATGGTATTTTCGCGTACGTCACGGGTACTTCCATGTCTGAAGTTGATTAAGTCATCTGTTTCGGGTATGGATATATCACGTGTTGAAATTATTCGTTACCTTGGTGTGCTGGTTGACTCAAATTTGAGTTGGAAGCCGCATATAAATGGTATAAGATTGAAGCTTGGAAGGAGCGTGGGTATTATGCAACGTATGAAATTCATTTTGCCGCTCGAAGCTATGCGTTCTATTTATTTTGCTCTTGTTCATTCTTATCTAAATTACTGCCCACTTATTTACTTGAATACTTTCAGATCCCATTTAATTCCGCTTCAGAGGCAACAAAATAAGGCGCTTCGTATTTTAAAAAGTTATCTTCCTTCCCCAGCGTCTTTCCCCAGTAAGTCTTCTACAAAGAGTTTTATATTGTTTATTGAATATTCTTCCTGTTGAACTTGCAGTTACTTTTAACTCGATTTTATTCAAGGTTAATCATAATCTCCTGTCACTGCCCAGTTATTTCTTTTCTTTTGATTTGTTCCCAGTTGCTCCGCCATCTTCTCATCTAGCTCGCAGCATACGCAAACTACGCCAGCCGTTGATAATTTCAGAGAGGTCCCGGTTTTCCTCTACGAAATAGTGTGGTTGCCGCGTGGAACCAATATGAATCTATTTTTGATTTTGATGTGTCGATTGGAATTTTAAAAAATAAAATAAAATCATTCCTTTTGGACATTTATTAGTCAAATATTATTTTATTTTTAATATGTTCTCCTTATAATAATATTCTCTTGTTATTTTTTTATCTCTCTCGGATCTTGATATCCTTCTTCTTGTCCCATAGACCATGAAAACAGATTTTACTCTTTTACCAAACATATCAGGAAAATGAATTTTGGCACAAGTGATCTTTGAAAAATAATCGAAATTTTACCAATCTATTTTTTATAATTTTATTTCTTAGCAATAAAAAAAATCATACCATTTTTTTTAAAGGATCATCAGTCTGGATCATTGAAAAAATGTTGAATTTGAAAGCATCAAGAGTGCTATAAATCCAAGACAGACGGTCAAAATACATTGTCAGGAATGGAAATTCTTTATTTTTAGAAGTTATTTTTCCACGTTCGTTTTGCACATTTTTGATCATTTGTAAAAAGAGTCAGAAATTAGATAAAGAATAACAAGTTTTTCTTTCAACCGAAAGTAAGGAGCAACATTACAACTTGAAACAAACAGAAATTATTCCGTAATGAGGGAAACTGTTCCTTCCTCAACCCCCACTCTTTACGCTAAAGTTTTCACAATTGTAATGGAAAGAATGAACACGACATGAACAACAAAAATCATCATATGCATGATGATGCAACACACTTATCTTTTGACAAGATAATTAAAAAAAAGTTTAATAAAATTAATTTTTTACAAAAGAATAAAGACCAACATGGCCCAGAGTAACCAAAAATTAGTCTGGAAATCCTATAAATTGTATCAGATCGAAACAAAAACATGATACTTCCATGCAGTTTAAAGTTTCCTTTCTTTTGGATAAATATTTTGGAAAGGGTGAGTTTCTTAAGGCAACACGAAGCATCTGGTTTCCCACCCAGGTAATTAGTTTATATTAAAATCTAAGAATGGGTTAAAATATCTCAATAGTCTTAAAAAGTACCCCCGTACAACCAGACTTTTGCCCACTAAAAGGCAAAACAATCAAACATTTTATTCCCTCTCAGAATCCAACATTCGTGGTTATGGACAATAAAAGTTTACCTTATCTAGAAGGATGAATTAAGATGATTTTTAATATATCTAGATACTAATTTTTGAGGTCTGGTTTGCCATTCTTCTCGTTCTTCTTTTGTAGAAGTTATTTCGTCACCATTTAATCTGTTAAGCAAGGTTACACAAACCATGGCCGCTCGAATACCAGCTTGGTGAGTTAGTGCTCCAAAAATAACTGCCTCCATTTCAATATTTCTAACACCATTTTGATGAAGTTTAGTCAAATATGCAATCTTATCAGCCTCACAATATTCACAGAAAGCCCCATCCAGCCTTCCTTGGCCTTCGTAAAATTCATCAGCGCAATTGTCTTCTCTATGGTTGTGTCCTATGGATCTTCAGGTCTTGTAAGATTCTTTTAAGTCCGCGGCTAAGTTGGAGTCAAGTTTTGCTGGGCGACTCATTTTCTTGCCAAGCACAGGAAGGTCAAAATTAGGCTCACCATATCCATTCAAAGCTTCACTAGTTATCACAATGTTTCCACCATCAATGCCAATTCCTCCACGGGTTCCTATCCTGAAGAAAACTGGATCCTTTACTTGTGTATGGTACATGAGCTTAATCATCTCATGAAGCAAAATACCAATAGATGGGACACCCATTCCACGGCTCACTGAAAGCACATCTAGAAATATCAGCTTCTGTCGGTGTAGGCAGAAACAAGCCTAGTCAAATTTTATTCGACCACGCTAGTTTGATTTGAACTATAAGCAAGGAGCTACTCGGTCCAATAGTAGCCGAAAGTCTAAAAAACAGAATTTTGATAACGATAGATACATCAAAAGAGTTGCCATTTTATGCTGATTAAATAAAAAAAAAAGTTTTTGACACTGAAAGTAAGGAGCGACATTAAAACTTAAAACGAACAGAAATTATTCCGTATATGAAAGGGGCTGTCCCCTCCTCAACGCCTCGCTCTTTACGCTAAAGTTTTTTATTGTTTTAAAAAATAAAGTTGTGAGACAGAGTCAAACTTTAGCGTAAAGAGCGAGGCGTTGAGGAGGGGACAGCCCCTTTCATATACGCTGAATCTGACGGTGTGATTTTTTATTCATTAAAATTCTTTCACTTGTAGGGGATGTTTCCCCCCTCTTTAAATAATCAGGTAAATTTTCTCAGGCTCGTAGCCTTTGATGAGTAATACTAAACTTAATAAAATTTATATATTTAGAATCAGCATTATAAGCCCATTCTTTTGATACATTTATTGACATCAAAATTCCGTTTTTAAAAGTTTCGATTACTATTGAGCCGTATCGCTTGTTTTTTTTTATTGTTTTTTTTTATTACGTATATGTTATTACGTATATGAGGGGGTTCTCCCCTTAGTCAATACCACGCTCTTTACGTTAAAAGTTAAAAAAAAATTAATTCACAAACCCCTGAATCACAAAGGCCGTTTAATTAGAATAGATAGCTCTTTTGAAAGCACTAAAAAAAAACTGTAGCGTAAAGAGCGAGGTATTCACTTGGGGGAGAACCCCCTCATATACGTAATAATTTCTGTTCGTTTTAAGTTCTAATATTCCTTCTTACATTTCAGTTGAAAAAACTTGTTTTTTTTTAATTTAATTTCTGATGGTTTTTTAAATAATGCATGGAAATCCGGCGCCCCCTTCATAGAAATGTTCCTTACCCCAAAGAAACATCCTCCACGGAAAGATTCTCCCGAGTAACCCCCTCCTCCAGCCCCCCCCCCCCCCCCACCAGAAAAAATCCTTCCTGAAAATGTCTGTATACTTCCCAATTACCAATACAATATGTAAGCAATGGGCAGAGTTCATAACTTGCAGCCCTTCCCCTGGGAACTGTGGGGGATTAAGTCATCCTAAAAGACATATTTATCATATTTTCGACCATGCTGAACAAAATGGCTATCTCAAAATTTTAATTGGATGACTTTGAGAAAAAAATGAGCGTGGGAGGGGGCCTAGTTGCCCTCTATTTTTTTGGTCACTTAGAAAGGGCACTAGAACTTTTAATTTCCGTTCCAATGAGCCCCCCTACGATATTCTAGGACCACTGGGTCAATACGATTACTCCTGGGGAAAAGAAAAAAAAAAAAACAAAAAAAAAACAAATAAACACGCATCCGTGATCTTTCTTCTGGCAAAGAATGGAAAATTCCACATTTTTGTAGATAGGAGCTTGAAACCTCTACAGTAGGGTTCTCTGATACGCTGAATATGATGGTGTAATTTTCATTAAGGTTCTATAACTTTTAGGGGGTCTTTCCCCCTTTTTTCGAAAATCAGCCAAATTTTTCTCAGGCGCGTAACTTTTGATGAATAAGATTAAACTTGATGAAACGTATATATTTGATATCAGAATTAAAATCTGATTCATTTGATGTATCTATTGGTATCAAAATTCCGTTTTTTAGAGTTTTGGTTACCATTGAGCCGGGTTGCTCCTTACTTACAGTTCGTTACCACGAACTGTTTGATTCTAAATATATAAAGTTCATTAAGTTTAATGTTGCACATCAAAAGCTACGAGCCTGAGAAAATTTGCCGGATTTTTGAAATAGGGGGAACACTCCCATAAATTCAAGCGATCTTAATGAGAATAACACCATCAGATTCAGCATATCAGAGACTATTGTAGAGGTTTCAAGCTTTTATATACAAAAATGGGGAAATTTGTACTTTTGCCCGTAAAAAGGATCATGGATGTGTGTTTGTTTGTTGCTGTTGTTTTGTTTTCCCCAGGGCTGATCGTATCGAATGTGTGATCCTAAAACATCGGGAGGGGGGCTCATTCGAGCGAAAATTGAAAGTTTTAGTGCCTTTTTTAAGTGACAGAAAAAATGTAATGGCAAATTGCTTCTCTCCCACGTCCCTTTTTTTCCTCGAACTCATCCGATGAAAAATTTGACGTAGTCATTTGATTCAGCATAGTTGAAAGGCTCAATAACTATGCTTTTGGAGCTGACATGACGCCCATAATCCCTGGGGAAAAGGCTGCAAGTTACGCAATTTGCCCATTGTTCACATATTTTATCTGTTATTGGGGAATAAAGGAAAATTTTTGGTGGATTATTCTCTGCAGTGGGGGGGGGGGTTCGACGGGGAAAATTTTTCGTGTAGAGGAAAGCCTACGGGGGAATTTTTCATGGGAAATTTTAAACGGAAGGGAAGGGGATTTTCTGGCATGATTTGAAAAACGGTTAGAAATTAATTTAAACAATGAACTAAAAGTAAGGAGCAACATTAAAACTTAACACAAGCAGAAATTGTTCCACGTATAAGAGGGTCTGCTCCTTCCTCAACCCTCGCTCTTTACCCCTAAAGCCTGGCTTTTTGTCACAATTCTTTAAGAAAGACTGCTTAAACACAACGGCCGTTGAAATTGAGTGAGATATATATTTATTTTTTAATTTAAAACTAGAGTATAGAACAAGGATTGATGAAAGGGCAGCCCCCCTCAATCAGTTCTTGAGATATAGCGTCTTTTGATTTGGTTCAAATTTCCCCTTAATATGAAGAAATTGCCGAACTTTAAGCCTTTGTCCTGAGGACTGTGGGGGGTTGACATCCGGAAAGACATAATTACTGAACCTTTGATTAGTGCTGAACAAAATAACTCTTAAAATTTTGATTTGATATGTTTTGGGGAATGATAGGGGGGGGGCTGATTGCCTTCCATTCACTTTTGACTCTTAAAAAGGGCTTGAAATATTCCGACTTTCAATCAAATGAGCTCCATCCGATCCAAAGTCTATACGACTAACCGTTTCACAGAAACCTTAAATGCCCCGGGAAATAAATTACAGCCCTTGCCCGTGGGCTCTGGGGGATTGTGTCCACCTTAAAGACATTGTTATATCATTTTTGGACTATTGGTAACAAAATCGATATCTCACAATTTCAATTGAATGCGTTTCGGGAAAAGAGGATGTCAGGGAGGGTGGATAGCTGCTCTCCATCATGTTTGAGTCTTAAAGGGGAACTAGAACTATACATTTCCAATCAAATGAGCCTCTTTTAAAGTTCACAGGACCACCCCCTCTATAAAAACCTTATATGCCCCTAGGGCATACCTTACAACCCTTACGCCCAGACTCTGGGGGATTCTGTCGACCCCGATGGCCTTATTATATGATCTTTGGACTATTTTTGAACAAATGGTTATCTCGAAATTCCTATTGGCTGCATTTGTGGAAAATACGACGCGGGTGGGGATAGGGTGGCTGCCCCCGATCAATTTGACTCTTAAAAAGGGCACTAGAACATCTGATTTCCACTCAAATGAGCCCATTTCGGGGTTTATATGACCACCCTTTCCATAAAAACCATATATGCCCTCGGGGCGCAACTTACAACCCTGGCGCTGAGGGCTGTTGGGGGTTGTCAGGTAAAGATATAATTTCCAGACCTTTCAACTACGCTGAACAAAATGGCTATCTAAAAATTTTGATTAGATGTGTTTTGGGAATTTATAGGCGTGGGGTGAGGGGCTTTTTGCCCTCCAATCAATTTCGACTATTAAAAGGGCACTAGCCCTTTCAATTTCCAATCGACTGAGCCTTTTTTGAAGTTTCTACGACAACAAATGGCCATCTCAAATTATTTGATGCATTTTTGGAAAATACGAGGTTTAGGGGGGGGATATCCGCCCTCCGACCACTTTGAATCTTAAAAAGACCACTAGAACTTCTGATTACCAATCTAATTAGCCCCTCTGAAGTTTATACGACCACCCTTTCTATAAAAACCTTACAACCCTTGCCCTGAGGTCTGTGGGGGGTTGTCATCTTCAAAGACATAATTTCTGAACCTTTTAACTACTCTGAACAAAATGCCTATCTCGGAATTTTGATTGGATGTGTTTGGGGAAATGGCGGGCGGGGGAGGGGGCTAGTTGCCCTACAATCACTTTCGACTATTAAAAAGGGCACTAGGTCTTTCAATCTGGAATCAAATGAGCCCTTTTTGAAGTTTCTACGACAACTCTTTAGATACGAAGTGCCCTGGTCCATTGTGCACACATCGCTCTTTACTTAGGCAGCCCTATTGTGCTGCCTCTGATAGACATCAAAATTTAAGTTTGGCTCTGAGCAGAGATACGGAAGATTTAAAAATAACTGACTCCTATGTTGGTTTTGTAAGACGAGAAGCTGACAGTTTATCAATCCCTATTGTTGCTTTCACAATCACAAGAGGACACTTGCCCTTAACCTCCCCCTCCCCCCACACACCAAAAAGAGGTTGTACAACAGGAGCACTAATTAAAGTTAAACAAAATCTGAGTTTTGTTGGTTCACTTACATTGCTTCACAGTTAAATTGGGCTCACTTAACTAGCGAATGAAAAAATTTTAACCCATTCAGTCACAGATGTAGTATTGTGCGAGTAGCATTGCCTTTTGCTAATTGTCGATATTGGTGAGTGGCCCACTTTCGAAATTAGGATTTTTGGGTTTCTAATTCTGCTATTTTTTTATTTTATGTGTTTGTTATTTTTGATAGTTTTCCGAAATATTGGGTTTTTAGGTTTTTTATTCTTCCAATTTTGGTCGTTTTTGCTGTTAGCTTTCTGTGTTATTTGTTTTTATCCGGTTTGTTTCTTTCAGAAGATGTGAATGTGTTTCCTTCTAACTTTGTCTTATCAAAGTAAGGAGTGACTCGGTCCAATAGTAACCGAAACTCTAAAAAAATAGAATTTGGGTAACAATAGATAAAAAAAAAGAATTGGCTTTTTATGCTTATTCCAAATATATAAAATGCATTAAGTTTAATGCTACCCATCAGAAGTAATGAGCCTGAGAAATTTTTCCTGATTTTCGAAAAGAGTAGATACATCCCCAAAATGGCAAGGTATCGTAATGAAAATCACATCATCGGATTCAGCATATCAGAGAGCCCTAGTGTAGAGGTATCAAGCTCCTTTCTGAAAAAATGTGGTATTTTGTATTTTGCCGGAAGAAAGATCACCGATGCGTGTTAATTTGTTTGTTTTTTCGTTTTTCATTTTTCCCTGGGTAGATGGTGTTGAACCAATGGTTCTAGAAAATTGGCAGAGGGCTCATTTGAACAGAAATCAAAATTTCTAGTAACCGAAAAGACAGGAGGTAAACCAGCCCCTCTCCCAAGCTGTTTTTCTCCTAAAGACATCCAATCGAAATTTTTAGATGGCCAGTTAACTCAGTATAGTTAAAAGGTCATATAAATATGCCTTTGGGGATGATATGACCCCCCTTAGTGCCTGGGGAACGGGTTGTGCATTTAAAAACGAGAAATATGCGGATTTTTTTGGGGGGGGGATTTCCCAAGGGAAGAATTTTTCGTGGAGAGGAAAGTTTCCAGCGGAATTTTTCAGGGAAAATTTTACACGGGGGAAGAGAAGAGGATTTCCTGGCTTGACTTGAAAAACGATCAGAAATTAAATAAAAAAAACAAGTTTTTTTCAGCTGAAAAAACTAGACAATAGTTTTTTTTTGTCTATTCGTCTCATATTTTTGTTGGCCTTATAGCATAGCACCCTATTCTTTTTTATGGCAGGCTAGTGTGGTTTACGAAGTTATCTTTGTTATTGAAATCCGCTTTTTTATGCTTTGTGTTACTACTGGCAAGGGTTAGAGTTCCCGTTACTATTGGCAAGGGTCTCTTTCTTAAATGGGGTTTTCGGTTATGATGATTACGATGATGCATTTTTTCATCTCGGTTTGACAGCAATTTGTAGGGTTACATGCTATTGAAATTACCATAGATTTGTTTTCACAATAAACTTTTACCTTTAAGATCAATCAAAATAATAGTTAAAATTTTTGAATCAATTTCAACTAGTGATTCTTCCTCACTAGACAGTTTTTTTTTCGAAACGCGTTTTTAGATTCTCGATTAGTGTGGGCTAGGGTTCGTTCTTAACTGCTAGGGGCAACCATTATTTTGGACTTCCGTTGTCATCATAGCTTGGACAGTTCGTTTCTAGGAATTTGTGGAACACCTTCGGCTTGATTGGTCGAATCCAGGCCAAGTAAGTTTTCATTGGTGGCTAATTGTTTACGTCGCATGTCAGTGTATCAATAAAAAAATTAATACGTTTTAACAACATTTCCTTCAGCATTTAAATCTGGTTTGGCAAGTTTTTTTTTTTTTTGCTTCCTCTGCCATCTTTTAATTTGGATTATCTTTGGATCATTGCCATTTGAGTTGTTTTGTTATTTTACTCTGTTACGTTCAGACAGGATTTGTCTTATCAGCGACTCTGACAAAAAAAAGATCGAATTTTTAGTTTGTTTATTGACTATTTTGCTTTTGTCGTACGTGACATCTTTAAACAAGTAAGTTCTTTTTTTATTTAGTAGTCTTGGGGTAAATTCTAGATTTTCTCTATTTCAGAAAGTAGTTTAGTTTTTCACTTGAGGTACTAATTGGAGGGGGAGCAATACTGCCTCCCTGTCGTAGATTTTAAAAACACCTTCTTTGTACTAAAAAAATGGAAAACGACAAAAATACTACCATAGATTTCGAGAAATACTCTATCTTTTGTATCAACACTAAAAAAAACAGTAAAAAAAATGCCCCTATCCTACATTTTTGTGAATTGCTTCCACTGCTTTCCATCGTCTTGAAAAATAGTTAGTTTAGGCCACAGTTCATATAATTATCCAGTAAGCTTATCGCAGATCATTTCTGCGATACACACACACACACACACACACACACACACACACAAACACACACACACACATATATATATATATATATATATATATATATATTATATATATATATATATATATATATATATATATATATATATATATATATATATATATATATATATATATATATATATATATATATATATATATATTATATGTGTATCCTTTCGATAAAGGATCCAGCACGGAAACTGTGCCCTGGAAAGGTATTTTGATATGTATTTTTTTTTAATTTAAAGCAGAGACGGTATCCTATGAAGGTAGTATCCAGAGGGGGGGGGGGCGTAGGG
The DNA here is from genome assembly GCA_027921565.1 of Artemia sinica. Lineage (NCBI taxonomy): Eukaryota > Metazoa > Arthropoda > Branchiopoda > Anostraca > Artemiidae > Artemia > Artemia sinica. The sequence continues at coordinate 41,841,612 of CM051259.1, read as the reverse complement.
AGTTATCATATTTAAATGATAATACCTCGAACTTTTTTTTTGAAAGCAGGGATGCCAAAAAGTTATTTTTTTAATTTAAAGCAGAGACGGTATCCTATCAAGGTGATATCCAGAGGGGGGGAGTAGTTATCATATTTAAATTATAATACCTCGTTTTTTTGTTTTTTTTAAAGCAGGGATGCCAAAAAGTTCTTTTTTTTAATTTAAAGTAGAGGCGGTATACTATCAAGGTGGTATCCAGAGGGGGGGGGGGGGTAGGGAGGTATTATATTCAAATAATAATGATAAATATATTTAAATAATAATATATTTAAATGGTAAACAACATTGATCGTGCTGGCAGCGCGCCGCCGACATCTCACAGGCGACGGCACGAAAAAATCATCAGCGGCGCGCTGGCGGCACGCCGTCACTGCTATTTTGGCCCCGCCGCCACCGGCCTTTCCTTATCGGCTTGGCGCCGGGGTCTAAACACAGCGCTATAGACTATACAAGGAAATACAAATGGAAACCCGTCAAACGGGTATTTGCAAGACAAATGGATTGCAAAGTGTGATTGCTTATTGCGTTTACAATATTTAAATTGTTTTTTTTGGGCTTTAGGGGGGGGGAGGTACCTAGGTTAGGTTAGGTTACGTATTTAATATATGCTATGCTTTACCCCTACCCCTACCCCTAATGTGCAAATATATAGCCCACATTTGTTTATAAACTATTATATATCATCCTATTTTATTTCACTAGCATTAACCAAACTTGACTTCTTTCGTGTATAGCGCTGTGTTATATATAATGCATAAGTACCGAAAAACCTTATGATTTCTCTTTTTTTTGCCGAAGATAGATATATTTAGTTTTAGAGACACTAATTTCATTAGGAAGTGTAAACTTTGTTTGTTTTTTTTATCATACGGAGCAGAATTTGTTTTTGAAATTCTGGAAAGGGTTGTCCCTAAAAACGTTCTAGTATACCTGCTAGGAAAATGCCAAGAATCACCTCAAAGGAAATGTTATTTGATCAGTTTGACAGCTCTTCGAATTTTGTGTGGTGCAACCCGCTTCGATTGAAAACTACTTTGCCGACACAATCCTATTGTCTTTTCAATCAAATTTCATAATCAAGTCACAAATTCTCAATAGATTTCAATGATAAGTGGGAATGTTCGCTAATGAACCCTTTGCCTTCGAGAACCCTTTTCATCCGACTTTTAGGCTCGCAAAATGATATTTGAGGTATCGAATCCTCTTAAGACTCAGGCGAGACTAAAAAGTCATACTGATATACTGGAAGCAGCTTTGAAAATTCGATAAATAAAAAATTTCTGAATGTAATGAAGCAAGATTTTTCTTATATTGTGTTTTGTTAGAAAAGGAATCTTTACCAATATCACCCTCCTCTGTCCTCTCTCCTTCGATTGGTCAAGAGGACTGATCTTGAAATGACTGAAACTAAAGTGGTTAAAACTTCCATATTTCGGGTTTCGACGGCCAATCAGTTTAAAACCATATACAACCATTAGTGGCGTTTTTTTGCGTGGTTGGTTCCGTGGTTTAATCGTGTTTTGCCATTTTTGCGTTTTCGATAAAACACGTAACAGCATGTTTTAACAAAACTTCGTTTTTTTGCGAAACACGAAACATCATGTTGCCTGTTCGACTGTCTGTTTCCTCAAACTTGGAACTTGCTCTTTGTGCGTGTTGCGTGTTCGATTGGTCCCTATCCAGATAGAAAAAAGTTATCTGTAGATGACAAAAGAAAGGATAAGATGGAAGGGAAGAAAATGGACATAGATCCTGCTGAATATGCGTTTTTGAATAGAGGCCAAGGTGAAACATATGTGTACAAGAAAACAGGCAAGTAAAAAGCTCAGAATTTTTCCACATGTTTCCACAGTTTTGAATATTTTGCCACTTTTCCTAAAATGCGTTTTTAGACGTTCAACCAGGAACATGGACAGAGAACACGAAAGTGACAAAAACTGCGTTTTTGGGCTAGAACATGAAACTTGGAACATGAACCATGAAACACGGAACTTCGAAAAAAACGCAGCTATTATATAATACCTCTCAGTTTCTGAGGATAAGGACCGGTTTCTCAGATCTCAGATTATCAAAAAAAATGTTTGCCCACATTATCCTGGGGTTTCTGAAATTCACTTGATACTGCTGTAGAGAATCCAGAATTGGGATCGCAGTGCAGTATGTAGTGTCTTCGAAGGCTAAGTGCTACCATAAAATACAAGGTTGGATGAGCAGTCGGGGATTCTTCAACAATCTCGTTCACCCACCTTTTTTTGAGGAGCTATCTCTTTTTGCGCCACTGTTTGTCGAGGCAACAAGATAAACACATATCCAAGCATCTTGCCCAGATGCTGAAGGATGAACTTTCTCTGAAGAATGATGAAAATTAGTTTTATTTGATGCAGTACATCTGTTTAGAACTGGATTTCTGAGGGGGCTATCCTATCAAAACCATGTGTTGGCCCCATCAAGCGTAGCCATAAAAGATGCATAAACTTGCTGAAGGACGAATGTCGACTGGCACGCCTGTGTTGTGCCTGGTGAGGTGAAGGAGGGTACATTAAAATATGACTCAAATTCGACATATACGGCTCATTTTGGAACCTAAAAAGTACATGCAAGGACGAGAAAAAATTTGTTTGGGAACCACTTTAAGTCTTGAACTAGCAATTAAATAAAATAAAACAGTTTTTTTTTTAGCTGAAAGTAAGGAGCGACATTAAAACTTTCACGTAACGAACTTCTATATTCGAAAATTTTTATTACGTATATTAGGGAGTTCGTCCCCTAGTCAATACCTCGCTCTTTACGCTAAAGTTCAAATTTTGTTCCAATTCTTTAAGAATGACGCCTTAATCACAAAGGCCGTTAATTAGAATAAATAGCTCTGATGAAAGTACAAAAAAACTAGCGTAAAGAGCGAGGTAATGACTAGGGGGCGAACCCAATCATATACGGAATATTTTCTGTTTTTTTTTTAATTTTCATGTTGCTCCTTACTTTTAGTTGTAAAATTGTTTTTTGTATTATTTAATTTCTGATCGTTTTGTTTAAATAATGGTGGGAAATCTGGCGCCCCCTTCATAGCAATATCCCATTCCCCATGAAAAATTCCTCCATGGAAAGATCCTCCCACGTAGCCCCGACCACCCCCTACCAGAAAAAAATCCCCCTGAAAACTTCTGTATACTTCCCAATAGCCGATACTATATGTAAGTTCGCCCTTGTACTAGCCTCTTTAACTCTTTAGAAACGTATTTTTTTTCAAATAAGAACACTAACAGGTTAGACATGCTTTGTTATGAAAATTGACGCGCAGATATTTTCATAACAGCAGTCTAAACCTGTTTATCTGTATTATTTGAAAAAACTAAGGTTTTTTCGTAAATATGTACATTCAGAGGGATAATTTTTTTCGATCTGAAAAATCAAACGGGCCCTAACCAGGTCGATTCTGCTTCGAAGAGTCACATTGGGCAAAGTTCATAACTTGCAGACCTTCCCCAGGGGACTGTGGGGGATTAAGTCATCCTTAAAGACATAGTTATTGTATTTTCGACCATGGTGAACAAAGTGGATATCTCAAAATTTTGATCGGGTGACTGGGAAAAAATGAGCTTGGGAGGGGACCTAGTTGCCCTTTATTTTTTGGGTCACTTAAAAAGGGCATTAGAACTTCTAATTTCCGTTTGAATGAGCCCTCCCGCGATATTCTAGGACCACTGGTTTGATACGATCACCCTGAAAAAAAAAAAAAAAAAAACAAAAAAAACACGCATCCGTGATCTTTCTTCTGGCAAAAAATACAAAATTCCAAATTTTTGCAGACATGAGCTTGAAACTTCTATAGTAGGGTTCTCTGATACGCTGAATATGATGGTGTGATTTTCATTAAAGTTCTATGACACTTAGGGGGTGTTTCTCCCTTTTTTCGAAAAATAATTAAATTTTTCTCAGGCGCGTAACTTTTGATGGGTAAGACTAAACTTGATGAAACTTATATATTTGAAATCAGCATTAAAATACGGTTATTTTGAAGTATATATTGGCAAGGCCGTACCCAGGGTTTTTTTTCGGAGGGGGTTTTACTCAAAAAATTTCGGAGGGAGGGTTTACTAAAAAAAAAAACTCAAAAAACGCATACAAAATTTGTTTATATTCATTTTTGTTACGTTTTTACGAGTCAGACAAACATCTAGGGTGGGGTTCAAACCCTCCTAACCCCCCCTCTGGGTACGGCCTTGTCTATTGGTATCAAAACTCCGTTTTTAGAGTCTCGGTTACTATTGAGCCGGGTCGCTCCTTACTTACAGTTTGTTACCACGAACTGTTTGATAAGTAAAAACTTGTCATATATTTTATTGGTACGCCGATTGAGTAAATAGCGACTACCACAAGGCGAAAGTTTTCTGAGCTAGGAGACAAAGGTATAACGGGAAAAGTCTTTACTTTAGAAAAACGCTGTTTTATTTCGAATCTTGATTCTTCATACAGCTTTTATGCTGTTTTAGTCTCTTGAGGGATGTATCAGCTGCCTTTGTGTCTTCATCTGGAGTTCTGGAACTCCAAAACTAGAAACCTACAAAACGGAGCTCTGGACTGCGACTTATTTTGAACCTAACAATACTTGCAAGGACCATAAAAAAGGCTGAAAACCACTAGAAGTCCTAGACTAAGAAAAAAAAATAGTGATCTAGTTTAATGGTACGCCGAATGAGTAAACGGAGAGCAACTACCACAAGGCCAGACGTTGGAAGTTTCCAGAGCGAGGGGGCAAAGTTGTAATGCATTAACTCGACCTCAGAAAAACACTATTTTTTATTTCAAATCTTGCTACTTGATACATCCTTTATGTAGTTTTAGTCTCTTGAGGTATGTATCAATTGCCCTTTGTCTTTATCTTGAGCCTAGAATTTATGGAACTATGCTTTTTGTTGACAATTTTAATTAATCTTTTATAACAAACATTAAATAAATTCATAAACTTTTTAAGAATAATTGAAGTATAAGCAATCCGTTAGTGTCATGTTCGTGCTCAAGTGCTAAAGCCGATGTTTTTGCACTTTTAGCTAGAAGGATAGTTCTAACGTTTTCAGTAAAGATAAAAAAAGGGTATTTTCCAAATCTAGGGGAGGAGGAATTTTTTCGAATTTGTAAAACGAAAATACCAAAGATATTTTTCAGTATCTAGTGGACAATGCCACTAGCTTTGAAAAAAAAAGAGCTAAAGTGCTTAAGCTTTTTCTCTGAACAACTTTTAATGGAAAGGTGCCTTCAAATCATGTATTAATTGCAGGGCTTGCCCAGTGTGCTGAACTTGTTTGGCAGCTAAGAGGAGAGGCTGATAGACGCCAAGTACCCGGTGCAAAAGTAGCGCTACAGCATAATATTGGTCTTGGAGGTGCCGCAGTCGTTGCGCTCTATAAATTGGGTTTTCCAGTGAATAAATCTAAGTAAGCACTTTTTATGTCCTCTCTTTCTCTCTGTCGCACTTTCCTTCTCGCTTTCTCTCTCTCTCTCTCTCTCTCTCTCTCTCTCATCTCTCTCTCTCTCTCTCTCTCTCTCTCTCTCTCTCTCTCTCTCTCTTCTCTCTCCTCTCTCTCTCTCCTCTCTCTCTCTCTCTCTCTCTCTCTCTCCTCTCTCTCTCTCTCTCCTCTCTCTCTCCTCTCTCTCTCTCTCTTCTCTAGTCTTTTCTCTATTTCCTTTAATAATGTAATTGTCAAGTTAAATTGGAATTACTGTGCTTAGAAAGGATAGCAGAAACTTTTTAGGGGTTTCTTGGGAATAAAAAAAAATAAAATTATGTGTTAGAAAATACGGTGGTGTAAAGTGGTTTGAGCTTTGAGCTCATCATGGATGAGTTGTCTACTTATATCCTATTGTAAAATGACTGGACTCAGCTGCATCTTCTTAAAGTAAAATCACTGAAAAAAGGTAAGGGGTAATAATTCTTGCCTTGAGATTCGAAATGGTCAAACCTCAGTTCTTGAACTTCTCTCTTCAGTTGGCGAACTTCTTTCAGGTTAATATAAATATGTGTATACATATATATATATATATATATATATATATATATATATATATATATATATATATATATATATATATATTTATATATATATATATATATATATATATATATATATATATATATATTATATATATATATATATATATATATATATATATATATATATATATATATATATATATACATGCGTGTATTTAAAAACCAGTAGCCATATACACAAAAACAAATAAACAAAAAGAACAATAAGGAAAGAACAATAACACTCAACAAATTCAAACTAGAGCTTCTTTCCGCGCCATCAGACTACTCTCTATAAAACAACCTAACGCAATAATTAGGTCCCTCGAAGTTGTCCCCAAAACACCCGGTAGCAGCGGTACACCCCATGGGATAATTTATCCCTAAAATTTGCCAAACTTTGGCATTTACTCAGAAAATGGTCCATCCCATCCCCAAACTCCCCACAGAGGGGGCAGGCACGCCTACTTCCCGAGCCATCCTCATCATAAGACTCCCAGTATCCTTTACGAAGTGGTATGCAATTTGCCCGCGCCCGCAACCAATACTTAAGGGTTCTCCACGGTAGGTTCAGCTTCAAATAAAACTCCTCCCCATACACATCTTTAATCTGTCTATAAAAATGCAGGCTACTAGACTTTTCCAGACCCGTTAGCCAAACCTGAATCTCTTGGTCCAGAAGGCGCGATGCAAACTTACCGAGGAAATCTTCAGGTTTACCTAGAGGACCCTGCCCCTCATTCCACGCCCATAATAAACCAGCATTATCCAACAGTGCTTTAACTTGTTTTGACCATGCTGCCTTTTCGGTAAAACTCAACATCTCTGTGTAGGCCGCTTTCGCCAGGCGGTTATCAGGCAAGCGCGTAACCTGTAACCAAAAGCTAATCATTTGTATAGTCCCCATATGACGTAGATCCTGCAAACACAAATCACCCTTTATGACCAAACTACTAAAATTATTTTGAAGGCCTATAACTCTTTTAAAATACATAAACTGCAGAGATGCCAGTTGTTTTACCGTAGTTGTCCCCCACAACTCACATCCATAATGGGCAACAGGTAGGATTTAGTCATAAAAAGGTACTTGTGCATCTTCATATTTTTGATTCCCGTGATTTGTTTTTGTCGAAGTAGAGCACAAGCAGCAGCCTTACCACGTGAAATCATCAATTTAATGTGTTCGGTCCAATTCCCATTTGCTGCGACCACGAATCCCATATATTTATGCTTTGGGGTCACTTTTATTGCCTCATCTTTATAAGTAAAGGAATAATCCTGAGGTCCATTGGGCTTCCTACTTTGGAAGATGACAATCTCTGTCTTAGATGCGTTCAGCTTCAACTTCTTCGATTCTAGGTAAGATTCAGTTAAATTCAGAAGAGTTTGGAGTTCCTCGGCAGATTTGGCCACTAAAGCTGTGTCGTCAACAAACAGCAAAAGAGAAAATAGGGTATTCGCTAGTGACACAACTGGGGCCCATCTCAATTCAAGGAACTCTGCAAAATCATTGATATACAGACTAAAAAGTTTCGGTGACAACGTGCATCCTTGGCGAACTCCTCTGAAGGTTCTGAATGGCCTAGATACACCTTTTTTAACAATAAAAACCACAGATAAAGTTATCTCATCCATGTTAATTAATAACATAATAAAAGGCCTGGGTAGGCCTATCTTAACAAGGTAACGGAATAAAATAGGTCTTTCAATACTATCAAATGCCTTTTCAAAGTTTTAAAACGCGACAAAAAGCCTACTATTTCCCCTGCAATATTTTCCAATAAGAGACTGGAGTATAAATACACGATCTGTAGTTGAATAATCCTTTCGGCATCCTCCTTGGGTCTCACTGACAATATTTTACTTTTCTAGCCACAGCCCTAATCTACCATCTAGAACCTTTTCCAAAAATTTACTATTTGTTGGTACTAGACTAATAGGGCGATAGTTACCATGCTTCATCCGTTCACTCTTTTTAAATAACGGCATTATAACCGACATATTCTATGCTGTTGGCCAACTACATGAAACCAGGACCGCATTATACAAAGTTAATAGAACTGGCAACAGGGGACCGATTAATTTCTTATACATTGTTGACGGAATCCCATCAATACCCGGCGAAGATCCTCCACGGTGGCTCTTGATGGATTGTTTCAGCTCTCTCTCTGATATTTCCTGAATTAGCTGGCAAGAATGCTCTGGGAGGGGGAATTCACTGACCACTACATATCGGCTCAGTATACACTTGCGGGTAGATGGATGCCTGGCCAGCTGAGTTTCTATGATTCTCCAGGTCTTCAAAATAAGTCGGCCAAGAGTTAACTTCTGGGATCATTTTTGATTGGTCACGTGACCCACGTAAATACTTCCAGAATTCCTTCATAGTGGCCGATCTATAAGCTTGAAAACACTTCTCTTGCTCTTTAATTTCATATAATGCTTTCTTCCTCCTTACTAAAGCCTTGTGTCCTTTTCTAGCTAATCTAAATGTTGATTGGGCTTCTGGTCGTTGCTCTGGGCCATTGGCATTTTTTAGCTTATTTAATAATCTAAATAGGCACAACTTGCTAAGTTTGTAATCATTATCAAAAGGACCCATTTTTGGCGGCATTCGTTTCAGGACCCGATCAGCCTCTTCATGGAGGAGTTGTGACAGGCAGCCAGTAATTATTTCAGGGTCCGAAGAGAGTTCACATAAACCCTCTAACTTACCCAAAATCTCTTCTGAGCAAAACCTATCTTTCAGCGTTTTTGTTTCTTCATCAGTCCAATCTTGTCGTAACCGCCTTATAGCTTGAGCTCGGGATATACGGCTAGAATGAGGGAGAGAAGGAACATTAAACATCCTAGAAAGTTGGAGAGAAAGTTTTATAGGAAAATGATCCGAACCCAGCACGTGGAGAACCTCAAAATCAACAACACAGGCTGCGAACTCCACACCCACCAACGCGTAATCTATAACACTGGGATTTGGCTCGGAAAAGCATGTGTACTCACCTCTACCTCTGTCCTTACCAAATCTTCCATTACAAATTGCTAAACCATTCTCCTCGCAGTATGCCAATAAATTTCTCCCCCAAGTATTCATTCTTCTAGACTGATCGTCACTGCTCCGTGGCATCTCAAAGACCTCAGGAAGGACCTCCGTATTATCATCTGAAAAAAATTCAGGAGTTATCTCTAATGCATTCGAAGTATAGGCATTAAAATCCCCTACTACAACCAGACGGTCCCCCGGAAACTTCTGTTGAATCAATCGCGTTTCTTCATGTAGTATAGTCCACGTGTCTTCAGACGAGTAAGAACTATTTTGTGGTGCTAGATATACAGAACCTACAATTAAAAAAATACTCTCACACTTAAATCTACCCCAAACTATATTCTCTGATTGGGTCGCGAGTCTCACTACAGAAGAAAATGACGTTTGGCTAAAATACATAACCACACCACCATAATACCGATTATTCTTAGAAATTTTTCTGTTCACTGCATAAAAGGAATAATTATGTAAAAGGGGGCACTGCAGATCATCCTCACAATTATGCCAAGACTCAACCACACAAAATATATCCAGATCCCTCAATAATGCTAATGATGTTTTTTTCTCTTTGAAACCTTGAATGTTCCAGCACCCAATCCTAAGTTGGCGATAAACAGAAAGGTATATGGCCACACCGGTCCTAATCCTCGTTCTCGTCACTCATATCCTCAGAAGAGTCACCATCCCCTTCTTTTAGGGGTAAATTCAAACCATTCGACTTGTCGGCTGGTGCAGTTTCACTGCAGCTCTCAGCCGTGCTGTTTTTACGGACACATCGCTTTCCGGTTTTATGGGCATCTTCGGGACTAATGATGGTTTTTAATCTCCTCTTTGCTTTCCTACGAGTAACCATTTTGTGCTTTTGATCAGGCCAAGCCGCGTTCTTGTTAGTACTGTTTCCGAAATTTACAGTTTGAGTTTTGAATTCCCGGGGCTTGGGGGTTAACTTGTTGAGTGTGCGATCTGGGCACACTACTAGATTTAGCAGCCAACATTTCCACCCTGCCTGTGACTTGGTCATGATAAAATGTTTGGCCCTCAATCAAAAGGCATGTCCCTCTTAATTTGGCGTCTTGTCCACGTGACAAAGCCTCATTCAGCATTGGTTTAAGCTCTTGGCGAGATTTACGTTCCAAATAGGTATAATCCGGGGCTACTGAAATATCAAACTTTTTTAAAAGCCGGCCACTACGTAGGATTATGTCGCGATGTTCCCGATTATTAAGTTTCACCAAAATTGGGTACACCGCACCTGGTTTACTTTTTCCCAAGTGGAACACATCCTTAAAATCACGTCTGGTCAAACTAAGCTGGGGTAAATAGCGGCTTATTGCCGCCATAACTTCTTCAACTAGACTACTTGGAGGTGGCTTTACTGACTTCAAATTATAAATGATAAGATTTTGCTGTTTAATTTCTCTTTCAAGTTGCTCCGACCTTTTCTTTTCTTCAAATAGTAGGTTCCGCAGCTGGTCGGTTTCGGATCTTACTGCATCATCCCGTCTGCCTGTCTCGGTTTTGAGGGCCGCTAATTCTGATTCGATCGCAGAAACGCTATTGGCAACATCTTGAATCTGATTTAGTTTAGCATCCATTTGTGGCAATTTTTCAAGGATTGCTGCGATCCCGGTTGATTCAGCCATTTCCAAAATTATTGTTCGACCCCTTCCAAAAATAATATGTTAAAAACTAAGATCAGGAAACGAAAACTTACTCGCAAGGGGGGCATTTAAATCCTCCCGCTTTCCAACAATGTCTTGAAATAGTCACGTCCGCCAGTGCTATGATGCTTATCCACAGAACGAAAAGTCATTTGTAACTTTAATCCTCTACTAGACACTTTCGCAATCACCGAATTAATTATATTTTCAAACAATCCAGGTCAACTATTTCACATAGATGTTTACGATTGAAATCTAGTTCGAGACTGATATATATATATATATATATATATATATATATATATATATATATATATATATATATATATATATATATATATATATATATATATATATATATACATATATATATATATATATATATATATATATATATATATATATATATATATATTATATATATATATATATATATATATATATATATATATATATATATATATAAAAGTAGCATATATATATATATATATATATATATTATATATATATATATATATATATATATATATATATTATATATATATATATATATATATATATATAGTAACAGTAGTATATATTTAACCCGTACAGAGTATTTCACTATCTTATCTACAAAATAGAGCAAAAAATAACAGAAGTCTAGGAAAAATATATAAGAAATCGCAAAACAGTAAAAAGAAGGAAAAAAGAGGCAAAATACTCTAAAAAAAGGGCAGAAAAGGAAAAAAGCTAAGAGAAGAAAAAAGAGTTAGAAAAAACATTAGAGAAACTCATTTTTTTCATTCCTGCAATTTTGTGCGCTTTTTTTTATACCTCTATTGTGTGTGTGTGTGTGTGTTTTTTTTTTTTTTTTTTTTTTTTTTTTTTTTTTTTTTTTTTTTTTTTTTTTTTTTTTTTTTTTTTTTTTTTTTTCATGAAAATGTCAAAAAGAGACCTTCTTCAATTAAAATGTATAAAAAACAGTATTTTCAAAATCTAGAAGAGGAGGTGAGGGGGAAAAGTCTTGCTGAACAGCTGATGAATAGCTTCAAATATTTGATATCATTAATACTGAAAATGAATTTACAAATTTTACCACTAAGTGCAGTACTCAAAAAGAAGAAACAATTGAAAAGCGATGAGACAGACAAAATCGACTAAAAAGGAATGATAAAAAAGCTGGAAGAGAGACAGAGAAGAATAAACTTCATACAAAATCCAGTTTTGTTTTTGTTTTGTTCCAATATACTTAAACTGCATGCTGAGCTTCTTTAATCACTCAAAAAGATGATGAAATTAAGTTTCTTTGTCATTGCAATCACAGGCTGAACCCTTGCTGTCAGAGCCGTTCCAAGGGTTGGTGGTGCCCAGGGAAAAATTCATAACAACACCCCCCCCCCCTCCTAACTCAAATATAAGCAAAAAAAGCCGAATCAGAGTGAAAATTTTGGTCAAAGTAGGCAATCCCCCAGCCGCGACTCTCTTCCCCAGGTGTGGTGGCCGGGGCAGCTGACTCGGTTGCGCTCCGTAGGAAAGGCTCTGATCGCTGTTATTAATTATAAATAAAACTATTTCGAGTTACAGTGATCAGTGACAATGTGTCAGTTTGTAATTAGGAGGATTTTTAACAATTTGTAAAAGATCAGTATAATCATTAAGAAACTGAAGGGTCCGGGGCTTAGCAGCTTAAGAGAATAACTCATGCAAATTAATGTATAGATTTCTGCATAAAGTTTTATGAATTTCGTTGATATTGTTAGACAACATCCATAAAAATGAAACAAAAGCGTAGCGTATGCTGTTTTGTGAGGAACGGCGACAAGAAGGAAAGAAAATGGAAAGAAAGAAGGAGGGGGTTAACCCCCTTCCTTCTTCCTCCTTACGTACCTGGTTTCATTACCTGTTGATTTTAGGAGTACTTATAATTCTTGAGAATATTCAGTTGAAGTTTTCAATCTGCCGTAGTTTTTGGCAATACTTTTTATAATAATCTTTTTCATAAAAAAAATCAGGGTAGAATAGATAATGGATTTCAGTTATACAAATGGAAAATATTGGCAAGATTCTTCTATATTTTGTGGGGCTGAAACAATCCTGAATCTGAAGCTGTAGGTACCCTTGATGGTGTATCTTATCCAACCTTTTTTAAGGATCTGTTTGTATTATGTTCTGTTGTAACTGTTAACATGCTTAAACAAATGCATGCAAGGTCCATTATAGAAGAAATCCTTTATTGTTGTCCTTCAACTAATTTCCAATTTTTACAAAAACAGTTTCTCTGAATAAAACCTTTTGAATTAAGTATCTTAACAGCAAAACTCGTTTTTGCTGAGGGTTATACTTCAAATCAGGACCCAATCCAGTATTATTTCTTTGGTGTGGGAGGGGGGGATACCAAAGAATTTTTTGTTGTGAGGGAGAGGGGGTAAACATTTTTACCTGCATTTTAAGATCAATTTATGAGTCGAGAAGATATTTTATAGTTTTTTAGGAGAAATATTCTTTTTACCTGAATTTTTGCAACCAATTTGCAATCCAGAGAAATATTTAGGGGGAGAATTCAAACCCGGTATCCTCTCTCCTCCTGGATACACCCCTGCTTCCTTTCGCACGGTGCAATCATAAAAAGGTGCAACAATAAGGATAGATACAGGTTGCTAAGGGATACTTTAGGGCCTAGATGCGAGGCATCAAAGCTGCAGAGGAAACCGGCGGTAGAGTGCAACATGACAGAAAACAGTTGGCCTTTGGAATTTTATTGCTTAAAACTTTGGTAGCTCGCCGGAGAAGCGGAAGTGCTAAAATTTGCTTAGAACTTCGCTTAGATCCAAGGCGACTTTTCCAAAAAACACTAGCCTGTACGGTGTCGGTGGTAGAATGCTTCAAGGTCTCATACTTTGGGAAATCCTCGACTTTTCGATTTTGAAGCTTTCTACGGCCTTGACCGAAAAAAAGCAAGTACTTTAAAGTTTTTGTGGGGAAAGATCATTGATTGCAGCTACGTGTCTACAGACTTGGGAGCTTTCGTACGGGATGTAGATGGGATTCGGAAATAGCTTAGCTATCTGAAAATATATTCTTTTGTCACCTTGACTTAAGATATTTGCCCCATGAGGTACAAGCTTATGATTGTTTTTCTTTTTTGTGCTCCATCTGTTTTTCCATTGATGGGTATAAAATACATTCATTCATATATGTATATAATATATTATATATATATATATATATATATATATATATATATATATATATATATATATATATATATCTATATATATATATATATATATATATATATATATATATATATATATATATATATATATTGAATAAAAACATTTATTCGTTTTTATGCATGTCGTCTGACAGGCTCTGTAGTTAGTAAATTAATTGGGTCTATTATTTAATTAGTAACTAATTAGACCTATGGTCATCATAGACATAAGCTATGTCCTCCAGATTTACCGCCCAAATAATCATCTTTTTTTTATATTGTTTTAGCAAATTAAAAGTACCTACACGTTAAGATCAATTACCAAATCCCAAGGGTAAACCCTCAGGGGGTACATACTCGTATATCTCTGGCATTGCTGTAATAAATTATCATTTTAAAGCTCAACCGCTGAGATGACTGTTGCTGACTCAGATACTAAGGACTTCATTTGTGCGAATGTTTTCGAAGAAATAAAAAAAGCCTTAGAGGCCGATGGGGTGAACCTTGTCAAGAAGATCAATGGTATATATGCTTTCAAAGTCCGAAATGGCCCAAATGGTAAAGAGGCCATGTGGATTGTTGATGCTAAAAATGGAAAGGGGTCAGTCACAATAAACGGAAAAAGTAAGTTTTATTATGTTTAATATATTTGGTTTGGATACAGTCTAGAAGCTGATATATAAGGACGAAATTAAATCCAGAAATTATGCCAATGGTTCAAGGGCGTAACCAGTTTTTTTGCTCGGGGGGTTTTACAAAAAACTTAAAGCACATCGAAAACTTGTTTATATGCATTTTTTGTTAAGTTTCTGACGACTTGATTCGGAAAAATTCGGGATGGGAGGGGGGTTCAAACCCAGTGCCCCCGTCCCCTGGATACGGCCTTGTCGCCAAACCTTTGATCACCTGCTACTGGTAGCTTGTAGGAAAATGTTTCCTATGATTCTCAAAAAAGAAAAAAAATAGAACTAGTTACCCGTGCATGTGCCACTCAGTCTGTGTGCATTCTCTCAAGAATTAGGCCATTTTATATATCTTGTGTTTTTTTTTTTTGCTCACTGCACAAAATAGCCCTTTTTTATCTTTATTTGCACTTTCGCAATGTGGGATTACAATTGGCAGCATAATCGAATCCCGTCAGCAGTGCTTCCTATGTTTGCATAATGACTTAAATTTTGGTCGCTATGGATACCGTATGTATTACGCTTTCGAAAAATCGAAACAACGGGTACCTGTAATGGTTAAAGGCTTTCTTATAACATAGTCAGGAACCCAGCCAACGAAATTCTAACATCACAGGCTTCAACGAGCTAAAGAAGGTTTGAGGAATCTATCAGTGGCAGAATTGGTTGCTGAAACGAATATAGGCGGGCGCAACGAAAATTTTGTGCGCCAAAGGAGATATCACCTAATTTGCACAATCGATGACGTCATCAGCTATATTTTCTTTTTTTCGACCTAGATGAGAGGTTTGAACTTAGAATGGGAAACAGAATAATGTACTGAGAGAGAAAAGAAAAAATGATGATCACAGTCGGATCTAGCTTCCTAACTGCACATTATTAAAACGTACCTAAGTGGTGACACCAGAAACCAACTTTCCTCTACTTGCATTAGAGTTATGTTCAAAGGGGGAGGAACAGAGCAATTGGGGCTGCACAGGAAGGTGACAACACCTTTGCAACTCCCTTCCGTTTGTGGCATCAAAACAGAAGCCACTTGGAATAAATTAAAGTGCACAGATATTGAATCCTAGCCTCGATAGAACTTCGTCCAATAGAAGTTCTAGTTCATTTTGTTAGAGTAAAAAAAGATCGAAGGGCAAATAGCTCCTCCCGCCCTCCACGCCTTTGGGTTTATCGGATGAATAAACCCATCCGATAAAAATTTGAGATAGCATTTTGTTAAAAATAGTTCAAACATCATATATTAAAACTCCGGGGTCGACACAACCCCCCAGGACCCAGGGACAGGCGTTGTAAGTTATACTCTGGGGATTTATATGGTTCTTATAGAAGGGAAGCTCGTATAAACTTCAGAGAGGGCTCATTTGATTGAAAATAGCAAGTTCTAGTTCACTTTTAAAGAGTCAAAAGCGACCGATGGGAAATTAGCCCCCCCCCCCCCACGCCCTTTTTCCCCAAACCCATCCGATAAAAATGTTGAGATAGCCATTTTGTTAAAAATAGTTCAAACATCAGATAGTAAAACTCCGAGGTTGACACAAATCCATTTTTTCACTTTGATATTGTTAATTTGATACCAGTTTTGATACTTTGATGAACATTTGATTATTTTTTTAAGTTTGATTTTGAAATAAGGAATTTTTTAAAACTTGAAACTTTTTGCAATAAAAAACGAACAAAAATTACTTAAAAAAAAAAACTTTCCAAAAAATAAGTTTTTCAAAGAAAAGTAAAGGCCGTTTTAAACTTAAGCTCAGCAGATACAAATACCTTTTAAAATTCAAACTTAAAACGACCAGAAATTACTATTAAAGAATAAATGAAACCCAAAACGAACAGAAATTAAATAAACAATCATACCAAAAAACATACAACAAATAATAATATAAATGAATAAATAGATCTTAAAGCGAGTAACGCTTAGATTGAATATAAAAATAAAGCTTAAAGCGAAAAAAGATATTTTATTATTGAAATATAAATGAAACTTAAAACAAACAGAAATTAAATAAACAATCAGTGAAACTTAAATTGAATATGCAAATAAAGCTTGAAGCGAACAAAAATCACTAAAAACAAGAGTTTGGGTAGTTTGGGTAGGGCCTCCTTCTCTCACTGTTAAAGTCTAAAGCCTATTGCGTCATTGGCGCTTTACTGAAAACTATATGCGTCTTGAACAGTCTTGGAAAGTATAAACAACATCAAATTGAATATTTGATGTATAATGATATTAATTGTTGAAAGATCCATCAGTTCAAGAATTTATTTCACTGTAATTTTATTTTTATTTTCAATTCTGTAAGAAATGGAAAAGAAAATATTTGTAATATAATTCGTTTTCAGTTAAGCGCTAATGAAGCAGTAGGTTTTTGGATTTTTATTTGCAGTTAAGGAAGGGGCAGTATCCAAACTCTTGTTTGTAGTGAAACTATATTCGTCTTGAACAACTTTAGAAAGAGCTAATAAATTAAACTAAATATTTGATGCATAATAATATTAATCGCTGAAAGTTCATCACTTCAAAATTTTACTATAATTTTAACGTTTATTTTCAATATTAAGTGCAAAAGAAAATATTTGTCATAAAATTGGTTTTCAGTAAAGCGCCAATGACGCAGTAGGTTTTAGACTTTTACAGTGAGAGAAGGAGGTGATACCCAAACTCTTGTTTGTAGTGATTACTGTTCGTGTCAAGCTTGATTTGCATATTCAATTTAAGTTTCACTCGTTTTAAGATTTAGTTATTCGTTTACATTAATATCTATTATATGTTTGTTTATTTAATTTCTGTTCGTTTTAAGCTTGATTTTCATATTCAATCTAAGCATTGCTCGCTTTAAGATTGTTTATCTAATTTCTGTTCGTTTTGGGTTCTTTTATAGTAATTTTTGAGTTTGAATTTTAACAGATATTTGTATCTGCTGAGCTTAAGTTTAAAATGACCTTTACTTTTCTTTGAAAAACTTATTTTTTGGAAAGTTTTTTTAATTAATCAACAAAGTGATGACATTGGCGTTCGTGCAATGAGATCGCATTGCTAGGTAGCGCTTTCTTAAAATTTGCGCTAGGTGCATAAGTGTAGCATAAAGAGGGTGTCCGAGCGTAGAAAGATCTGGGCCACATCAGGGGAATTAGGGTGGGGGAGGGGAGAGAACTTGCAAAAATACTTAGTATTGCACAGAGTATAGGTTTTTCACGTAATGTCGATCAGTTGGAGAACTCGCAAATTCTTAATACTTTCAATTGCAAATTAAGACAAGGTAAACGTGAAAAGTAGAGTGGAGAGATAATAATCCCCCTCTACTCTTAAAAGCTCTCATTAGTGGAATTGTATCTGAAATTGCACTGACGGAGAAGTTTCTATCAGAAAAAAATGCTCAAAAAAGCTCCCCAGACTAAAAATGTACCCGATCTTTGTTTTTTTTTTTTTTTTTTCTATTTCTGCAGATACGCCTTTTTTGCCATTGGCGCAAGGAATTTTGAATGCGCCACCAGATATTCGTTTTCAGCGCTTTTTTCTGCCCTAGATTCCATATTCAAACCTTCTTTAGCTCGTTGAAGCCTGGCAACTATTTTCTAGCAATCTTTCTTAATCGTGGGTCCTTGACTAACAAGAAGGAATGTCAATTAAAACTTTTTTATAAGGCTATTATAAATTGCGATTATAAAATATAATTATTACATAAATTTCTACTTTGTTTCGTTTTTATTTGTATTTGTGTATATTTTCACATTTTTGTTTCTTAATTTTTCGTGGTGTTCGTTTTTTGAATTTCCGATATTTTGACTTTGTCTTTAGAATTTATTTATTTACTTATTTAAATAATCATTAAAAATATGAATGTGACCAATAAGCGTCAATTGACATGGATAATTTTATCATCAAAACTAGGAAGACAACTAATGAAGAAACTTTTGTGTAATATGCAAGTGGATCGCTCCACCACCTACGGATATGAATCCCCCATCTGCGACAGTCTTTGGCAAACAAGTGAAAAAACGAAAGTTTGGTCTGCGTCACTGAACCTTTTGCAGGTTCTGGTAGGAGCAGCAGTCAAGAGCTTCCCTCGGATATCTACAACGCGTCACTACAAACTGGTTCCAGTGGAAGCCGCTATCACTACTGCTAACAAGTCACTACCACAGTATCAAGCCGCCTGACACCACCACAGCTACGCTTGCTCCTCCTCCCCCCCCCCACCCAATCTATTCAAAGCTCCCCTCTATACATACTCCCAAGGAGTCCCAATTTCTTTTCTTACAACCTCTTCCCACCGCGTTCGGGGATAGCACCTGCTTTTTGTTTGACGGTAGATGGATGGCAGAAAAGCACAATTTCTGGCAGTGTGTCATCCTTCGTCCACAGAACGTGTCCTAGCCGTCTTAACTTTTATCTCCAAGCTTTCTCGACCTTATAGCCGTAGAAAGTGGTATAGAACTAGTGAACGTCACTGGCTCCATAAAAAAAAAACTTGTCATTTTCTTCCCAATTAAATGCTCAACAATCTCAAGTTTTTACAAAATAAGACAGCAACGAAGTAGCAACTGAGGCATGTTTTCGCGTTTCAAAGACTATTGCTGAAAATAAAAAAAAACTTACGAAGATGATAAATTAGTTAAAGCTGCGGATTTATTATTTACGATTTAAAAACAAAGGTGAGATAATGTCATATATTCCATCTGCGAGAATGTTTCCAACTACAGTTGTAGAAGAGTTGAATCAATGAATTTGCACGAGGCTTCACAACTTAAAAATATTTAGATGTAAAAATTTTAGATATATTTTTATCTAAAAAAATTAGATATAATTTTTATCTAAAAATTTTTAGATTTTTAGATAAAAATTTTCCATATTTTTTTTTACCTACAACTTGAGCGAGCAAGGACTTTCACAGCCTCCTTATAACAACATAGAATATTTTGCAAGTCTTTCAGCCTTGAAAAACAAATTCCATCAATGCTTTCAACGCATTTCGACTGTTGCACAGTTCGTCACATCTCCTTTTAGAAACTGATGCTGATGAATTTTTATCTTGAATCTTGCAAAATTTTGAAGAAGACAACGCTGCGATGGACACGGACCTAGCTGATTTTCAAAGTGACCTATCTTTAAAAGTACTTGCTTAATATTTGACCTTTTGTCCCTAAGCCGAATATCTAATTTTTATTCATGTTGGTTTACGATCAAGAGCAATGTCTATCTCAACATACCTGTGTGAGATTTTCGTTTCCATTATGAAATTCATAACAAACAAGTACAGGAACCGGTTGACTGGCGAATGCTTGGACAACTGCATTTGAATGGCCGCTACGACGCATGAGCCTAATTAAAAAAAAAAAACTGTTGATGACAAAAAAAAGTGCCATCTCTCACATTGAACTATGTTTTTTTTCTGATTTAAATATTTTGCTGATTTATTAGCGAAAATTACAAATATATGTTTAAAGGTAATAAATAAGTGTGTAATTTAAAGAACAGCATGTAGGATTTCCTATTTTGTTGGGAAGCTCCCACTAAGGCTTATGAGCTGTAAGAAATGGCTCAGTCGCTTAAAATTTGGCCATCACTGGTTTTTGTTTTATAAAAGGGCTTACGCTTTTCAGCTCCTACGTTTTAAAAATGGGAAACCAGGAGTCCTATAAAGAGAGGGTCAGGTTTAAGCTCAGACCTCTCTCTCTATCTCTCTCTCTCTTCCCCTCCCCCAAATCTTCTGCCCTCTCCCCTACCTACTTACTAAAAGCTGATGACAGTGAGGAAATGGAGGTGGCTAGCTCAAATTCGGAGCTGGACTAATCTTTGTTTGTGCTGTATATAGCCCAGTTGTAGTTTGAAAATAAAAATTGGCTG
The DNA here is from genome assembly GCA_027921565.1 of Artemia sinica. Classification (NCBI taxonomy): domain Eukaryota; kingdom Metazoa; phylum Arthropoda; class Branchiopoda; order Anostraca; family Artemiidae; genus Artemia; species Artemia sinica. Next base: position 41,821,108 of record CM051259.1, on the reverse strand, counting down.
GTCAAACATCAGAATCTTTGTAGTGTTAGACATGACGGCGAAATTCAAAGAATTAAATAGTTAGAACTAATTAATAGAAAGTCAGTGGGTAGCTGTAAGATGTAAATAGACGGAATTTTATGGTGAGTCAATAATTAGAGTAACTAGTAGTGTATCCAAGGGCATATCCAGGATATTTTTTGCGGGGTAGGGGTACAAAATCTTTACTAAACGTATATGTGTTTTTGCTACTTTTTACGTGTCGGACAGAATTTCAGAGATGAGGGGGGATAAACTCGGTAACCTCCTGTAAACGGCCTTGGGAGTGTACTTGATTGGGGGGGGGGCTCATTTGTAGGCTTTTTTTGTATGCTGTGTTTTTTTTTTTCATTTTTGCCTAACCGATTCGTGTAGATGTATTGCCTGGCCAATTGGTTTAAATGTGTTTTTAAAATGCTCCTAAGTTGGGAATCTACTCACCATTGTTCGCCACTTGGGTTATTTAGACTTGGAGTTTTACTTGCAAAAAGGACACAAGTTGGGGATTTACTCACCAATTTCCGTTATTGGGGTATTTAGAATTGGGGTATTATTTGTAAAATGCACTCAAGTTGGATTCTACTCACCATTGTCTGCCACTTGGGGTATCTAGAATATGGGGAAAACTGACTTCATTTAATTTTCCTTGCTAAATCTCTTTTTTTGATATTATTTACTTTTACTAGCAAAGCCCGATGTGACGATTACCATGGACGATTCAGATTTGCTTGAACTGATGTCAGGTCGACTTAACTCCCAAAAAGCCTTTTTCCAGGGAAAGCTGAAAATCCAGGGAAATATGGGACTTGCTATGAAGCTCCAAGAATTTCAGAAGAAGGCCGAGGAAACTTTAAAGGCTAAATTGTGATTTTCTTTTTTTTTTTGCTTTGTATTTCAATTGGGACCTGTTTATGTCTTTTTGTTAATCTGCCGGTTTAGCTAGTATATAAAAAAAGTGAAATGGAAGTTCATCTATTGTGAATTTTGGTAGGAGATTTTTTAATATACCAAGTTGTCTCTGTCTCCTTTTTCCTTGTTTTTAAGGCTATGGTCGAATTAGTCGTATAAGCTAGCATCAGCTGACATCCGCTTATAGCTTGGGTTCAGCAGCTGTGTTTCTGCTTATAAACTAAGGCTATCGCGTTTTCTGTCAAACTTCGTCCATTTTTTCGCGGGTTCATCCATCCTGGCAATGAGCTAAATTAAAAATTATTGAGTGAGTTCCGACTTTCCACTAGCTGATTGCATCTCAGAACGCCAGATATGCCGCAGAGTTCAGCGTCGCTTGGTGTGCATCACCTCATGTGCGTGATTTCTGAAATTGGATGCCCTTCCCTGTAAATTATAAAGAACGTTGTGTATTCATTTTTAGAAGAAGTGTTTTAAATTCTGTCATTCAAACTTCTTGTTCTCAGACATCTGTAATTAAAATTCATCTTCTTTGTAATTTTCGGGTCAGTTTTGTCGCACGAAAGATGTTTGTAACTTGGTTATTCCTAAGTTATTCTGGATATTAAAATGAACTGTTGTAAACGCATTTTTGAATTATAATTTGCTATTGAACGATCAAGCTTCTTAATTTGGAAATTTTTGGATCTTTTAATTTTCAGATTTTTAATTTAGATTTTTTTTTTAGTTTTTAGTTTTTCAAAACTAATTTTAAAATCTATCATTATCCGAAAAATTCAAAATTTCACTGCAATGCTGAATCCTTACCTTAATCGCTGGGCTGTAAAGTTCTTTTTAGCTGGATTTTTAAGATAAGTTTTATGATTTTTTTTTTAGTCTTTAGGAGAATTGTCTTTGTACTATCATTTTACGACACATTTACGAGTCAGAGAAATATCTCAGCCGGTGTGTGTGTGTGTGGGGGGGGGGGGGTGGTAAATTCGGTAAATTCCTTCTCCCCTGGGTATGTCCAATTTTTTTTTTGTTCACGCGCCTCTGCTTTTGCTATTCTTTTTTTTTATAGAAGAATAAGAGGCTGATACCGATTGATATCGAGATACCGATTGTTGACTAACTTTTCAAAATAAATTTTAAGGCTTCGGTTGGCCAACCAATGTAAAAATGTTTGTAGAAGCATTTTTAAAATAACCTTACGACCTTGAAAGACATTAAATAAAAAAAAAGTTTTTTTTAAGTGAAAGTAAGGAGCAACATTAAAACTTAAAATGAACAGAAATTATTACGTATATAAAGGGGGTTGCCTCCTCCTCAACACCTCGCTCTTTACGCTAAAGTTTTTTAGTACTTTTAAAAATGCGTCTTGTTGTTATAATTAAACGGCCCTTGTTTTCAGGAGTCATTATTAAGGAGTTGGACAAATTCAAACTTTAGCGTTAAGAGCGAGGTGTTGAGGAAGTTGCGACCCCCTTTGTTTACGTAATAATTTCTGTTCGTTTTAAGTTTTAATATTGCTCCTTACTTTCAGTTGAAAAGCTTGCTTTTCTTATTTAATTTTTGATTGTTTTTTAAATAATGCCAGGAAATCTTTCCCCACTTTCACGGAGAAACCCCCTCCCCATGGAAATATCCTCTAGACAATTCAATCCCGGCGAAAATTTACCCCGGGCAATTACTCTTAACCACTCTGCGCGTAAAACTGAGACGGAAAAGAGAAAGCAAGATATATAAAACGAATTTTGTATAAGAATTCTGGCAAATTCTCCCAGTATGTAACTTCCCCTGACAAGTTCACTCCCTGGAAACTTCCCTCCCCATGAAAAATTCCTCCATGGAAAAACCCACAACAGAAAATTTGCCTCCCCCCACCCGAAGATGCATGCCTACGTCCCTGTAACAAATACTATGGGCAAATTTTTTTACTAAAAGACCTTGGCCCTGGGGCTTGGGGGGGGGGGTCATGTTACACCCCAAGGCATAGTTATTGGGCCTTTCAACTAATAATGAACCAAATGGCTATCCCAAAATTTTGATCAGATGATTTTGGGGAAAAAAGGGCGGGGAGGGGGCCTAGTTGCCCTTCAGTTGTTTTGGTCACTTAAAAAGGGCACTAGAACTCTTAATTTCCGTTTGAATGAGCCCTCTCCTGATATTCTAGGCCCACTGGTTCGATACAATGACCCCTGGAAAAAAAGAAAAAAAAACAAATAAACACGCATCCGTGATCTTTCTTCTGGCAAAAAATACGAAATTCCACATTTTTGCAGATAGGAGCTTGAAACCTGTACAGTAGGGTTCTCTAATAAGCTGAATCTGATGGTGTGATTTTCATTGAGATAATTTTACTTTTAGGGGCTTTTCCCCCCTTTTTTCGAAAATCTGGAAAATGTTCTCAGGCTCGTAACCTTTGATCGGTAAGACAAAACTTAATAAATTGATGAAATTTATATATTTGAAATCAGCATAAAAAGCCGATTCTTTTGATATATCTATTGGTATCAAAATTCCGTTTTTTAGAGTTTCGGCTACTATTGAGCCGGGTCGCTCCTTACTTACAGTTCGTTACCACGAACTGTTTGATTAATTTACGGACTCCAGCTTGTGTTTCTGTTTATTGACAGTGTGTAACGGATGACAGTTTTGTCTCGTTGGCTTTACCACCAACCTATAGTTTTACCCCTAATTTGGCTTCACCCCCTTGTTAGCTTTAATAAATGATTATGAAAAAATTGAGCTTCAACATAAATTATTTGACTATCCTGCTTGTCTATGTCAAAAAGCTAACATAGGCTTAGAGTCAAATGTAAATCTGGGATTTTTTCTTATATTTTTTCTTGCTACTTGATCGTATATTTCTGTTTTCGTCAGTTATGTTTATTTTCTTACTTGCAGTCACAGATCTATTACCTGAATAGATACAGAAAAACATAGAAAAGGACTGCGTTAATTAAGAAGATATGCAGTTAGCAACAATGGTGGCAGTCAGTTGTAATAGAGAATCAGACCTAAGCAACCGGTTTTGCCTATGTCAAACAAATGGAAGCAAAGGCGCAATGAGCGTGCCAAAGTTATGAGTAGAAGATGCAGTAAACAAGTTAATTTGAAGAGTTACATGTCTGTGTTTCAATCGTCAAAAAAAAGGTGTAAGAAAATTCCCACCTAGGTGAACCCTTTGCTGTGATGAACCCTTTGTGTTATAACAGTAATTTATTTTCAGCGCATAATGAACAAAACAAAGTGGAGCAATGAAATATAAGAAGAAAAGAAACCAAAACAATTAACTAGATTAAAAACGAGAAAGACCATGAAATAGCCAAAACTATGAAATAATAGATTTTGAAAGCCCCTAATGTAGCAAGGCCAGTAACTATAATAAACTATGGTGATGCGGATAAAATTGACCTGGAAAACTCTGGGGCAGAAAAATAAAAATGACGCGTCTAACTACGTCAGTAATTTTTCTAAAGGTAATAAATTTCTCAGACAGCATTTAGTGAGATCTAGCGGATTGTTCTACCGTGAGGCAAACAGGCATGAACATGGTACAAACAAACTGATGGTTTTTTTTAATGTTTTTTTTTACCAGAAATAATCGAATCGTACCAGTTGTTTTAGAAAGTCAAAAGAGGAATCATTTTATTGGAACAGATCCTGAGCGAGCGAGGACAGGTCCTTGGTGCACATACATAAAAAGTCACCTGAAATAAGGTCTCAAAGGCAAGTTTTAGTAGCAACTGGGTAATTTAGGTGTCTCAGTGAGAGATTTGGTGTAATGTCAATTGCTGTATTAGTACATCCACTGTACTTCCTCCATAAGTGCATCTACTACCCTCCCTCCTACTTTTTATCTCTACTTCTACTACCCCTTGCCAAGCCAATGCGAAAATATGCAGAAATATAGTACGCTTGGACCAATAAGAGGAGACGCCTCGCCCTTGAAAAATAGCTTTGTGAGACGTTGCTCCACCATTTATAGTGCTCTTCAGAAGAATGCTATTCCTGGAAACCCGTTTCTTAGAAAGACATAGAAACTTAGACACAACTTAGTGGTGAAATGATTGACTATTGGTATACAGGCCGTAATTTTCTAATTGCCTGGTGACATGAATTCGGTCGTATAAAAGATTGAACGAACCCGACCGTTTTGACAAAGCCAGCCGTAGGGTGATCAGTATTTTGGTAAGGAAGCTTTTTCACAATACCAAATTTTGCAAAAAAAAGTTGCAGTCCAAATTTTCATTCAAAATTATTTTTTGCAACTATAGATATAGTTCTTAATTCATTCACAAGTGACTTTTTATGTTGTTATTTAGTGAATTTACTCCGAAGAACATTCAGAATTTTAGTAAATTGTCCTTAATCAAAATTTTGACTGTGATGTTTCATTTCCTTGTGATATTTTGGCATTTTTAAATAACTGTTTTGGAAGTTAAAAGAGATCCAAATCTTGGAAAGGATTTGAGGATTTATAAGTTTAGGGATAATCGATTATAAAGGTTTATCGAAGGCATTTGAGGTCGTATTACAAGATGCTCTGCAATGCAGCGCATATGACTGTATTGGCAAATTTAATTTTTAGCAAATTAAAGAAAATAACGAAGGTAGTAACCCTGTCTTATATACAGCTTATTATAATGAATTTTGCCATTGATCACAAACTTATAAATCCTTAAGTACTTATCGAAAACTTGGATTTTCGGATTTTTTCCAACTGAAAAACGCTCTTATAAATCCCCTGTCAAAGAGAATGATTTTCATTTGCTGTCGGTGACGAAAATCACTTGAACCATTTTCTCCTTGGGGATTACCGCTTTAAACTTGACCAGATTCCCTGAACTAATTAAATAAAAAAGCGAGTTTTTTTTTTACCGAAAGTAAGGAGCAGTATTATAACTTAAAACTGTACTTGTATTATATACCTTCTGCAGCTCAAGTTGTTCATGCATTGACGCACTGTAAACCGGTTTCTTTCGCTAGTTTCTTTCAATTTAGCGTGACAAAAGACAAAGAGAATTGACAGAGTAGATAGAAATATATAATTTGGGCTATATATTTGCATATTAGATTGGGGGGGGGGGTAAAGTATTTGGACAGTGTGAAGTCAGAAAACAGTTCTTACTTCATGCTATCAGAATAATTTTATCTAACACATTTTGAATGCAGACCCGCTGTACTTTACTCCCCTTCCCCTAATGTGCAAATGTATAGCAGAAATTTGTTTCCTAAGTATTATATTTTTATCATATTTGGGTATATTTTATTAGAATCAACCTGACCTCACTTCTTGAGCTGCAGGGGTATATCATACAAGTACCCTTAAAACGAGCAGAAATTATTCTGTATATGAGGGAGTTTGCTCTCTCCTCAATACCTCGCTCTTCACGCTATAGTATTTTATAGTTTTTGAAAAAGCTTCTTATTCTAAATAAGTGGCCCTTGTGTTTCAGGAGTTGTTCTTAAAGAATTAAGACAAAAAGTCGAACTTTAATGTAAAGAGTGAGGTATTAAGGAGGGGGCAACGCGCCTCATATACGGAGTAATTTCCGCTTGTTTTAAGTTTTAATGTTGCTCCTTACTTCTAATCGAAAAAACTATTTTTTTATTCAATTTCTGATCGTTTTTGAAACACTGCCGAGAAATTCATCTTCCCTCTGTGGAAATTTCCCTCTTTCCACAGAAAATTCTTCTAAGAAAAGTTTGTCCCACGTAAAATATTCTCCCCCTCTTTTAAATTTTCCCCCAGGACAATTTCATCCTTGCTGAGAATCCACCAAGAAAATTTCTTGCGGACTCATTAACAAATACTATACGTAAACAATGGGTAAATTTCGTAACTTACAGCCCTTTTCCCTGAAAAATTCGCCTTAGCATGCTTTCATTTCCGATTGTTCTTCAAATCATGTCGGATATCCCCTCTGTGGAATATTTTGCTGGAAATCCCCCACCCCAGTGGAAAGCTGCTCTGCAACGAACTGTTTGATGGCCCTTTTCCCTGAAAAATTCTCCCTAGCATACTTTCATTTGAAAACGCTTTAATTTCTGATTATTTTCCAAATTATGGCGGATATCCCCTCTGCGAAACCTTTTTCCTGGAAATCCCCCACCCCTAGTAGAAAGCTGCTCTACCTTGAACTGTTCGATATGATATTATCAAAACAGTAAAAATACGCATAATTTCAGACTGTATTCAATGTCTGTGGATACAATACAATATTGAAAAGCTAATACCTAATATACCTCGTAAACAAACTCATATTACTATTCAAAGTATCTAAGCCGGTTCCCCAATTTTGTTCGTATTCAATTTTTTGAAAGAAATTCGGCGAAAACGAATGACATCTCTGCTTGGAAGCTGAAATAAAAAGAGTTAAAAAAGTAAAATACGTCACTGTTTCTATCGTAAAAAGGACACTTATGTTTTGTCTAATGTAAAGCCGAAGTCCCACAAAATAGAAATGAATACAGGGAATATTTTGTCGAATAAGTTCCTCGCGGCTTCCCGTTGCCAAAACCTAGTATCTAAACAAAATGGAATTTGTCTTGAAGATGAACCTCTCCCAGTATCGCCAGAGTCAGCTCTTCTTATTTTTTACTTTTTTTGGTTGATGATTTGGATATGCTAATGCATGTTTCGGACCTTGCGGCAGCTGAGATTGAACTCTAGATCCCGTATTACCAAGCAGAGATCAATCCCACTGCTCTGACACAGTGTTAAATGTGAGTCCAATGACGCATTTCAAACTTTTTCTGGGGTACAATCTAGCATCACAAAACTAATCCGAATTAAAACTAAGACCATGTTTTGAGTTGTTTCAACAGCCAAAATATATTGCCGACTGGAATCACCGAGTATAGTTTTTTTCCCGGCGGAAAATTGAGCAGCAAGGACTGGGAAAACGGGCTCCAAAAAACCTTCTGACGAACTACTAAATCTTCATTTATTTTTATCTTTGCAAGCATAAAAAAAAAATCCCGATTTTATTATTTTCTCGAGAACTTGAAAAATACTTATACTAGGCTTAGAAAGTGGACTGCCATAATGCTATGCGCCTCTAGTTTTGTGACTATTATTGCTATGGTTATATGGCCCTGGTATTTTGTTTCTTCTTGGCAGTGGACTTGAGCAGACTTGGGTCGACTAGGTGTGGGACCTGATTGGAATTGTTTTGTGGGTCGCTCTCTATATGTTAAATTTTTAAGTAAATTCAAATTCATTTTAAGTAAAAGAAAAATCTAATTTTTTTAGATTGAATTCAAGTTTTTTACCTTTACAACATTTTAAAATTCATTTTAAGTTAAATTTTAAGTAATACTCCTTCTCGAATTTTCATAAAACCTTTAGTATAGTTGTTTGATTCTTGTAATGTTTCTTTCAAAAGATCCATTGGGTCACGAGCGATCCCACAATTTAAAATATGTGCCAGGTCTTCATTGGCACCTAAAAGTTTTTTCCCGGCGGAAAATTGAGCAGCAAGGACTGGGAAAACGGGCTCCAAAAAACCTTCTGACGAACTACTAAATCTTCATTTATTTTTATCTTTGCAAGCATAAAAAAAAAATCCCGATTTTATTGTTTTATCGAGAACTTGAAAAATACTTATACTAGGCTTAGAAAGTGGACTGCCATAATGCTATGCGCCTCTAGTTTTGTGACTATTATTGCTATGGTTATATGGCCCTGGTATTTTGTTTCTTCTTGGCAGTGGACTTGAGCAGACTTGGGTCGACTAGGTGTGGGACCTGATTGGAATTGTTTTGTGGGTCGCTCTCTACATGTTAAATTTTTAAGTAAATTCAAATTCATTTTAAGTAAAAGAAAAATCTAATTTTTTTAGATTGAATTCAAGTTTTTTACCTTTACAACATTTTAAAATTCATTTTAAGTTAAATTTTAAGTAATACTCCTTCTCGAATTTTCATAAAACCTTTAGTATAGTTGTTTGATTCTTGTAATGTTTCTTTCAAAAGATCCATTGGGTCACGAGCGATCCCACAATTTAAAATATGTGCCAGGTCTTCATTGGCACCTAAAAAGTATATTTGACCATATGAATGTGGTTCAAAATCACCTCAGGGGTCTATGATGGATGTGTCACTAAATTTAATTTGTGATGAATTTGTCCAGCTACTTTGAAGCTGAAAACATTACGACTATTGATGGTTTGATCATCACTTACGTTGAATGAAGCTAAAGCGAAACATGAGTTAAAGTTTTGTATTTGTTTGTGAAACTCAATGTTTGTTTTGTTTGTGGCAAACCAATTCCTTTGGAAATTATGGAGGTAGCAATGCACTTCGACCAAGCAGGTAAGAACCCTCAAATAAATTACCATTATTGGCTACTTTTTCTGTGGTTAATTTTAACTCAGTTAATACACACAACCTTGAAGAATCAAAATGACTAGTAATTAAAACTTGCGTAGCTTACGGCATCTTTGTAGGTTTTTACTTGGTTTTTGCAACAGTTTGCTGACGTCAAAGATTTTAATGGCGTTGTTCTTCTAACGTAACATTTCTTTCTTCTACATTTTCATTTTTGACTAATTCTGATTCTCGCTGCCACTTGTCTTCTAGCATCATAATTCTTTGTTCTTCAATGTCATTTTTGACGCATCCTGATACACGCTTTAGCGTATCTACTAGCCCAACAATACTATGTTCATCACTTTCATTTTTGATACGTTCTGATTCTTGCTGTTGCTTGTAATTCTCGCTGCCGCTTATCTTCTAAGTGCATATTTCTTTGTTCTCGCTGCCGTACATCTTCTAACCGCATATTTTGTGTTTTTCATTTTTGATTCCTTCTGATTCTCACTGTCGCATTTCTTGTAGCCCCATATTTTTTTTGTTCTTCACTTTATTTTCCCTTTGCCTTAGCGGATCGGATTGGTCCTGTCATTTTTGATTTGATGGTCTAGGTTGTTCATTTTCGCCCACGCATTTACATTTCTTAGGTCCTTTTCTTTATCTTGTTTCATTCGATTGTCCAGTTTGTTCATTTTGAGCTTACGTTAATTTACGTTTTTGTCCTCTAGATATTACGAAACTGATTAAAAGTAACCAACACTTCCTGAAATTGTTAATAATATTTCACAATTTCGGGAAAAATTGATTTTAATGGCAGCGCAGGGCCCTTTTAAACGTGGGGCCTGATTGAGCCCAATCGTCTAATTGTTCTTTATCCGGTCCTGGACTTGAGTCTCTGCTCCTAAGGTAAGATCCGACGTGTGTTATTTTTCGAATTCTCGAAATGAGAAAGGGTTCCTATAAGGTTTTTCTGAAAGGGTAAGGATTTTTCTGAGGATTTTCGAGTCTTTGTTCCAACCGAGCCCTAAAAGGTTGAAAGGATCTTTCGGGTTGAAAGTCGCGTGGCTCATAAATAAAAGGTCAATGTAGACACTTAAGACTTCGTTTAAGCAACTTGATTAAGGTTATATTTTATAAAATTCTAAGCACTGAGTATAATTTTGCATCAGATATAGTCTGGTGAGGGGGGAAGTAAAAATTAATCTATAACCCCCCTCCATCAAAAAGCTCGCGGTAACGATATGGTAGTAAGGAGTGCCACGGGGTAGTAGTAACCAAAACGTAAAAAAAGAGATTTTGATAACAATTAGTTCTGACATAACCAATCGATTTTAAAGTGTAAAGAAACTATTTTAATCAGCTTTCCAGTTGCATAGAAAGTATTGACGATTCGCATCTTCAAAAGCAACAAGCAAATATTGCAATTTTCCCCCCGGATGGAATATGCCTAGCACCAGGTTTTCCTAAGTTAGTTTTCTTCCCGTCTTTGCCACTCAAAAGTAGAGTGGTACTATGTTTTACCTCTGGAAAACCGTTAATTTTTTTTTTTTACCTATGTAAATAATAGATTTTACCCCAGAAATTATAGTAACTGAAAAAATTCTGACTGCGCCATTGAACTTGTCGGTTTGAGATTAGGCGAAGTACATCCTTTATTCAAAACGATTTTTTTTTTTTTTTGATGCACTAGATTTTGGATGAGAACCACAGAGCCAGGATGGATTTTAAGTAAGATAAAACATATATTTTCCAAGTTTGAACTTGTTGATAATGACCTTAGATCGTAGCCGATAAAAATAACAACTTTACCTGGAACATTATATAGTTATTTACAATTAGGGGGGGGGGGGGTCGTAACCCTATCAAACAATCAATTTAGCCATTATGCACATTTCTCAAACTTAAACTCTAAAGCACAATGAATGCTAATATCATCACGGCGAAAACAAAGTTTGAGTGCAACTGAAAAACATCGCAAAAAATGTGAAGGGAAATAATATCATGGGAAATGATATGAAATGTGAAGGATTACGGATTCAAAAAGATCGTCCTTTTCCTCCACCCATCTAGGGTAAAAAAACAGGTTGTCTCTGAATGGGGCGAGAAGAGGCTGCGAGAAAGAATTTAAAGGAAACTAGAGCATCTTTAAGGGTGTAAAGAGGGAAGCTTTAAATAGATTGGAGTGGAAAAGGAGTGTATCCAACTGTGTTGGCCTCAAGTGGCTTAGTGCTGCAGTGAGTTGTTAATAGTAGTGATTGTAATTGTAACACAGGTATTCATTCCCATGGCCTTTTAAACCTGGACCCTTACGAAGAATTCAGAATTTTCTGATTCCCTGAATGTTTTTTATTTGTTTCGCCCGATTTTCTGGGGTTTGATGAACCTAACCCCTCCGTCACATAAGTTTCTACGCTGATCCCTGTTTTCATATATGCAATTTTTTTGTTTACAACTTTGTTTTCCAGCGTGTGTTATTACAGCTTGAAGACTTTTGCATCAGAAAAAGAGAGTAAGTATGTGAAACCATGGGATCGACGATGTTGAAAACACATTTGCCTAATAAAGGGCTCTATGTGGACGCTGCATTTTTTATGCTTTCATAGGTACTTCTTTGCCATCTATTATAAAAATTCCGGATTATTCTCATCATATTCAACAACTTGACGCCATGTCTATAGATTTGTAAACAATCATTTTGAATTTTCTCCTTAAGCTTGGAAAGTTTTTGACCCAAAAACAGAACGAAACTGTATTTTGTAAGTGTAGTTATTCTATTTGACCAGTCAAAATGTTAATAGCTGGCTAGAATATACAATTAATTGAATATAACAATTTTGTGTAGGCCTAATGATTTGACCTAGGCTTGATGTCCCAAAGACCTTTTCTGAATAAAGTTGTTTATTTCAGATCTATGACATATCAGAGTTAGTTCAAATTGATCTTTTTCTGTTTGTTATTATTGTGGTCACACTTGAAACTTAAATGCCTAGACTTTAGGCTATCTGAAACAGGTGTTCCACAAAATAACTTGTTTTAGCATAGTGGCTAGTTTTTGTGACTCATAAATGGCTATGGGACAAGGTAAAGATACTACTCAATTCCTTATTGTTTGTTCCCTCCAAATATAGCCTAGCCTATTAATCAATTCAGTTTGAAATAGATCTCCCTTCTTTCCTGGTGGTCCTATATGTAGGCCTAGCCCTAATAATGTTTTTCTTAATTATGGGTAAATTTCTACGAAATCATATTATTGAGTTAGGACTAAAGTGAATACATCATTTGATGCCTTTTTTTATGCTGATTACAAATATAATAAGCATTTCTATTGGAAATGAATTTCAGCCCCCCCCCCACCCTATATAGGCTATACCTAACCTAACCCTGAATTGGCATATATAGGGGAGGGGGGCCGAAATTCATTTCTGATAGAAATGCTTATTATATTTGTAATCAGCATAAAAAAAGGCATTGAATAGGGTAAAAAACCAGTATCCAATTGAGCAAAATTATGTAGAACTAAAACCCTCACATCTTGTTACCACAGAGGAATTGAGAAGGATTGGGTATATTAATGAATAGCAAAAAGTCTGAGCTATGCATCAATATGGTTTATTATTCAGATTATTTAAGATCAGAGACTTGAAATTCTTAGTTTATTGACTTACCTGCAGGGACCTCTTTTTGGAAATACCAATTATCCTATTTTGATGTATATATCCTTTTAGTGTTTCAGTTTTATTCATATATTAACAGAAAGCTGATTTTCTTCTGATTCTAGAAATGTAACTTTTATTGCTTGATATTTATTCTATAAATCACAAATATTTAAATATAGTTTTTCTTTTCAATTGCTTTTCAAAACAGAGACCATATTTTCAATTTATGCTGACAAATCATTGGTGAAAATTTGACCAAGAAGGCGGGGTTCTTGTTACTGCCCTCACATTGCTTCATGTTGTAGTAAAAAGGGGTGGTCCAAAAACCCATTGCTATTTTTCCGAAATGCCAAAGAAAAGTGGTCTTTCCCAAAAAGAGGTCTTTTACCCTAGTGTATTCACTTTAGTCCTAACTCAATAATATGATTTCATAGAACTTTACCTAATTATGTCAATACAGTCATACATTATAGGGTAGCCTAAAATAATAGTTTATTTACCTAATTATGTCAATACAGTCATACATTATAGGGTAAAATAATAGTTAGCTACTTTTGCTGTCTTGGAAAGGGACTAGGTTACAAAAGTGAAACTTTCAGGGGTGGGTCTCTAGACTAAAGTATGTCCCAGGAGGTATTTCAAAGTACCCCCTCTACTACTTCCTCTAAAGGGGAGTGACTGTTGATGCCCTTTAAAAATCTTTACATTATGAAAGTGAAACCTTGCAAAACAGATCACCTGCTTAAATGAAGTAGGCTACAAGAAAGCTTTTTCATCTTCACCACTGGTACTCAATCCCAGTTTATGAGGTTTCAAAGAGCTGCAAATACATTTCTTAAATCTAGGAAAATTCCATTGATATGGCTTAAAATTCTACTCTAATAACAGGAATTGAACTTCAAGAATCAAAACCCAAGAAAAAGAAACTGATAACTGAAAATTAAAGTGAAATGTTGTTTTGTCAAAATTTCAATAGGTATATAGACCTGTTGTGAAAATCAGAAGAGGGTTAACATGGAAGCTTGAAAATACCTTCCTAGAGTATGTTTTTTGTCCTAGATTCATTACTGAAAGTTTCATTTTCCTAACTTAACCCTTACCCAAGATAGCATAAAATAGCTAAACTAGAATGTTACCCATTATAGCTTTATGTTTGCAATTTACCCATTATAGCTTTATATTTACCAGTTTGCAATTTATCTGTATGTGTGTGATTAAATATGTGTTTTACCCAAAATGTTATTTGAAATGGTTTTAAAATGTTATATTTAGAAAGAGCACACTGAAAAGAATCGAGTGGGCTAGCATGTTCAGTTCACCTGTCTCTATGTCAGTTATGGAGTCTTGTATTTATTGACCTTTTTACTTCCATGACATATTATGTTATCTCAAAATTGTTCAAATTTTGACCTGCTTCTTATTATTGTTGTGGTTACATTTTCCAAACTTAGGCTAGGCTATATAAACTTTAATAAAACACAGGCTAAGATATCCAGTAAGCTAGTCAAACTGTAAATCACTACTTCAATAGTCCTAACATCTCTACTAGGATTGGCAAATATAATGGTAGCATGCTAGTGTTGTGGTTGACCTCCTCTGAAGGAAACTAAAAATTCTGGAAACAACTCCTCTTTACTTTGCCCCCTCCCCCTAATGGTCAAATATCTAGCCCAAGTTATATATAGTCCATTAATTTTTTATCTGTGACTCTTCTCCTAATACATTTAATAAGAAATAAAAAAAAGTACATTGAGAATATATAGGTAAGACTTAAAACTTAGTGCCTAATCTCAGACAAATATTAGCTTTAGATAGTTATAGATTGGCTGATGACAGTCATGGAAAACTTCTTGTTTTTCAAGATTGGAATTCATACAAGAGTTGCTCCTACATCCAAGCCTGTTTAAATGTAATTGTTCTGTTTCACAACACTTGTCTTTAATTAAATATGTCTAAAATTGGCTCAATGTATGACTTGGATATTTTGTTCTAACTTCAAGGTCATGTGTCCAAGATGTGATAGACTGTTGTCTGTCAGTATATTCAGATTGTAAGTTGAGTATGTGGCTAAGACATTCAATCTAATCATATAATTATTAAGACATTTTGGAAACAATCCACTTTCTATGTGGTATGATAGAGATTTTACAAGGATTTAACTCTTGAAGTAGTAATTAGCTGCCTGACTACTGGGTCTCTTACCCTATATTTGTTAGGACTGGCTGATTACCTTAAATTCCATTATGCAGGTGTGAAAGGATGGTTCCTTGTGATATGTTAGCCAGTGGTGAGTTCAAAGTTTAGTTAATTTCTCTGAGCTGTCCCAGTGTAGGTACCACCCATCTGCTCCCAGTCCCTGTCTACACCATGCTTGAAACTCCAGGGTTTGAGATTAGATGGTTTGGTTGCTTGAAGAGTTCCAAGGTGGAGCAACATGACTGTAAAAGAAGTGATAGTGTTCTCAGTGGCTGGTTGTTTGCTGGGTAATTTTTTGGAGTTTCCCTGAGTTCTTTGATTAGGGTTGATGGGAAAAAGGCTTGAGCTAAGGTTGTTTTGCAAATGCTTAAAAGCTGTAATGGTGTCACCCCTTTTCTTAAGTAAACAAGGGTTAGAATTTTCAGTGCTGCAAAACTATCATGATAAGGGAGGGTCCTCAAATTGCATGGTGTTTTGATTACACACTGCTGGAAACTTTTATGGAGTAGTTTGTCTCCCCTGAATTTTGGTAGCTTCAGTAAGTTTGGTAGCTTCTTTGAGTGTCCTCTTGTGAGATGATGGCTGGTATTATGGCTGCCAATGAAGATGGTAGAATCTTCCTTTTTATACTTGTAAGTCAGCATGTGTATATAGATAAGAATAGGTAGCTTGAGGTGTGTCTCATATGAAAGGCTTTTCATGCACTTTGTTGTTCACCTCTGAACATTTTTAATGAGCCTTGGATCTTGCCAATAAGAGAGACCAGCAAGGCACATTGCAAAATCAAAGTGAGGCTTTACAAGACCCTTCAAAAGTTTGATGAATATTGTTACCTCTAGGCTACTGATGGTTCTTTTCAATAGGCCAAGGATGGATTTTGCTTGGGAAACAACTTGTTGAACATGGCTGTGAAACCTCAACTTGTTATCAACAATGACACCAAGGTCCCTTTCTTCTTCTCTATTCTCTAGTTGCTCCCTCATTTTAGTGATGGGATTTAAAATTGAGTAGGTAGCCATTGGGTTGCTGGGTGCAAGGTGCAAAATAAGCATTTGGTTGTATTGAATTGGAGAAGCCAGTCTTGAGTCCAATCCTGTAGCCTATCTAGGTTGTGTTGGATCTTCTGTGGGTTTGTGATGCTAAAAAGTTTGACATTATCAGTGAACAAATGCATATTGTTATCCACATGATTGGAAATGTTGTTGATATACATCAGGAAATGGGTTGGACCTAGTATAGTTCCCTTTTGTACCCCATTCATTACTATGTACTCATGAGAGTAGATTGGCTGGCCACCCATCTCAAATGAACAGACTTTGTGCTTGCATTTGGTAAGGAAATTCATTGGCTAGTCTTATCAGGGATGAATTGATGCCAGTAGAGATAATTTGGATCACAGTTGACTATGGGGTACCTTGTCAAAGGCCTTGCAAGGTCTAGTAGCCCTAGGTTGACTGGATGTCCTTGGTCAATCAGATTTGTAATTACTTAGTATGTTTCCAATAGGTTCATTTTGATTGATTTTCTTGACTGGGAATACATGCTGCTTAGGCAATGCTGAGACATCTCCTTGCATTTGCAGCCCTAGAGCTGCAAGCAGTCTTGGACAACTTCTGGTTTTTCAACATTTAAGTTTAAAAAAAGGTTACCCTTATAGCTAGCATATTTAAATACAATTATTTTTTTTGCAACACACCTTTGATTAAATATGTCCACAATTGACTTGGTCTATTATTTGGATATGTTGTTCTAACTTTAAGATCATATGTCCAAGATAGGACATTATTTCCAAGATTAGGCTCAAGCTTTAAATGTGTTCCCAAGATTAAGCTCTACTGTTGTCTATCATTATATTTGAAATTTTGAGTGTTGTATTGACTAAATATTCACAACAACTGCATACTAGAATGTTTACAACAATGACATTCACTTTTTAGGTGGGATGATAAGGATTTTATAATGATTTAACTGTTGAAATAGTAGTGACCTGTCAAAATACTGTGTATTTGACTATTAGGGAAGGGAGAGGGAGTAAATTAAAGTGAAATATAAGTAAGCATTCTAGAATTTTTTAAACTTGTTCCATAATTTTGTAACGTTTTGTTCTGATAATGCCAACCACTAAACTAACAGAAATATATAAGTTTAAAATGTATACCTGTACAACTACCCAGTAGTTGGACAGCTAATCATCACTTCAACTTTTAAATCATTATAAGATCTCTATTATACCACCCAAGGGTTGTTTTACTGCTGAATTAGTTGCTATTGGACAAAGCAAAATATTGCAAATATAATGATAATCAATAGCTTAGCCAAGAGGCATAGCTAGGGCTTTCAGCAACCAGCACTGTAGAACTGTAGTGTCTTCTTTTTTCCAAACGTGAAACACATTTGGTACTGAGTCACAAGACTGAGCCATGTTGTCACAGCCTAGTTCAGTTGCTACTTGGCATTCATAGGTTTATCCTGATTTTTACATCAAAATTGCACTTGTGCAAAGCCAGCTTATGAATTATGTGTAGTTTTAAATGTGTTTCACTTTTTTTTAACAGAGAGTATAGCCTTTGTCAATACTGTATATTCTCTCTACTTTAGCAACCAGGGACAATGTGTTCCCCTCCCCCTCATCCTTCAGAAGATGTCAGAAGATCAAAGCATTGACAAAAAAAACTTAGTTTAGTACCCCCTCAGAGGCACACTTGGGAACAAGCCATTCCCCTTGCCCCCTAGCAATGCCACTAGTGGGGCCTAATCTTGGACTCAAATTTGAAGCTTGAGCCTATTTTGGACACATAATCTTAAAGTTAGAGCAAAGTATGGTAAGACCCCCAGCACTTGGACAGTGCCTAATCTTCAGCAAATATCATGATTAAAATGTGTCTTTCCCAATCTTTGGCTCCAAATCTTTGACAATCTTTTGGGTTTAGAATATTTGGGATCTACTAGGCTAGTTAGGATGGCTAACTATAGTCGTGGAAAACTTTATTTTTCAGCATTTAAACTTAAAAAAGAGTTGCCTCTACAGCCTACCTTATTTAAATACAATTATACTGCCTCACACACTTATTTTAGATGATGCATGGTCTATTCCTCCACATTTTTGGTTTATTTAATTCTGTGTTTCTGGGGTTGAGCTTTCATCTCAGAGTAAAACTAAAGCTTAACAATGGAGTTGTGGGAGAGACATTGATCCCAAAGGCAAACTTGTTACACATTTAAGTTTGGAACAAAACAGATATCTCAAAATTTCGATTCAATGTCACAGGGGTTAGAGGAGGGCTGGATAGCAGAAAAGGAACCAAGAGGGAAGCTGATTATCCCCTAGTAGCTTCCAGCCTTTAAAAAGGATACAAAAACTTTCAATTTCCAATTTAATAAGTCCCCTTCCATTTGAAGTGGGTGTGAAAATAGTTTTTGGTGCATTTTGAGCAGAAGCAAAGGTACCAATCCTTTGAATCATTTTTTGTACACTAGTCACCTTGGCTCAAGGACTTACAGCTGCAAGTTTAAAATTGATCAGGAGAAAAAGTTTTTTTGGCTCATTTCTGGGCCTGTAACCCCTTTTCAGAGAAAAATGTTGACAATCTTTTGGACCAAAAATCCCTGAAAGTTCCATGCCACTGGACTTCCAATATCAAAAATGCCTTCCCCTTTTTCCTCTATAAAATCAATCTATAAAGACTTGACAGTTCACATAATTCATGGTCCTTATTCTATGGGCTACTGGGGTTATCTCATCCTTGGATGTAAATTTATTGATATTTTTGACTATTGTGAACAAAATAGGTACCTTGAAATGTTGATCAGATACTATATATCAAAACAGTTATAGCATGGGGGCTGGTTGCTCTCCAGTCAGTTTTTACTTTAGAAAAAAAAGGTACTAGAACTCTCAATTTCAAATTGAATGAGTATCCTCCTAAGTTTCAACAACTGCAAAGAGGGGGGGGGGGCTGAGGAGGGGGCAGCCCTCCTATATGGGTTATTTCTGATTGTTTTTGGGATTGATTCTACTCTTTACTTTCATAATAAAGGCATAGATCAGAATTGTTCTTGGAAATCAAGAGGAATTAAATATCAATTTTGACTTTTGCCAGAGTCTCTATTATTTGGGTACTTTTTTCTAGCTCTAAGACCCTCTGTCCAAGATTTTCCAATGTTAGACTCGAGCTTTAAATGTGTAACCAAAATTAGGCTCTACTACTGACGATTAATATATTCAGCATAGTTTATGGCTAAAATATTCAAGCTAATCATATACTTATTAAGAAAATTTAGGTAATTCAACAGAAAAACAATCTTATTTAGGTGGTACAATAAAGATTTTATGAAGTTTTACTGTCAAAGTGGTGATTTGCTGTCCAGTTACTGGGTATCTTACCCTGCCTAAATCACATTTATGCTGAATCTTGGGTATATTTAATCTAAGACTAGTGATTTTAAGTAAAATAATTAAACATAAATAAGGTAGGGTTTAGGGGGTAGCTTTTATCTAAATTTGATGTTGGAAAAAGTTTTCCAAGATTGTTGTTAGCCAATACTAGCTATCTAAAGGGCTATCTATATATAATTTGTAAGACTTGTAGCCTGCTGCAAAATTTTAGGAAAGATCTGTTAATTATTTATTAATACCAACTGCAGTAAGTTTGTCAACGCTTGTTGCACTAAACATTACAACATTACAGACAACAGTAGACAAAACACTAAACAACAACAACACTAAACCATATTTTATTCCTAAAACAAATCACAATAAGACCTTGTATAGAACTTTGTAAAAGCTGATTGACATTTTTAAGACTGTACTGATGTATCTTCAACTGTTTCTTATGGTAATGTATTCCAGTTCTTTTACCCACAGCTAGACTAAGAGTTTTGGCCCAGTCTTGTCTTTGGATGACTGTATGTTGTATTGGTGCATGCAGGCACTATTGTGTTCTGTGAAAGGGAAAAAGTGATATGGAGTAGTATAATTAATGTTCCCAGCAGTATCATAGAGTAGTATCATGCCAAATACATTTATTATGTCAGTTCCTATCTGAATATTTGTCAAAGATTTGAAACTGTCCAAGTCTTACCCTAACTGAGTATTGATAGGCTAGTCATGCTTATTTTTACATCACTATTTGTCAAGCTTTTGATTCTAATTAACACTACTATATGGGTTTGGATGCATTATTATATAGGGTAGATTTTGTTTTTGTGTACCTTGACAGCTTTTGAAATAGTTAATTACTGCTGTTGAAATAGTTAATTACAGCTTTAAGGGATAGATCTATTGCCCAAGTCAAGGTTCAAATAAACTAAATTAAAGCCTTATAAATAGAGAATGCATAAAGGTAGTAACTAGACAAGAGTATAAGGCTTGGTTTAAAGGTAAAGCCTAGAGTGGAAATCAGATTGAATCAAAAGAAACAAGTCATTAAACAACAATACAATGCATGGTTTTGAAGCCCCCCCCCCCAAAAAAAAAAACAACAACAACAATTATCCAACTTGTAAAAAGACATAACTAAAGTGCATATAAACAAATGTTTATTGTGTTTGTAAAGTTTTGTACCCCCCCCCCCCCCCCCCACAAAAATCCTGGTTACACTCTTGAATCCTTTACCCCCTCCTCTAATAGGTCCTGATAAAGCCCTAGGCTACATTAAAAGTTTTCTGGGTTTTGCTATTAGCTTTAATGTTTGCTTCTCACTTAGCAGTTGACTCAAAAGAGTCCCTTTGTGGGAGTATAGGGGGGGACTGGAACGTTTTCTGAGCATTTGCCAAAGTTAGGCCAATTCAAGAAATAGTTTTTTTTTTGAGAGGATATACCACAGCTCCCACGTATTTTAGAGACTTCTTCTAAGGACCTATATATATAAACATACTAAAATACATATTTAAATACTCAAATTCACCAGAACAAAAGCATGTAAAATATATTCTAGAAAGGATTTTTTGTAGGGTAAGTACATGAGTGTTATTCAGGCTATACTTTACTGATGTAAAAATTATTCAAACCAAGAATCATGAATATAACTACCACTACAGTCTGTTTCACTTGTAATCCAATATGTTTTTTTTTTCACTTTCAACATCAGTCATTTTCCAGTTTTATCATCTTCAAGTTCATTTCCCTTGCAAAATTAAAAAAAAAGAAGTTTAGTCTCTGATTTTAAAGAAAAATAAGTTTATTTAGATCCAGTATTATTTTCAGGATTTTGGTATAATTACATAAAGTTGTAATTACTGGATCAGTTTAAGTAGAGTGTTAGACTACTGGAGCCTCTTGTGTATGGAAGAGGCTGTCCTTTGGAGAGGGATAATCTCTAATGAAATAATAAGGCTTTTCCAGGCTGGTGTATCTTTAGACATAAGAAAGAAATCACCTCTTAAGAGAGAGAGATGTTTTTCCATACAGAGAGATAAATATTCAAAGTAGGTGAAGTAACTTTCACAAAATATGTTACTTTATAAAACAGACAATAGGTACATTTTTGTAGGCTGTTCTGCTTGTTAGCTGATCTGAGTTACTTAAAAATTAGGTTTGAACTTTGTCTCTTTTATTTTCAATGTGAGTAATAAACAGAATATACAAAAGCAGGCTAAAAAATAACCCTTTATTCATAACCATAGCTGGCTCAAATTGAAATTAAATAAAAAAAAACAAGTTTTTCAACTGAAAGTAAAGAGTAACATTAAAGCTCAAAAACAAACAGAAATTATTCCCTTAGAATGGAGGGGGGGGGGTTCTCTCCTTTATCCATTGCTCCTTATGCCAAAATATAACTTCTTTTCCAATCCTTTAAGAACAACGTGCTGACATACAAGGGTCATTTAATTTGAACAGGAAGCTTTTTTTGAAGCACTTTAGCATTATGAGTGAGGGGTAGAGGAAGGTAAAAACCCCCCTCATATATGGATTGATTGCTGTTTGTCTTAAGATTTAATATTGCTCCTTACTTTCAGCTGAATTAATTTTTAATTTTGATTGGTTTTCTGTTAATGGGAAAACTCCCTTCCCCTCAATAGATAATTTCACCCAGAGAATTCTCCCCCACAAAAATTCCTCCTGCATGGGAATCAAGGAGGATTAGAACACATTTCCTTAAAATAGATTCTATATTTATCTGAATGAGGCCTTAGGTCTTTAAAATTTACATTTGGAGGCATCTAACCCCCTACCTATAAAATAATCCATCACCCCTTCTTCATAATTGCTAAAATGAACTTATACATCATTATATTATAAACTAAATCAGTATAGGTAAATAACATTAAAATAAATGTCAGAATTGTTTTGTCTGTAACAACATAGGTGATATCACCCTGCAGCAACCTTATTCAGACTTAGTCTAAATGAAAGTTATCAAAATGTATTAAAATTGTGTCAAATGAAAGGTATCAAAAGAAATGTTTGACAAAAAGGTATCAAAATGAAAGTTAGACAATTTAGGCATAGAAACGCCCTCTTTCAGGTATGTCATACATGATACCCTACCCAACATCCACCCTCCATAATAGCTGATGCACAGTTATATGCCACTGCTCATAATTCATGAATAATTAATTTTTTGATACTCATAAGTTGATCTCCTATCTCAGAATTGTCAGCCAATGACAAGTTCAGCCCACTTTGGGGGAAAATCTAAGTCTGGTGCCTATAAATGGCAGAGAAGGTCACTTCCTCATTACAAGATCTTTTTAATTACTGAAACAGGGCACAAGAAAATCCAATTCTTTTTTTAATGGATCTTCTCCCAATATACAAGGACCAATAGTATGACACAATCACTCCTGGGGGAAACAAAGAAAAAGACAAACATATAAATGGACATCCATAATCTTTCTCCTGAAAATAAATTCCTCATTTTTGTAGATGTAACCTTGAAACATCTTCCATAGGACTCTGATTTTCTGGATCTGAGGGTGTGATTTTATTAGGACTGCTTGATTTGTTATGGGTGTTTCCTCCTTTTTTGAAAATCTGTCAAATTTTCTTGAACTTGTAGCTGTTGATGGGTATCATCAAACTTGAATATTGAATATTTTGAGTCATCATCAAAATCCAATTATTTTGATGGATTAATTTCTATTGAAATTCCTTTTATTAGAGTTTCTCAAATTTTCTAACTCCCTATGTAAAAGTTGTTACTAAGAACTGTTTGATATATAACAATCCTTATAGAGCCTGTACCTAGAGTTCTTATGCTAATATAAACTAGATTTAAGTGGAAGAGTAAAATGGATGCTGACTATCTTACTGTTAAAATTTCCTGTCAAGAGTTGTAGTTACTGAAATTTTTTCAATTGTGTTTTATTGGGAGTCAAACTTGTTTGTTATTCCAACAAGCAGCAATCACTTCTGAAGGTGTCCAGAATGACATACCCTCCACTGGTCAAAGGCAATTTGTTATGTTATGGCAGTATGCTATTTGATTCTGTTTGTCAAATTACTTAAATATGTATTTACATGTTGTAAACCTGCTTTTATTTGAATGTTTTAAGATTTTTATAAATAAGTGTTGTTTTTGCAATAAGTTATTCTTTTTTTTCAGCTATTTTTATCAGACTTACAATTTTTGCAATTGTTTTTTTTTTCTTTTTTTTTGCCAAGACCACCATGAGAAGAGATTGATCTGGTCATTACCATCTCTTATGAGCTTAAACCCCTTTTTTGAGATCAAAGTTGGGGGTTGGGGCAGGGGTGTCCATTCACAAAAATGTAGGAGGTATAGGGCAAAGTATTTTTTATGGGGGGGGGGCAAAAACATGAACGTGTGTTAAATATATGTCCCTTCCCCAACATTTGTGATACAAAAATATAATCATTTTTATCCTACTGTCAAGTAATGATGTTAGGACTCTTTTATTGTTAGCTTTATTTTTAGTTTTCTTTTTTAACAAAATTAAATTTTATCTTCATTATACTGTCCTGTTTTGCTGAGGATGGCTGTGAGATACAGCCAGAATATATAATGTAATTCACTGCCTTTAAAAATTCCTTGTTATATTGTCTTCTTTATTGTTTGAATCAATTAGTACTATAGAAACCAAGGGGGTGAGGGAGTATCAAGGATTTTTCAAGGGAGTGGAGGTTAAAAACACTAAAAAGAACTATTTTTAGAGCACACTTACAAATAATATACAATTCTCTCTATGTGGAGGTATGATATCTGATAAAATACCTAAAAAACAAATAATCATGGAATTATCCTGTTTTATGAGCCATAAATCCTGCTATTATCTTTTTTAAAAGACATATAAACTAGCTTGCAGAGCCAAGATGGGTCAGATACACTCACACACATAAAATTGTCATGTCTTTGCTACTCTGATCCAATTGGCAAATACAGGCTCAACACTTTGGATATGGGTGAAATGTGAATATATTTTTAAGTTGGGACTTGCATTTGATACCCAGAGAAGCTTTCACAATTAGGAAACATGTTTTGATACCCCCTCCAAATATTGGTCTGTGTTTACCTATAAATCAAAGCAAAAGAAAGGTAAGCTTGTCTGTCAGAATTAGCTAAATACGAGTATATGCAGAATCCCACTTAGTTGCTTAAATTGCAGTCTGCAGTCACAACCACAGCCAACTAGTGTTATTTGTGTATCTGATAAGAACTCCTAAAATGTCACTGAAGAAATACCTACATGGAGGAGGAGTGTTATCAAAACTCATTCTCCCAAAGATTGACCTGAAGTCCTTCTCTAGCAACATTGTGGCTTAAATGCACTGTTCCTTTTTTCAATTTCTGGTTTGTCATTTTCTTTCTATTATAATCCTTTCTTTCTTTACTTCTGGGCAGATTAGATTCATGTTTAGCCAAGCAAATCAGTTTTTTCAAACCTTTGCGAGCACTCAGTATTAACATAAATATGACTATGTTCTAACATAAATATGTTTTTAACATTTGCTTTCAAAATTTGTACATGTTTTAATATTTATGTTTTTAATATTTACCAACATTAAAATGAACTTTTATGTTCAGGAAAATTGTCTTTTTTCCAATGAGTGGTCCAAGTTTATTCCAAGGTATGAGAGTTAACTTTCTGTGTCTTCCAGAGATCTGTCATTCTAAAAGAAATGGTGATCCAAAAATGAATGGACAACTTGGAAATGTACCAGTTACAACTCTTGCTGGTATATCAAGCTTATCAGAATGTAAGTAGCTTTCTGTTTAATTATTACATACAGAAAAGGGGTTTTAGTGATCAAATCATGTGCAACAGGGGTCAGTTGCCCAGACACTGTAAAAATATTTTAAATCTATCCAAAGACGTTTTTGCAATTGCATAGACCAGTGAATGGCATGGTTACTTCAATAGGGTCCATATTCACAAATCCTCATGCTGCTTATTCCTATTGTGATTCAACCCCCAGGAAGTCCCCTTATATTACCACCTCAGTGCTCCACAATTGGTTGAGAGTCTCTCATCCTTGATGATGTCTAAACCTTGCAAGCATTGAGCTCTCATGCAAGGTCACATAAACTTGGCTGTAGAAAGAAAATGCATAGAAACCAATGAATTAGTAATATATATTTTAGTTTAAGAAAAGAAAAATTACACTGGGTCCCTTTGAGACCCAAGGATTTATCACCCATGCATTCTTTTCTCACAAACCTGCATATAAAATAAGATTTTTTTAGCAATGGCTATGGAATTTGTACTCTGTGTCATAGAAAACTGTAAATATACAAGTCAACCATTAAAAAGATAATTAATATAATGAAACAACATCAACATAAAATAATACATGCATATATACATAAAAAAAACATAAAAGAACAAAGAATATAGTAGCAGGATATTAAAAAATACAACAACAGAATATGTTTTTATTCTTTATATCCTTTTGTTTTGTATTTCTGGATATCAGAATGTTCTCATTGTCATATGTCAGAATGTTTATTCTTTTGTTTAGTGCTATCCATCATCATGGGCATAGGCAGAATTAGGCAGCATATTGTCTATAGGGGGGGGGGGGGCAGTTGATAGTGTGATGGAGTTTTGTCAACTGCTTTTTCCAAACCATCTGCTTTTTCAGCCATATCTAATGTAAATTTGAAGGTCTAGGGGGGGGGGGGAGCTGCCCCCCCCCTCCCTACGCCCATGTCCATCATCTAGATAGAATGGAAAACATCTATTTCTGGTATCCATGCAGACAAATAGAAACAATTCGTTTTATGAGAATGACAGTGTTTCTAAGAATAAGTTTACGAAAATACTATTATAGGTCATTAAAGAATTCTTTTCTGTGAAAGTTTTCTTGCATTCTGTTAAAGATTTTACTGGTGGACACCCCTAATACCTCTAATTAGGGATTTGACCCCCCTCCTATAATGTAGCTATTAATTTGACTATCAATTCTGCTAGCATTTAATAATACAGCATAGGATAACCTGTTTTGGTTACTTTAGGCATCACATATATACACAACAGGGGCCTTTTGGCCAGTGTTTCGATTTTCGAAATCTGAACATTTTGACATTTACCTCTGTAATATACTGATTTTTAACTTAATTTGCCTCTTTGTTTTTAATCCCCTCCACTCTCCCAAACAATTAGTTTATGTTTACATGAATGCTTAACAGATCTAACTGCACCCTCTGTGGTTGCTGCATATGCATCCACTGAATATTATTGAAGAGAAAACCAGTTTTCTTTCACTGCCCAATGAGAGACAATAAATTGGAAAGACTTGAAATGTATGTTTTTCCTTGGGTTGGTAGTACCTGATGTAAAGATTCTTCATTGAAATTTTTTTTTATCAACGAAGGAAGGGAATTTCTTTTTCATTTGCCCTCTTAAATGTATTCATGGGCATGTACCCCCCCCCTAAATGTGTGTTTTCCAAAAATTGCAAGATTGTTGGGATTCTTTCCTGAATTTTCTGTGTATGTTGATGTAATCCCCTATTTTTTTTTTCTCTAACTCTCGCCTCGCATGAAAAACCAGGGTACATGTCTGTCAATGACTACCTGAGATTATCTATGCTATCAAAAATTTATTGGTTTGTCACACACTTAAGTTTTTGCCTGTTTAATTTATTGGCAAATTTAGGCTCTAGCTATGTATCATTTAGTATTTTAAGTACTGCTTCAATTTTTCATTTTACTTTCAAGTGTCTGTCAACTTCAACTTTCTCTGTCTTATTGGCATATTTAGGTTCCAGTAATCAATCATCTAATATTTCCAATAGCGTCTCAGCTTCAACTTCCTCAACCCTTTATGTCATTGGCAATTTTAATTTCTAGTAATCAATTAATATTTCCAGTACCACCAAATTTCCAACTTTTTCAATTTTTTGTAGCTTTCGGGCAAATTTAGGTTTTAGTAATCAATCATTTAAGTTTTTTCATTAATTCCTCAAGTTCAACTTCTACAAGTTTCTCGATATTATTGGTAAATTTAATTTCTAGTAATTGATCGTATTGCCAGTACTGCCTCAACTTCCAACTTCACTTTCAAGTCCACCACAACTTCAACTTCTTTAGCTGTCTGTATCTTAATGGCAAATTTGGGCTCTAGTAATTAATGTCTTAATATTTCTAGTACTACCCCAACTTCCACTTCCAACTGCTGTTACAACTCATTCCAGAGAGAAGACACTTCTCTTTCATCAACGGATTGGGGAAGAATCTCATAAACTATTGTCAAGCCCTGGGGATGAACTGGTGAATCAACAGCTGATTCAGGCTCTGGCTTTGACCTCCTCCGATGCTATTCAACTAAAAGATGGCACTGAGGGAGCTGTGCACGAACCTGGAAGACCTGAACTGTTGAAATCTCTTTTAAAAAGTTTTCCAACTGTTTTTGCTGGGCCTAATCAAGGTTATTATGTATTTCTCATTCTTCTGTGCTTATTCTTCTTATCCTACATCCTCATGTCTCATTCTTTATATTTTTCCTTTTTATGTGCAATCTTTGCTTATTATATGTTAGTTGTAGTCTGATGAAAAAATGGAAGAGGGCTACAGAGCATAACATTTACTGTTTTATCAGGGGGATAAAAGGGGATTCCTCTAATTCTCATCTCATTCTTCCTATTTCTCATTTTTATGCGCAATCTTTGTTTATTACATGTTAGTCTACATATAGTGTAGATTAACATATATGTGTTTTGGTCAGTCTTGGAAAGTATAAACAAAATCAAATGGAATGGTTGTCATTTCCACTGACAACCCATTTTTGGAAAACTATGGGTTGTCGTATACAACCCTTGCCCTGAAGATCAGGGGGGGGGGGCTGTCGTCCTCAAAGACATAATTTTCGGACTTTTAAACTACGTTGAACAAAATGACAATCAAAAAGTTTCGATTGGATGTGTTTTGGGAAATGATGGGCATGGGAGGTGGGTTCGTTGCCCTCTAATCACTTTCGACTATCAAAAAAGGCACTGGTCCTTTCAATTTCCAATTGAATGAGCCCTTTCCAAAGTTTCTTCACAACTGCTTCGATACGAAGTGCCCTGGTAAAAAAAAAATCCAACATCTTTCTTTACTTAGGCAGCACTATTGCTCTGCCCATGATAGATAATATCAGATAATTCGAAGGTAAAATGCAAGATAGTGTCCTTTCATAGGGCTAATTTAGTTCATATAAATACAAATTACATGCATATAGATACATAATATATAGATTATATCGGGTAATTTTAAGGTGAATTCAAAATCTTTGCCTTTCATAGGGCTCAGGTCCTGATTTTTTTCTTACTAATTAATCTTGAGTTGATCTCTTGCTTATCATTAAAATAGGTACATGAAAAGGGGAAACTAATTTCATATCCATCAAATATCTCAAAGTTTACCCATTGTTCCTTCAATAAATTGCTTAAGATGTTGACTTTTAGATCAAATAATTTTGTGGTAATTATTTACCCAGTTGGTTTTAGCTCAACAGGGAGAAGGCAAAGTCGTCTAAATGCTGTTAGCATTGTCTGACCCTCCCTCCCCCTCCTAAATGAAATTTTGAAAGCCTTCGAGAAAACTATAAGCATTCGTTGTTAGCATATAGGAATCTGCCCAATTTCTGAATGATGAGTTTAAGCTTCAGCCTGAAAATAAAAATTGCTATCCCTCGTTTGAGGGTGAGGGTGAAATCTCTTCTTATGGTTCACTCAGCTTTGGAATAGGTTAATTTTTCATTTTCTTATTGTTAGGCTATTGTTTAAATTTCATACATAAAATCATATAACGCTTTAAGTCTTTGTTGGATTTTTTGGTCCAAATCTCGAAACTCCTGTTTCATTACGCTCTGTTTGAATATGAAATTGCGTCCAATTTTGGCTATTTCTTTAGTGGAAGAACGCTTCATTTTCAGCTCTGTGTTTTAATAAAAATAGTCAATAGTAGCATTGAAAGATATTTTAGTACAATAGTTTGTGATCAAAAGTCCTTAAAAGCTATGTAAAGTAAATTCACCTTCGATTTTTTAGGGGATTAATTTTGTTTTATAAACTTCAACTTTACTGAGCAAAAAAAAAGAAAAGGAAAATGTGTGTGTATATACGTCCAGTATTCTAGGATAGACACCCCTCCCTCTTTCTAAAATCTTAGCCCTTTGTACTTAAGCATCTAGCAAACAATTAAAAAAGCAATTAAAGAAATACGTTTGGCTCTTCACAAATTGTTATAAAAGTGAATTAATTGTGTCAAGTGAATTATTGTCTCTGTATCGCCCATTGACGTTGTTTTGTGTAATTATTGGCGTGGCGGACTCATATCGAGGCTCAGGCCTTAAACACCCACTGCCTTCACATTCCTGATGGCTGGGCTTGCAGTCACACCAGTTCGTCCCAAACCAGGAATCGAGATTGCCAGCGCCGGTAATCGAACCCTCATCCTCAAGGACATAGGATTGCAAGTCTACCCTTCCACTTGGGTGGGATAGCTCTAGTCTATTGACCTTAGTATTACAATGATAAATAAATTCTAAGACCACTCTAGCTATTCCTGACAAAATCAAAAAAGAATTTCAAAGAAGAAAAAAATGAGAATAATTCAAGCTAGTGAATAAAGGAAGGATGAATTTGCAGATATTTCGGTCGAGACCTTCACTTGACCGTCCTCAGTGCACAAAAGTAAATAAAGAGTAAAAAAACATACCAATGAAACTTCCAAGGGCAGATTAAAAAAAAACAAATCTAAAAAACAAACACTGAATTAAAAAAGGCCCTCTCCAAACAACAGTGTAAGGGCAAAGTTACCCTTTCCAAAATTGTGAGTAATCCTTCATCCCGTCTTCTGTCAATGACGGTATTGACTGATATTTGTTTCTGTCTTTTTTGTTATCATGGGGTTTTAATAAATAAATAATTATTTGGAGACATTTATTTTAAAATAAGTATCAATTATAATTGATATTTCTAGGTGGTGGAAATGCTCAAATTCAAACACCAATGGTACAGCCCTCCTATCAGATGATACAAAGAGGAACACCATCAAGGAATAGTATCCAGCCGATGGTGCAGTCTCAGACGCGCTCAATGTATGCACAGCCCATATCTGGTGCTCTTCCACCTCACATTACAAATCAGCTTCCTCATGTCTCGCCGCCCACTCCTTTGACAATTGGTCATCAGTCACCTTCCCACTACCCGGTAAGATCCAATTTCTAAATCTGTTTAATTGTAATTCAGTTGTATAATTTGACTTACAATTTAGGAGATAGTTGTTCAAGAACGCCACTGTCCATAAGTGTTCTTACCCTTTTTGTTTTTTTTGTGACTATAAGACTCGGAAACCTCAATCCTTAGTTACATTTTAATTTGGCGAACTTACAAAAGCAGTAAACAACATACTTTAGCATATTATAATATAGCTTCTAAATTAATTTAAAAATGGATTCATTTATTGTCCTGTGCATTTTTTTAATGTTGTATTCATTTTTTTTATGTATTCGTTGAGTGGAAATCGTAAGAAGTCTCATTTTTCATTCAATTATGACAATATTAATATTATACCGGTTAGGTTTTTTTGGACTACAAGCGTTCTAAGATAATTTTTTAGCTTCAGAGTGTCTAAATAAAAACTTTGTTTAACTGGCTTCGCTTATCCTGGAAATTCTCAAAACCTAATTGCAACGACATCTTGCTATATGCATACGAGATTTTATTCAAGAAATCCATGAAAAGGTAACCGCTTTAACATTAGCATAAAGTATGCTGGTAACATTTATTTTTCAAAATCTGGTGGGGGGGGGGGTAATTTGTCTATTTTTTTTTTCAAGGAAATATCAAAAAAGCGTTTTTTTTAAATATGGGAGCAGAGTAAAAAATCTGAGGGGATGAGGGATGACCTTCCCATAGAACAGTGGAGAAGATCTACCATCCTAGGGTGGTGTATCTACCATCCTCGTAAATGTCCTTTTTTTTCCCAACAAGACTTGGGAAGCTTAATGCTTAGTTATATTTCAATTTGTAAGTTTTCAAACAATTTGATTTAACAAACCATGGCGCACTGTAACCTAGCTCCTAAAAAAATTCTGAAATTGGACTATAAATCATCTATTGACTACACTGTAGTTTTTTCTTCAATGCTGGATTCCTTTTTTTTACATTTTTGTGGATTGGAAATTGTTGAAAATCTCGATTTTCTTTATTCAGCTCTGACATCTTTGGATATTTATGTTTTATTGGACTACAAGGGCTTATTCGAAATCACCACCTTTAGACATGCAGATCTTAATTGAAAGTTGCCTTTTTTTGGTATTGTCATTGAAAGCTTTTAACTTAATTTTTATTGTTGAATA
This sequence comes from Artemia sinica, assembly GCA_027921565.1. Lineage (NCBI taxonomy): Eukaryota > Metazoa > Arthropoda > Branchiopoda > Anostraca > Artemiidae > Artemia > Artemia sinica. The sequence continues at coordinate 41,789,276 of CM051259.1, read as the reverse complement.
AATACGGTTGATTTTAGTCAAAAAGACACTTATCCAGCTCTTATATCAGCAAAAATATCTTGCAGAACTTTTCTTTTATTAGTGTTAATATATAATATCTGTTGTGTTTTTTGATTTTAGGATGTAAAGTATATAATTTTTTAATTCTTTTTTTAATCCTAAATTTGCGGTGCTAGGTATTATTAGATATCCGATTTGCCACTAGTCCTCTATCAATGTTTTAGGTGACTATTGAACCTTCTTTTGAAAGAGTCAACAAAAAAAAAAAAAACTCTCAGGGATAACTTCCCCAAGAAGATCATTCTAGATCAAAGTGCAACGTCAAATGAAGCTAATTATTGTTTTGTTTGTTAGAAATTATTTTTTTCTTCTTTTTCTCTATTTTTGTTTAAAATTTTTTAATTCTAATTTTCAGATAATGCAGCAAGTGAGCCCTTATGCCCCGATGCAGTCTCCAGGGCCTTCGCCACTAACTCCTGGCTCTGTTACTTTGAGTGTAGGGACTCCACAGCAAAGTCCAATGTCACAAACTCCCATTCATCCATCTCAGACTCCAACGTTCCCAGCACAAATGCATGAGCAGATTTCACACAAATATCCTCCAATCGTGAATCCAAGTAGTGTTGGCTCACCAGTGCAGGTTGTACAAAACAATGTGAAAATGCAAAATGCCAATTGTCAGAAGGTAAATGTCAATAAAAGGGATGGTTATGTACCTCAGTCACAGACTCTAACAACAGTGAATGAACCTCATGTTGAACAGGTGCTCCCTCAACCTCCTTCTGTTGAATGTAATTCTAAAATATCTGTGAGTGTTGAAGTGAATAAGGAGAACAAAGTTGAAGAAGTTGAAAAACCTGTTGTGAACAGTGCTAGTGAGCAAACCCCAATTTTAAATGGCACAAAAACACCTGATAAAGAGCCTCATGAAAAAGACCAAAAAACAAACTTCAAAAGGACAAAGGATAAACACCATGAAAAAAGTGTAGTTGGTGTAAGTGGTGGTTCTGTTTTGGTTGAAGAAAACCTGATAGAGAAATCTGACAAAGTAGTTGTAGATGGTGATAAAGTTGTGAAAATTGTAGAGAATGAAAAGTCTTGTGTAAAGAGCATAAAAAATGATAATGGAATTAAGCTGCCAAAAGGCTTTAAGGATATTGGAATGATGAAGCCAATGATCAAGCTCAGCAAACTATCACCTGAGGTAGTTTTTTTTAGTTTTTTTTTACTGTAAAACCACCATACAAGGGACACTTTTGTGTTTTTTGTTAATTTCTTGTCAACTGTTCATTGTAGAACAATGAAACTTATGCCATTGAATACATCTTAATGAGAGAAAAACTAGAGCAGAATCCGCGATTTTTTTATCATATCAATTTTTTTTTTTTTAAGAGGTGTCCCTTGATTGGGCCCAGTTTCCAATCTAGGGACAGTAACTTGAATCACATTGTTAGACCTTGTTTTTGCTGTTCAAATTATCAAGGGACACTCAATATGTTAAAAAAAAAGGTTTATTTTCATTTACAGGAGCAATATGGCACTATTGCTTATAGACTACACTTTTAGACTACAAGGTTTTTTTAAAACAACTTAAAAAAAAATGAGTTAAATGCGGTGAATCACATAAATTACGGTATCTTATGCACTTTGAATCACATAAATTATCTTAGGCACTGATGCAGTTTATTGGAAAACTTCCAATATCTTGGAACTTCAGAGCCCCTCTATGAGTCAACTCTGGAGGTTGGAGAAATTTTATAATGTCTGACTTTCTGAACTTGGCCTTGTCCTCCTCTGCCGGGAATGCAAAGTAAGGCGAGGTGGTCTTCCTTACAAATTCAGCTGTGACTTTCCCATGCTCCACTTCACTTACTCTCCCAATGTAAAGCTTCTGGCTTTTGTTCTTCCAAGTGTCACTGGGGTCCTGGAAGCTCACTATAACCCAGGATCCAATAGTCAATTTGGCATCTCTTTCTAGTTCTTCTCTGTAAATTTCTGGTTCTGTGCCTGAGTCAGTAGAACTTGAGCCTTGCAAATTGTAATCCTCAAGTTCAGAACTGGTACTGCAGTCTTTGTTAAAATAGGCCACTAGGTCGTCTTCACTTTCTTTGCTTGAAGTGCTTGTCTTTATAACTTTGTTTCTGATTTGCGCCAAGCTTGATAGGCTGATTTTCTGACCACACACACCAGTTTTCTTTTTTCTAAGATTAGCCATTTTCTTCTCTTTGGTAGAACGTGACTGTGTGTTAGATGGGACATTGACTGGTATGTCTACCGGCATTGAGCACTTGGAGTCTGATTCTTCAGAAGACTGTTCCCCAGTTGTGCCAGTATCCCTTCCTCTGACACTCTGGCCAGCAGGCACCATTAGCCTTTTTTTTCTGCCATGGCCTGCTTTGTTATTGTTTCCATCTGCCAAACTCAATGGCTCCTCAGGACCAAACCTGATTTCTCTGAGATAAGAAACAAGACTGTCTTGAAGTGCACTGCAGTTTTCGTCAGTTGGGTCACCAGGTGGCAGACGAGCAAGCACTATTTCTGGCTTAAACGGATAGATCCCGCACTTTTCAAAACCAGCTCTGAGGTTTGCTGGAGAATTTGCTTCAATTGACCTGAGAAGAGTGTTCAGAAGTTTTGGAAAGTGAGTTTTTTCAACGGCACTTAAATTTCCATCTTCCACTTGTCTAGAATTTCTCTCCACTTCTGTTTGAAAGGAGCAAAAAATGCAACATCAAGTGGCTTTAGAAGATGAGTTGCATTTGGTACAAGAAGCTTGAAAAGAATGTTGTTTTCCTCACATAATCTGATTACTTCTGGGGATAGGTGGGATGAGAGATTGTCACCAATCAGTACTTTTTTCCCAGATAGCCGACAACAGTAGGGCAAAATAATCTTTTTGAAGTAATCTTCAAAAGTGGCGCCGTCGAACCAACCAGACTTTGTTCTGTTGTACCTTGCACTGGTTGGGCCGCCGATGGTCCAGACATCATACAAATGGATTGCCCTGTAGCACACATAGGGAGGCAGCACTATACCACTTGCTGTACCTGTCATCATTAGCAAAACACTCGCTTTTGAGGAGTTCATAATCTTTTCTGGATACTTCGTGCTGCATTTCACAATCACTTTTTTCTTCCCTGGCTCATCAGTCAGATTTGTCTCATCATAGTTTATGATATTTTGAGGAGGAATTCCTTCTGTGTTTTAGCATATTCCTAAAAAAAATCCTAACCATAGCATGATTTACTTTTGCTCTATCTCTTTTTATGTTTGAGGCCATTCTCTCTCACAGTTCACCACTGTTTCTTTCTAGAAATTTTTTCGCCCATTGCATGCCAGGAATATTGTCCTTGAATCTGCCAGATGATATCCCTTGGCGATCTAGGTGATAGTTCACAAAACACCTCAAGTCAAAAGCTGTCATGGGATAGCCCATCTGTCCACATGTCACCAAGCTTCTCACAAGTTCTTCCTCTTGAAACTCGTCAATCTCGGGAGGTCTTCCCATCTTTGAGATTTTATGACCCTTTTTTCTTGCACTATGATGTCTATAGAGGACACTTTTTGGGTATATATATATATATATATATATATATATATATATATATATATATATATATATATATATATATATATATATATATATATATATAATATATATATATATATATATATATATATATATATATATATATATATATATATATATATATATATATATATATTATATATATATATATATATATATATATATATATATATATATAATACTATAAATTTTATTTTTATTATTTTAAATATTCTTTTTTTATCCTTCATATTACTTTATTTGTTTATTTCCACCAAAAACAGTAAGTATGCAATGCTTAATCATTGCTTAACACTTATTTAATATAGTAAACTATAGGCCTCATCGTAAACAAACAAAGTTAAGGTAATTAGGTTTGTCTAGGTTAAACTGTAATACCTTGAAATTTGTTTTTTATCAGGATATACCCAGACTTGTTATCCTCCCCTCATTGGTCTTTGAATCTGGTTAATCTAAAGAAGCTTCCTCCCAAAAACAACACAGACGTTTTAAGACAAATACATTTCTGAGATTCAATCACAAAGGGGGAGGTTCTTGCAAATTTCCTCACACTTTTCAGTAAACTCAACTTTTTTTTTGACAAATTAGATCCCCCCTCAAAACAAATAAGAGTGCTTTCCTAAAATTATTAAAAATCATAATTCAAAGTATCTTGTTTGTGCCTTTGTCTCAGATACACTCCCCCACCCCTCTCTACAATCCCCAAGATGGATCTGGGTTAGACACATCTATTGGCGGGGGAGGGGGCGATTGGGTCATCTAGAGTTTGAAAATACCTTGTTTGGGCGTTTTCATTGAAAAATGTCCTTTTTTGGTATTTGTATTGAAAAAAAATCGAAAAAACAAGAAAATTACCCCCTAGATTTTAAGAAACACATTCGGTCCCCCCTCTATATAGTTTCATGAATGGACACTCCTGTACTTATTTCCAAGAATATGACTTGTCAAAAGTCAGGATAAATCAATTCACAATTCAAAGTCAAAACAAACATAGCAAAAAAAAAAAAAAAGAAAAAAAAAAAAAAAAAAAAAAAAAAAAAAAAAAAAAAAAAAAGAAATATGGTTATATTGATAAAAAAAAGAAGACAGATTCATAATTTGACATGTTAGAAACATATGAAAAAAACTGATATAAATTATAAAGAAATTAAACCAGTTATATAATACCACAAAGAGGGGCTGGATTAGGTAAATGGTATAAATAACAAGGGAGAGGGTTTTTGGTACTGTAGGAGGCAAAAGTACTGTATTTAAATAATTTAGTCAGAAATAGACTTTGCAAACCTATCTAGTTAAAGCCTATTAAACATAACTATGGATATATGCAGTAAAATGGAGAGAAACCAATCGAAAAAAAAATTGAAAAAACAAGAAAATTACCCCCTAGATTTTAAGAAACACATTCGGTCCCCCCTCTATACAGTTTCATGAATGGACACTCCTGGTATGTGTTGACTTAGATAAGACTTATTTCCAAGAATAGAACGAGAAGAACATGTTTCATAGAGGCAGGTACATATTGCGTGGTAGAAATGAGCTTTGGTACCGTGGGATTGTTTACAACAACCCTGCTATATCTTGCCCTTCTTTGAATTTGAAGTGTATTCTTTGACAAAAAAGCTGCTTCAATGAATGTAGAGCAGGATATGCAAACAGTCAACGAGAATTTTTTTCTGTTCGAAAGTACAGTCAACAGCAATGATCCAATAAAAAATCAACAGCAATAAAAAAATCTACCAAGCGTGAAACTAGTCGAACTCAAAACGAGCAGAAATTAACATGAGTAGGACTCAAAACCCCTATGCCCCCAAGGCCAGAACATAATTTTGCACTTTACTGAAAAAATATAAATGTTTTTACTTTTATAACTTTAATAAATCAAATAAAATTAGCATTTTGATTTCTAAATATCAGTATATGTATATTAAACTGACAATGCACATTCATTTGTTTTTTTTTCAGTAAAGTGCAAATTATGTTCTGGCCTTGGGATGGCATAGGGGTTTTGAGCCCTACACGTCTTAATTTCTGCTCGTTTTGAGTTTGACTTGGTTATTTATTGTAATATCTGTTCGTTTTTGGTTTCATTTATTTATCAATGCTGATTTGTGGTAGTTTCACGCTTGGTAGATTTTTTTATTTTTGCTCATTTTTGGTTTAATGGGGCTCTTTACTTTTCTTTGAAAAATTTATTTTGTGGAAAAAGTTTTTAATTAATTCCTGTTCGTTTTATATTGACATAGTCTTTTCAGGGAAAAAGAAAATAATTCTCTAAATCTTTTTTTAAGACTTTATAGTTTGGCCTGCTATTTGTATGCCGGAGAAAAATTTCCAGCAATTTTTAACAACATACGCCCTTTTAAAAATTTGGACACAAATAGTAGTGTTCAATTTAGTTTTATACCTCCTCTAGTTCACCTGAAATAGAAAACTTGATACCATTCGCAAAAAAAATCTGTTTACTTTCTTTGATAGCTTGGATACACTTATGCTATTTTGATTTGGTTATATTTTAAGAGCAGAAGTAGCCCCGAAAGTTTGAACATAATACCTTCAGTCGTTCTTGGGATACTGCTTAGATGCCTTATTGGGAATTTCCAGAACTTTCAACTACGTTAAACAAAATGGCTATCTAAAAATTTTGATTGGATGTGTTTGGGGAAATGGTGGGTGTGAGAGGGGTGCTAGTTATCCTCAAATCACTTTCGACTATTAAAAAGGGCACTAGCCCTTTTAATTTCCAATCGAATGCGCCCTTTTTCAAGTTTCTACGACAAAGCTTTCAATAAAAACCTTATATGCCCCCAGGGCATAACTTACAACCCTCGCCCTGAGGGCTGGGGGGGGGGTATTATCCTCAAAGACCTAATTTCTAGAACTTCTAACTACGTTGAAAAAAATTGCTATCTCAAAATTTTGATTGGATGTGTTTGGGGAAATGGTAGGCGTGAGAGGAAGGTTAGTTGCCCTCCAATCACTTCCGACTATTAAAAAGGGCAGTAGCCCTTTCAATTTCCAATCGAATGAGTCCTTTTTGAACTTTCTACGACAACGCTTTTTATAAAAACCTTATATGCCCCAGGGCATAATTTCCGGACCTTTCAGCTATGTTGAACAAAATGGCTATCTCAAAATTTTGATTGGCTGTGTTTGGGGGAATGGTGGACGTGAGAGGGGGGTTACTTGCTATCCAATCACTTTCGACTATTAAAAAGGGCACTAGCCGTTTCAATTTCCAATCAAATGATTCCTTTTTGAAGTTTCTACGACAACGCTTTCTATAATAAAAATACCTTATATGCTGCAAGGGCATAACTTAAAACCCTTGCCCCGAGGGGTCTGAGGGGGGTTATCATCCTCAAAGACCTAATTTCTAAAATTTTTGACTACGTTGAACAAAATGCCTATCTAAAAATGTTGATTGGATGTGTTTGGGGAAAAGGTGGGCATGAGAGGGGGGTTAGTGTCCCTTAAATCACTTTCGACTACTAATAAGGGCACTAGCCCTTTGATTTTCCAATCGAATGAGCCCTTTTTGAAGTTTCTACGACAAAGCTTTCAATAAAAACCTTATATGCCCCCTGGGCATAACTTACAACTCTTACCCTGAGGGCTGGGGAAGGGGTGTTAGTTGCCTTCCAATCACTTTCGACTATTAAAAAGGGCACTAGCCATTTCAATTTCCATCAAATGAGCCCTTTTTGAAGTTTCTACGACAACGCTTTCTATAAAAACATTATATGCCCCCAGGGCATAACTTACAACCCTTGCCCTGAGGGCTGTGGGCGGGGGGGGGGGTTGTCATAATCAAAAACCTAATTTCCAGAACTTTCAACTACGTTGAACAAAATGGCTATCTCAAAATTTTGATTGGATGTGTTTGGGGAAAAGGTGGGTGTGAGAGGGGGGTTAGTTGCCCTCCAATCACTTTCGACTATTAAAAAGGGCACTAGCCCTTTGAATTTCCAATCGAACGAGCCTTTTTTGAAGTTTCTATGACAAGGCTTTCTATAAAAACCTTATATGTCCCCATGACATAGCTTACAACCCTTGCCCTGAAGGCTGTGAGGGAGTGTCCTCCTCAAAAGAATAATTTCTATCTGGAAATCAACTACACTGAACAAAATGGCTATCTCAAAATTTTGATTGGATGTGTTTGGGGAAATGGTGGGTGTGGAAGGGGTGTTAGTTGCCTTCCAATCACTTACAACTATTAAAAAGGGCACAAGCCACTCCAATTCTAATTGAATGAGCCCTCTTCGAAGTTTATACGACAACTCCTTCGATCCGAAGTGCCCTGGTCTAAGACCAAGAACCAAGAAAAAAATACATCGTGCCAACATCGGACTAGATTATAGTCAAGGCTAGATTATAGTCACACCTGATATTATAATCAAAATTGCACCAAGTATAGGAACAATTATGTATCCTGTTTGTAGTTTCTTGAGTTGAACAATGGGGAAAGGGAAGCTCATGTAAGTGGTCCTAGAATATTGAGATATCTACCTTTTTTTCCTCCAATGTCTTATTTTATCTGTACAATTTGCCTATTTTTACATTTTGTCCCATCCAGATAAAATTCTGCATACGTGGCGGGTCAGGGTATTGTATTTTTATCATGGTTGTAGCAGTAGCTGCAACCTAGTAAAGAGCAAACAACAGCCCATAGAACCAGAAGCTGAAAAATACATCAAAAGAGATGGAAATGCTATTAGAATACATAAAAAAATCAACAGGGCAAAAAGGATATCACAGCAAAGCTGAATACAGATATGGGTCTGACTTTCATGCATTGAGGAAAGGAAGCTTTATTTACTAAGAAGAAAAAGAAAACGACATTTCAACAAATACTGGTAAAATTTTGGCTTATGATGCAATTAAGTATTCTTGACTGCTTTAAAGAATTTTTTACTCACCTTTTGGATGTGAAGCAATGTATCTATTGCACATATTGCATGCTATTGCTTTATATCCTTATAATTTGCAAATTAATAATCTCCTACATTTTTATTTTTACTAGCCCTTGCCATAATTTTCAAAATTCATAAAAAAAATTGAATCTTGAATATTCACCTTATAGTCGATTTTGTAACGTTTCCCCACTTGTAAAGCTAAAAAAATGTTAGTAAATGCTGAATGCTAAAATTAAAAAAAAAATGTTAAATGCTCAAAAAAGCTAGAAAAAAGAGTTATAAGTAATTTTAATTTGTGACCATAATGATCTTGTTTTCAAATTTCTCATCATTTAAATCTGTTGTTGTACATGACTGCATACTTAGTCTTTTAATTTGCACATGATTAAACCACCTTTTCTTTCACACTTATTTGGTTTTGCTCTATCACTTGTGCTATTTTAGTGATCAAATTAAAAAAAAACAAGTTTTTTCAACTGAAAGTAAGGAGCAACATTAAAACGAACAGAAATTATTCCACATATAAAAGGGTTGCCCCCCCTCCTCAATATCTTGATCTTTACGCTAAAGTTTTCAGCAAGTTAAAAAAAGCTTCCTATGCTAATGAAACAGCCCTTGTGTTTCAAGAGCCGCTGTTAAAAAATTGGGACAAACCGTCAACTTTAGCGTAAAGATTAAGGAATTGAGGAGGCAACCCCTTTGTATACGAACCCATTTCTGTTTGTTTTCAGTTTTAATGTTGCTCCTTACTTTCAGTTAAAAAAAACTTGCTTTTTAATCCAATCACTAAAACAGTACAATTAAATTAGATTACAGATGCTAACAAACAAAATGTTGAAAGGCTGACAAGATAAATAGAAAAAAAATGGTCATCCTAACTTCTATTATTGACAAAACAGGTAGAATTACTACTATTAATATATTTTTTGGGTTGATTCGATGTTTGTTAGAACTGTTCTCCATGGCTTTCATTTTTAGCTTTTCTGTTTTGACAGTTTTGTATTGTCGTTTTTTCGATATTTTTTAAGCCTACAATCTGCACCAAAGATGGATTGGCAAAGGTTTTGCGTAGGTATCAGCACTTTCTTTTCTTACTGGAAGTTTATCTTTTTATTCTTGTCATCAGTACAGTCAGTATCGTCTTGGAAACCTGGCGTGTGGACAAAGTCTTGGCCCCTGGTCCCCAATATTCCAAGATCTTTACGATTTTCCTGTGTCTTAACTATTTCCTACCTTGTTTTTTTTCTTCGGTTCACATTTACTTCCCCTCCTCCCTTCTGAAATACACACAGTGCATAACTCATTAATAGTTTTTTGCTGTATAATTTCTAGAACTCTTTCAAGTTTCCTGTCCCTCCCACACTCACAATAAAGGTATGGTTAATATATAGCCAAATATCAGACCATTGCCAACCTTTTAGTCTTATGTAACTTCGTAAAAACAACACTTGCCACATTTTTGTGTTTCTTTTTTCCCCGATTGATTTTATTGGTTTGCATATAACTTTATTAAACAGGCTATTTTCTTTTGATTTATATTAAATCAAAAAAAATTCCCCCAAAATCGGAAAATTTTAAGATAACTTTTTGAGTCAATATAGTTGAAAGGTCCTATTGACCCCAATAATCCCTGAGGAAAGGGCTGTAAGTTATGTAATTTGCCCATAGTTCATATAGGTTTTAGTGTTTGTTGTTGGGAAATATACATGTTTTTTTTGGAGGGGGGGGGGGTATTTTTTGTGGCGAAAAAGTTCCCAGGGGAATGAAACGGGATTTCTAGGCGTGATTTGACTAAGGGTCAGAAAAAAAAGTTATTTGACTTAAAAGTAAGGAGCAATATTAAAAATTAAAACGAGCAGAAATTATTCTGCATATGAGAGGGATTGCTCCCTTACTCGATTCTCCTTTTTAAGTTTTACTTTTTGTCACCATTCTTTAAGAGAGATTGATCAAACAAAAGGACCGTTTAATTTTAATGGATGTATTTTTAGAGAACATAAAAAGTGCCTGGCCTTGATAGAGTAGTAGTATTAGCGTAGAGCACAGCAGATCCATTATGGGCCTTAATTTTGCTCCAAAGCTTGAATTAAGGTAATTAACTTCTTTTTTAAAGTTAGGATGGTATTGACCCTTAGGAAAGGCCTGTAAGTTTTGTAATTTACCCATAGTCATATAGGCTATAGTATTTGTTATTGGGAAATATACATATTTTTTGGAAGGGGGGTGGGTAATTTTCGTGGGGAAAATGTTCCCAGGGGAATGAAAAGAGATTTCTTGGCATGATTTGACTAAGAGTTAGAAATAAAAAAAAAACCTTTTTTGACTTAAACGTAAGAAGTAATATTAAAGAGCGAGTCGTTGAGAAGGGGACAGCCCCTTTTATATACGAAATAATTTCTGTTCGTTTTAAGTTTTAATGTCGCTCCTTACTTTCAGTTAAAAAAACTTGTTTTTTTTAAATTTAATTTCTGAACGTTTTTGAATTAATGCAGCTTTGATTTTGGCTCACCATACATGAATAATTATAACGAAATTTGCATATTAATTTTACTTTTTTGGCTAAATGGCTTTCTCGTAATTTTGTTCTGATGTAACTTACGAATTCTATTGATTCTATTGATGTATCTATTGGTATCAAAACTCCGTTTTTTAGAGTTTCGGTTACTATTGAGCCGGGTCACTTCTTACTTACAGTTAGCTACCACGAACTGTTTGATTCATCAAACACAAGGACCGTTGAATTTTAAGGGATGTATTTTTAGGGAACATTAAGATTTTAGCATAAAGACCTAAGGTTCCGGAAGGGGGTGACTCCCTCATATTTTGGTAGTTTTAGCTAGCTCCCAAGTCTCCCTCACTTACTTTGAAGTGAGTATTATCTGCTCAACTAACAGGGGTATCACGAAGAGGACTATCTTCGCTCATTTCGCCTGGTTTTGCTAAAATTACTACAAGCCACTCCAAAAGTGGATTGGCAAAGCTTTTTTGCATAGGTATCAGCACTTTCTTATCTTACTGGAAGTTTATCTTTTTATTCTTGTCGTCAGTACAGCCAGTATAGTCTTATCAAGTCTCGGCCCCCGGTCCCCAATATCCCAAGATCATTACGATTTTCTTTGTTTTTACTATTTCCTCCATTGTTTTCCGATGTTTCTTTTTTCAGTTTAAACTTATTCCCCCCGCCCCTCCTGAAATGAACACAGTGTATAAAGGTGCCCTCTCTATTAAAGTGAACTTAATCTGAGTTTTTTTTTTTTTTTTTTTTTTTGTATTATAATTTCAGAAATATATAACAATTTTATAACTCCTCAATAGTTTTAGCTGTATATTTTCTAGAACTCTTTCATGTTTCCTATATCCCTCCCACATTTCAATTGGAGGCATGGTTAATATGTAGCCAAATATAAGACCATTGCCAACCTTTTAGACTTACTTAATTTTGTAAAAACAACATTTGCTGCAACTCTTTGTGTTTTTTTTCTGATTGATCTTATTGGTTTGTAGAAAAATATATCAAATAGATGATTTTCTTTCAATTTACATTAATTAGAAAAAAATGTTTTCCCAAAAAATACAGAATACTGAAGACATGTTAAAACCGAAAACGACCAGAGCTAAATACATATGATAATTCAAACTTAAAATAAACATAAATTACCATAAATAAGAGAAGGGCTACTGGGCCTTCGTGGATCGTCGTTCAAAAACCAGACAGGTTTTACCTTTTTTTTGTCTCATCAAAAAAGACATACAAGAAAACAATACCATTACACTGATTAAGAATTTATAGATAAATGTACACGTTTCAGGTAATGTACATGTTTCAAGCTCCTACATGCCAAAATGTGAAATTTAGCATTTTTGCAAGAAAAAATATCATGGATGCGTGTTTTTTTTCCTCAGGGGTGATCGTATCGAACCGGTAATCCTAAAAGATTGGGAAAGGGTTAATTTAATCGGAATTCAAAAGCTTTAGTACCCTTTAAAGTGACCAAAAAGATTGAAGGGTAATTCTGCAAGTTTTGAGCAATAGTCTGAGTTTTTTTTAGCTCTGAAAAGAGCTATTGGCTAGTTTAAGATAAGAATATATATTGGCAAAAAATTTGAATATGACTAAGAATAGGCTACATAAATTTACCTTAAGCTAAAAGTACCTTTTTCTGTGCCAGAAGAGAATTGTGAAAATTGTTCTTTTTCTCTATATATCCAAAGTTAGGCCAAAAGAACATTTTTAAAAATGACAAACCTACTAAAAATTTAAAACTAGCTTAAGGAAATAAGTAATTTTGATATTCAGAAAACGAGAATTTTACAAAGTGCAATCTTGTAAATTTCTTTGAAGTTGAAAAAATATTGTTTCTTATAAGAATATCAGCATCTAAAGCAGAAAATTCTTGTAAAACCTTTGAGCTGCTCCAGAAGGATTTTGGAGCCCTGTATTTCCTAGCTCTTTCATAGCTGTCTTCTCTACTATTTCTTGAAGACTGTGAGCTATTCCTGTAGAGATATCCATCTTTTCTATGTCTCTTCTTTCGGTCCTCCTTTTCTGCCATATCGAATCTCCTTTTGCAAGACCTTCCTTGTGCTCCTGATCTTCCTTGAAATGGAGAGGGTGTCCTTTGTTTCTTAAGATATTGGCCACTCTCTTCCACTGCAGAAACTGATGAGCGTGCCCTTTGTAATTTTCTCTCCATTTCATCCAAGATTCTTCTTATCATTTCTTCCAGATTGTCCTCTTCTATTTTATTTTGCACGATTTCTAAATTTTCTGCATTATTCTCATATGAACTGCTGAAGTCATGGCAATGGCCTTTACAATATGCACAGTCACAATAAAAATTGATCCATGTTAATATATGTTATGTTGTTGCTTGATGTAAGTCAGTTTTACAACTAGAAGTTTTGACGAATTCATTTCGTTACATGCATGAACTGCTTAGCTCTTACATATTTCCACCAATCAATACAAAGAGATTTCATGACGTATGATCTTGGGCTGTTACAATGTCATACGGTTGTAACAGCCCAATTCATCTGTGTTTCATGGTTGTGATAGCCTTACGTAATAGTGCCTAGTAACAGCACTATTTAGATTAAGGTTGTAATTAAAATCTTGTGGTCTACAAACTTACAGTCACAACAACCCAATATGTATTTTACGATTATTTTCAAGGAGTATGACCGATCCGGGTACAAGGCCATAAATAAAAGTTCGAATAGGAAAAAATCCTTTTATTAGACAGTGATAATTTACAAAAAATACTGGATATTTCGTGAATTATCACTGTCTAATAAAAGGATTTTTCCCTATTCGAACTTTCATTTATTGTCATGGAAAGGCAGTGTGGTCTTCGAAATTACCTAGGTACAAGGCCAGATGTATGGTACAAGGCTATATCCAGGATTTTGTTTTTAGGGGGTAGGGGTACAAAAACTATAAAAAACGCATCAAAAATTCGTTTAAATGTTTTTTGACACGCCCCTCCTGGATACAGCCTTGAGTTTGTATGAAAGTTCAAAACAGTATATTTTTATAGTAGAAGTATCTACTAAAAATATTTGGATGGGAAGAGGGAGAAGAGAGGTCCATGAGATACATCTTGGAAAGAGAAGCTTCTATGCCAGTGCATCACTCCACACCCCCTTGAAATGTAGCGTATTGAAGCTCTCAAAATAAGTGTCTTTACACTTATGTTTCAGTTTTTGATTAGCATTAATTTTAGGATGAAAAGCTGATGCAGAAAAGTCTGAAGGAATTTGCAGCCAAGGACCCAGAAAAAGCATTAAAATATGGGATCAAATTTGACAGTCCCAAATACCACAGAACATCCATTAAAGGAAGGGAGGACTTGGAAAGAGATAAAAGTGAAAGCAAGTTTTTCAAATCAAAAGACAAGGGGCGAGAAGAAGAGAGAAAGAGGAGAGAAAGAGAAAAGGACAAATCTAGAGAGAAAGGTACCCCATCAGCTTCATGTTTTTTTTTAATATCTCGTCTTAAAATATTCTTAGGTTTATTTTAGCTCAAGACACCCAAAAAGTATATTTGAGCCTTTCTAATATCAACCTTACCTCAGTACTTTTATGACTTTAAATTAATACCACCACAAGAAAAATCGACTAAGAAAGACAAGGAAAAAGAGACTAAGAAAGTCTCTACATTCTATTATATGTTTAGATGAACCTAAATTTTCTGGGGTAGAGGATTTTTTTCTAGAGGAGAAGGATGCGGGGGGGGGGGATAGAGTAAGGCAAATTTATACTTGGATCACTGTGAAATTAGTAGCATAATACTTGTAGGCATGAATATATAATGAGTTGGAGGTAATTGGCGTGAGATTGTCTATGCAGGATTTCAACTCTTGATAAAAGACAATCACCAAGTGCGGAAAACCATGTTGTGAACAAGATGGGCCCAGCATTACACAAAACCTTCATTCAACTGGAGGTCCCAGAGGCCTCTTGCTGTATAATTCTAAGCTGGCTTAAGCGCTTTGGTATAGATTTGAGAAGATGTGTTGGTCCCTGTCCTACACTGCTTCTGGGATCATTACGTATCCTGAGGCAAAAATAATTTCAATGATTTATAGAATATGAAATTGCAACTTGGAATGTTATGACATTAGCAAATAACTATCGTATCGACATTTTGACTGACAAATTCAGATCCTTCGAGTTGGACTTAATACGAATTTCAGAGACTCAAATCCCAGGGGCGGGAAACATGAGGTGATATAAAATTTTATTTTTAGTAGGGCTCATGATAAGTAAGGAAGGTGTTTTAAGTCCTGTTTGGATTGGGAAGGTATTAATAATAGATCACTAATCGCTCATTTTATGACCAAAAAGTGGAGGGTATCAGTCATAGTAGTATATACCCCTGTAGAACCGACTGATGGAGATAGTAGTAACTCAGATGAATTTTCTAAGAGTTAGAGGAACAAATAGACAGGGTCCCATGTAGAAATATAGTGTTTTCATTAGGAGACTTTAATGCCGAGGCTGATAAAAATAGGGACAGATGGTATCCTAGCCTAAATAAATTTTGTGTATGAAAAGAAAACAGTAATGGCTACAGACTGCTGCAATTTTGTTGGTAATCTACTAAAAGCAATACGGCATTTGGTCATAAAATGGCCCATAAGTTAACATGGTTTTCGTATGATGGTAAGTGAGCTAACCTTATTGATTATTGTAAACTGAAGATTGGTAAGGTCGATACTAGATACTAAGATATATAGGAGTGTTATTATTGACTTTAGAAGTAAAGGTCACCATCTAGTAGTGTCTAGTGCTAATTTAAAACTGAAAATTCGGAAGGGTAACTACCTTCCGGGAAGCTATGACGTTGGTAGACTCCAGGATGAGAATTTGAGAGAAACTTTCCAGGAACAGTTGAGTACTAAATTGGAGAGTTAAAATTTGACAATGTAAAAGATGGATAGAATAATTTTAGGAAAATAATTTATGAAGTTGCTGATGGTGTCCTAAGGAAGAAAGTTGGGAACGCAGCTAGGAATATTAATGAAAATTATTTATGTTTAATGGAGAGGAGAAGTAGTTTTTATAAGAATTATCTGATTGATAGATCATACAAAAGTAAAAGGAATATAAAGAAAGTGGAGAAAGCATTAAAATATAAACTAAGGAGATGTGAACCAGAAACTATGGATAAAATTGTCGAGGATCTGAAAGATGCAGCTAGACGGCATAATAGTAAAATATTATACTGGCATGTTAGTAAATTGAGAGGGAGTCGTCAATTTGGACTTGTCTCAGTTGAAGATAGCAAAAGGGGCCACAATTAGTGACAAGAAAAGAGTTGAAGAGAAGTGGGCAGAACATTTTGAGAATCTGCTAAACCGGGATAGAGTTGCAGGGAAAGATATAGGGGCAAATGAAAAAGTTTGTGACGTCTTGGATGTGAAATAAAGATTTATTTTGTACAAAAAAAAAAAAAAAAAAAAAATGACAGTACTAAAAGATTAAAAAATAGTTAGGCCCCAGGTGGTGATAGTTTGGTAAATGAATTTCTTAAATAAGGTGGTTATGAGGTTAGAAATAAGTCATTGAAGATTATG
Source organism: Artemia sinica (assembly GCA_027921565.1). Classification (NCBI taxonomy): domain Eukaryota; kingdom Metazoa; phylum Arthropoda; class Branchiopoda; order Anostraca; family Artemiidae; genus Artemia; species Artemia sinica. The sequence goes on along the minus strand of CM051259.1, from coordinate 41,772,696 downwards.
AACATGATTTTTGAAAAAGTTGAAGTACCTATCGATTTTAGGAAAACCCTAACTAACCCCTGTTTAAGGAATGTGATGAGAGTGAGTTTAGAGGCATTAGCCTGGTTTTTATAAGTAGCAAATTACTTAGTATGGTGATGCTTTTTAGATTTAAAAATGCCGTAGACAAGGTTTTAAGAGAAGAACAGTGCGGTTTTAGGAGGTGTAGAGGACTTGTCGTTGAAATTTTTACTCTTAGGTTAATAATTAAGAAGTACCTGAGTCATCAAACACCTTTAGTCCTCAGTTTTATAAATTATGAACTGATCAGCTGATAGAAGAGCTTCAGCGAAGGTCTTGTCCTTCTATGGTATACCAGACGAATACATCAAGGTGAAAATGCATGAAAGGTAGGAAATTAGGCTATTAGCTGGTTTCGTATTAAATCAGGAGTTAAGCAGGGTTCTATCCCCATTTCTATGGATCATTTGATGAACTTCGTCTTAGGGAGCACAGGAATAGCAATGGGAGAACACAGACTCAAATCGGGACGAAAAATTTTGCTGGACTTAGGTTATGCTGATGATTTAAGCATCCTAGATGAAAGTGTGGGCACAATGAATGACTTTTAGAAGTTTCGCGAGTTCATGGTAATAGAATAGGTTTGAAAATTAATGTTAAGAAGACTAAGCCGCTAAGGCTAGGAATAAGTGAAGAGGAAAAGGTGACGTTCGGTAACGAAAAGATCGATAAAGTCGACAGCTTCACTTACCTTGGTAGTACTATTAGTGAAGATGGTGGGTGCCATGAAGATGTTAAAAATAGAATAGCTTGATGTAAATACATTCTAAGACGACACTGGCTATAAACGATTTATGAAGTAAAGAAGAAAAAAATAATAAAGAAAAAATAAAATCACATATCCGAGAAAACCGAGGTTAGTGTCAGCCAGTGGAAAAATATGAAACGAAAATTAGCAGATATTTTCGACAAGAACCTCCGCCAAGTCGTCTTCAGTGTTCAGAAAAAATAAAAAAAACTAAAAAAATCAAAACAAAATCTAACCTTTTGAAGTAAACCCCACAAGAGCAGAATTCACACTAAATGAAACAGTGCATAATAAATGAAAGATCATTTACCAATTGGATTGTGCAAAAATTCTTTGCTTAGAAATACATTTAGCTTGTTTACAGACTCAAGTTTCATTAAAAATGCGGACAGGTATTAGTTTTACTCTAAACTGAGGTGAAATGTTATTTGAACCTGTTTATATTAAGTTATTTTAAATTGGGTTTATGGAAATATCTCTATCATCTCTATTTGTAGCAAGATCTCTATTTTTATACTCTTTTAATCTCAATCGCCACTCTTAAGAGATTGTGGTAAGCCATTAGCTGTGGATATTAAAGTTGCCGCCTCAAAAAGAGCTAAATGATCTGGATTTTCAAAAACTTGGAGGGCCAAAGCAGAATGAAACTTGTCATTTTTATTTTTATTTCCAGATGTCAAGGAGTTACCTATTGAAATCTTGTGTTCATGCAGACGTTTCCCCAGCTTTTGACGGGCCCTGTCAATAAAAAACTTCCCACATGAACATGGGAGTCTGTAGACACCACTACCTTTAGACTCTGTAGCTTGGGCTTTGTAGACCATTAATTAAAAAAAACTTTTTCCACAAAATAAGTTTTTCAAAGAAAAGTAAAGAACTCCATTAAACAAAATATGAGCAAAAATAAAATCTACCAAGCGTGAAACTACCACAAATCAGCATCGATAAATAAATGAAACCCAAAACGAACACAAATTACCATAAATAACCGAGTCAAACTCAAAACGAGCAGAAATTAGCATAAGTTGGGCGCAAAACCCCTATGCCTTCCCAAGGCCAGAACAAAATTTGCACTTTACTGAAAAAAATATAATATCTTTTACTTTTATAACTTTAATCAATCAAATAATATCAACATTTTGGTTGCTAAATATCAGTATATGTATATTAAAATGACAATGCACATTCATTTGTTTTTTTTCAGTAAAGTGCAAATTTTGTTCTGGCCTTTGGGCAGGCATAGGGGTTTTGCGCCCAACTTATGTTAATTTCTGCTCGTTTTGAGTTTGACTTGGTTATTTATTGTAATTTCTGTTCGTTTTGGGTTTCATTTATTTATCGATGCTGATTTGTGGTAGTTTCACGCTTGGTAGATTATTTGATTTTATTTTTGCTCATTTTTTGTTTAATGGAGTTTCTTTACTTTTCTTTGAAAAACTTATTTTGTGGAAAAAGTTTTTTTTTAATTAATTTCTGTTTTTTTTTAAATTGACATAGTCTTTTCAGGGAAAAAGAAAATCATACTTTAAATCGTTTCGTTTTTTAAGACTTTATAGTTTGGCCTGCTATTTGTATGCTGGAGAAAAATTTTCAGCAATTTTTAATAACATACACCCTTTTAAAAATCTGGACACAAATAGTACTGTTTAATTTAGTTTCATACCTCCTCTAGTTGACCTGAAATGGAAAACTTGATACCATTCGCAAAAAAAAATCTGTTTACTTTCTTTGATAGCTTGGATACACTTACGCTATTTTGATTTGGTTAAATTTTAAGAGCAGAAGTAGCCCCGAAAGTTTGAACATAATACCCTCAGTCGTTCTTGGGATACTGTTGAGATGCCTTATTGGGAATTAGCATTATCACAGTGCAATTTTGATTTAATCTTAAGGCAACATTTAGTTTTTAAACATAATGGGCAAATGGGAGGGTGGGCGTGGGAGGGTTGGAGCGGAAGGGGGATTAGTTGCCCTCCAATCACTTTCGACTATTAAAAAGGGCATCAACCCTTTCTATTTTCAATCGAATGAGCCCTTTTCGAAGTTCCCACGACAACTCCTTGGATACGAAGTGCCCTGGTCTAAACAACAACAACAACAAAAAATATCACTAATCACTTTCGAATATTAAAAAGCCCTTTGAATTTCAAATCGAACGAGTCCTTTTTCAAGTTTCTACGACAAAGATTTCAATAAAAACCTTATATGTCCCCAGGGTATAACTTATAACCCTTGCCCTGAGGGTTGTGGGGGATTGTCCTCATCAAAAACATATTTTCTGTCTGGAAATCAACTACGCTGAACAAAATGGCTATCTCAAAATTTTTATTGGATGTGTTTGGGGGAATGATGGGTGGGGGGGGGGCTAGTTGCCCTCCAATCACTTTTGACTATTAAAAAGGGCACTATCCCTTTGAATTTCCAATCGAATGAGCCGTTTTCTAAGTTTCTATGACAACGCCTTCTATAAAAACCTTATATACCCCCAGGGCATAACTTAAAACCCTTGCCCTGAGCATTTTGGGGGAGTGTCCTCCTCAAAAACATATTTTCTATCTGGAAATCAACTACGCTGAACAAAATGGCTACCTCAAAATTTTGATTGGATGTGTTTGGGGGAATGATGGGCGTGGGGGGGGGGGGGCTAGTTACCCTCCAATCACTTTTGACTATTAAAAAGGGCACTAGCTCTTTGAATTTCCAATTGAATGAGCCTGTTTTGAAGTTTCTACGTCAACGCCTTCTGTAAAAACCTTATATGCCTCCAGGGCATAACTTAAGACCCTTGCCCTAAGGTTTTGGGGGAGTGTCCTCCTCAAAAACATATTTTCTATGTGGAAATCAACTACGCTGAACAAAATAGTTATCTAAAAATTTTGATTGGATGTGTTTGGGGGAATGATGGGCCTGGTGGGGGGGGTAGTTGCCCTCCAATCACTTTTGACTATTGGAAAGGGCACTAGCCCTTTGAATTTCCAATCGAATGATCCCCTTTTGAAGTTCCTACGACAACACCTTCTATAAAAACCTTATATGCCCCCAGGGCATAACTTAAAACCCTTGCCCTGAGCGTTTTGGGGGAGTTTCCTCCTCAAAAACATATTTTCTATCTGGGAATCAACTACGCTGAACAAAATGGCTATCTCAAGATTTTGATTGGATGTGTTTGGGGGAATGATGGGCGTGAGGGGGGGCTAGTTGCCCTCTAATCACTTTTGACTATTAAAAAGGGCACTAGCTCTTTGAATTTCCAATCGAATGAGCCTGTTTTGAAGTTTCTACGTCAACACCTTCTGTAAAACCTTATATGCCTCCAGGGCATAACTTATGACCTTTGCCCTAAGGTTTTGGGGGAGTGTCCTCCTCAAAAACATTTTCTATGTGGAAATCAACTACGCTGAACAAAATAGTTATCTAAAAATTTTGATTGGATGTGTTTGGGGGAATGATGGGCGTGGGGGGGGGGGGGGTTGTTGCCCTCCAATCACTTTTGACTTTTGAAAAGGGCACTAGCCCTTTGAATTTCCAATCGAATGAGCCCCTTTTGAAGTTCCTACGACAACACCTTCTATAAAAACCTTATATGCCCCCAGGGCATAACTTAAAACCCTTGCCCTGAGGGTTGTGGGGGAGTGTCGCCCTCAAAAATATATTTTCTATGTGGATATCAACTACGCTGAACAAAATGGCTATCTCAAAATTTTTATTGGATGTGTTTGGGGGAATGATGTGCGTGGGGAGGGGGGGTGGCTAGCTGCTCTCCAATCACTTTTAACTACCAAAAGGGCACTAGCCCTTTGAATTTCAAGTCGAATGAGCCCTTTTTCAAGTTTCTATGACAAAGATTTCAATAAAAACCTTATCCCAGGGTATAACTTATAACCCTATCCCTGAGGGTTGTGGGGGACTGTCCTCCTCAAAAACAAATTTTCGGTCTGGAAATCAACTACGCTGAACAAAATGGCTATCTCAAAATTTTTATTGGATGTGTTTGGGGGAATGATGGGCGGGGGGGGGGCTAGTGTCCCTTCAATCACTTTGACTGTTAAAAAGGGCACTATCCCTTTGAATTTCCAATCGAATGAGCCTTTTTTGAAGTTTCTATGACTACGCCTTCTATAAAAACCTTATATACCCGCAGGGCATAACTTAAAACCCTTGCCCTGATGATTTTTGGGGAGTGTCCTCCTCAAAAACATATTTTCTATCTGGAAATCAACTACGCTGAACAAAATGGCTATCTCAAGATTTTGATTGGATGTGTTTGGGGGAATGATGGGTGTGGGGGGGCAGTTGCCCTCCAATCACTTTTGACTATTAAAAAGGGCACTACGCCCTTTGAATTTCCAATTGAATGAGCCTTTTTTGAAGTTTCTACGACAACGCCTTCTGTAAAAACCTTATATACCCCGAATTATGGACGTAAGAATTATGGACGTAATTACTACCCGAATTCTGGACGTAAGTAAAACTCTTCATTCATCGGCGCAACTACATAATCATCATTGAACAGACCGAAAATGATACTTGGGCGATCATAATCACCAGAAGAATTAAGCGGGTCGGTTAGGTCACGATTAAAGTCACCAGCCGCGATACAACATAAACCCTGCTCTTTTATTTTTAGCAAGCGTTTAGATAAACGAGCGGCACTAATGGCAAAAAGTCTCTCAGATCAGTCGTCACGGTAGTTCATGGGCAGATAAATGTTTAGCACAGCAAAATTCTGGATTCTAATTGCCAAAAAGTCACTTGCTGAATCAAAAATAGACGAAGGAAAACATGACTTCACAAAGGTTGTTAGACCACCACAAGGCCAACCACAAGACTGAGAGCGGCGTGCAGCGACCGTGAACACTTTATAATTGGTTGATAGTCCCAAAAGGCTCAGGCTCAAAGTAGTTGCAAAGTGCTCCTGAATACACATTATGTCACATTTAGATAAAAAGTCCTTTAAAAACACAAACCGATTTAGCAAATTTCCATTTAGATTCTATGAAAAAATTGCTAAAGAGCTGAAGGGTCCTTGGTTCATTTCTTCATTGCACCTTGAGTGGGCGGGTTTTACACTCATTTTGATAGGGGTTTAGCATTGTTTATAGCCTTATTAGCCGGACACCTTACACTGTAGTATATAGGGCCTTTCTTTTTGCACAAAATGCAGAACATATTTTTCGTGCACCTAATATCCTTCGTGGAGGTGTGGTCTGAAACACCACAACGATCACAAATAGGTGTCAGTACGCAGTCGGCTGCTATGTGACCAAATCCATGGCAGGAAAAACACTTTTTTGGGAGAAATTTGACTTCTTCCGCAGGCAGCTTCTCATAGTCGACCCGAACTGATACCGCAAGAAAATCTTCAAGATCCTTCCTGGTCTCAAAATACAACTTAAACACTTTGGAACGCTCAAAGTTACCGATTTCTATTGCCCTTGATGCACTTGGAACAAGGGATTCTACATCAGTATGAGTCATGTTAGTTGGAACCTGCTTCAGGGCGGCAATAGACAGTTTCTCTTTGAGGATGGCAGCAACCTCAGGCTTACTAGCCTTCAGTTTCCCAACAATTTTCTCAGTAGATGATTTAGATTTGACGTACAGCTCCCAGTCCTGTTTCAACTATCTTAGCTCACTTATTTCCGCTGAGTGCGTGGACAAAATGCTATGGACAGCGGGACAAACGCTGTCCATAAACTGCTTACGAGCATCGGGGTTATCGAGAGATTTTGGCTATTTGAGAACAACGACATAAGATGGTCGGGGATTGAAAGCTACTGGATTAAAAAGGCCCGGGGCTTTACTCGTCGAGGGGCAGCATAGGCCCCGCGCTTTAGCTGTAGACACGAGTTCTTGAATGCTTGGCATAAATCGTCTATCTTTCGGGCTAGCGTAGCGCTTGCCTCACCAACAATTGTAGGGACCTCATCTGGTTCATATATAACGAACTTTGGTAGGGCCACTGAATTCTTATCACAATAGTCAAGAACTTTCAAAATGTCCGCAAAAGTGTAAGCAACTTTCTACCTCTCGGCTTGCCGAGAAGCATACCTTGCCATAGACCAAATAATTTTCTTCGCTTCGTTTACCATATTTTCTGCGAAAAAATCGCAACCAGTTTTAATGATATCGGTGTTGGCATTTCCTTTTGATTTCGCCCTTACGGCAAAATTCAACACAACATTCCGTACTAGTCTATCTGGCAGCATCCCGGGATAGACCCCAATAAACAAGGGAAGTGTCCGCTCCCTTTCCACCTGATCCCCGCAGTTTAAGGGAGACTCTCCCGGGAGGTATAACAACACTTGCGACGGGGTACTGCCCCTCTTCTGCTTGTCAGTTAGGGTTACGTAAAAAACGGCTTGGCACACTTAAATTGAAACCGGCACAAATCTATTTTTACAAAATATAAATAAATGTCCAGAGGCTAGGTCAGTAAATTACAACATTTTTAATCCATATAAAAATATTTTGAAAGAATGGTCACACAATTAACACCGATCACTGAATTAATTTAAGATCCTACCGAGTTTCAAGTTGATAATATGCAGAAAAGGTGTCATCACTTATATATATATATATATATATATATATATATATATATATATATATATATATATATATATATATATATATATATATATATATATATATATATATATATATATATATATATATATATATATATAAATATATATATATATATATATATATGTATATATTTGTGCAGTTTTATGTTTATTTTTTTTTTAGATTTTAATTTCCTCCGAATCATTGTAGGCTGTTATTGAAGAAACCTGGCATCTTCTTATTGTAGGCTATATGAACAATTAAAAAAATATATATAACGTTACCACTGTTGCATGCTAACATTGCTAACGTTATTTATCGCTGCATGTACATTAAAAGTCAGGAAAATATGCTTAAAAAACATATCACAATCAATCATTCACAATTGTATACAATCAATCATTCAACTATGTCAATGTTAGCCATAGATACATAGGAAACACATTTCCTTCAAACAAAAAGTTTTGGACAACATATGACATAACAGATATATTTCATTCAACGTATGTTTTATGCAAAAATATATACAACATATTTCAAAGCAGAAATATTAAGTATAAAACGGTTGTGAATTAGGGAATGACAATATTTTTTTTTTTTTTTTATACTTTATGTTTACATTACATTTGAAAAATAATAAAATAAACAGTTTAAAAGAAGACTTAAGATTTAATCAGTTTTGAACAGATCTAATTTAATCGTAAACAAATCTAATTATAAAATGTAAAGGAAAGATTAAAAGAAGATATATACAGTTCGGAATCCTAAGGATATGTATGCTGATTCTATTGATATGCAGATAGGCAGGCTGGATTTTGTACGAGTGATCTAGTGAAAATTCTATTGGGGCGGGGATTCTCTTAATGGTCCTAATTCTCTTACCTCTATTACCGAAAAAGTAATTTAGGCCCTAGAATGCCTTTTTTTCTTATAAGAGTGGAAACTGGGAATAGTGCCTAGAAAAGTAACCAAGGCCATCTAGCGTTTGGTGTTCTTAGCAATTTTAAAACTTAGCAATTAGAAAATGAGATCAGGCACTTATTACTATATTAACTTTGCCAATAACATTAATTTTGCCTTATTGTCACACAAAAAATGTCAGGAAATGCCAAACACTAGATGGTATTATTTTTTCAATATAAGGGCCAGTATCCACTCATTTAAGTTACCTACACCCTTGGGGGGGGGGGGCTTTGGATTGATCTCAGGAGTGACAGATAAGTTGAATCTTCTCTCCCGTGATCCCATGATTCTTATTGCATGTTCTGTCATCTACTGTCAATGTATATTAAAAAGAAGATTAGCCTACTCTTTTTAGCGATAAGTGATAATTATTTGCACAATCATTTAACATAGTTCCTCTCTTTAGAGCGAGAAGAGAGGAAAAGAAGACGAGAAGAGAGTGTTGACTCAAGTCCACAAAAAAGACATAAGAAGTCTATAGACGAAAAAGATGACCATTCAGAAGACGAATCTCTTAGCGTTCGAAGGCGCATGCGCAAATCCCGAGAAGCACCTGCATCGGCTGAGCAGGCTTTGACTAGTGAGGAGCTAATGGAAACTGGAACGTTCCAAAAATTTAGCCGAGCCCTTGATGCTGTTTTTGAATCTATGGAAGACATAGATTTCAAAGCAATGAAAGAAGGTATAGTTGTATTTCTTAAATTTGTTGCTTCTTTTTCCCTTTGTTTCTGTGGATTTGGTATTTTACTTCTTTTGTTCTTGTAGCTTTGATTTTTTTTCAGCTTTATTTTGTGGCTTTATCTTCTTTCAGTTATTCTTGTGGCTTTGATCTTTTTTCAATTCTCTTATTCTGTGGCCTCGATGTTTTTTTTACTTATTTATTTGAATCTATGGAAGACATAGATTTCACGTTTGGAAGACAGACAATCTTTTTTATTTTGCATCTTTCAGCTTTATTTTTGTGGCTTGGATATGTATTACTTTTTTTCGTTTCGTTACTTCAATATACTTTTACTTTTTCCACCCTTATTTTTGTGGCTATATTATTTGATACTTCTGCTTTGTTTTCATGGCTTTGATCTGTTTTACTTCTTTAATTTTTGTGGCCTTGATATTGTTTACTTCTTTCAGTTTAGCTTTGGAGATATAGTTGTCTATACCCTTTGAAGGTATAGTAGTCTTTGGAAGATTGTTCATGTCTGAATTTCTGTATATGAAAATCATTATCAGATTTAACTAATTATAGCTTCGCTTATTTATTTTCACGGTTCACTGTGGCAATTCTGACCAAAACATGGTACTACCCTAAAATGTTCATAATTTTGAAATACATAAAAGAAAAACTGAAGAAAAAACATTCTGACAAAAACATGGCATTGCCCTAAAATATTCATAATTTTGAAATACATAAAACAAAAACTTAAGAAAAAATATGGTACTGCCCTAAAATATTCATAATTTTGAAATACATAAAAGAAAAACCTAAGAAAAAACATTCTGACAAAAACATGGTACTGCCCTAAAATATTCATAATTTTGAAATACATAAAAGAAAAACTGAAGAAAAAACATTCTGACAAAAACATGGCATTGCCCTAAAATATTCATAATTTTGAAATACATAAAACAAAAACTTAAGAAAAAATATGGTATTGCCCTAAAATATTCATAATTCTGAAATACGTAAAAGAAAAACTTAAGAAAAAACATTCTGACAAAACATGTTATTGCCCTAAAGTATCATAATTTTGAAATACATAAAACAAAAACTTGAGAAAAAACATTCTGAAAAGAGAAACTTAAGAAAATCGCGATTTACATTCACGAAAAGAGGGTCCAAGGGGCAAAAAGTGCTTTGATTTTGATGTCCTTAGTACTTAAAACATGTTTTGGTTTTACTTGTCTTTGGGGAAATTATTTATGCTTTCTTTTTATTGCTTCCCTATTTTCTTTTTTCCTATTGTTTTTCTGTATTTTATAGTTTCCCTTTCTTTTATTTCTACATTTGTTTTTGATGTTTTATTTTTAAATGGCAGAAGATGATGCACAAGTTCCAGCTGAGGCTCTACTGTCCAAGTCCCAATTGACTGATTTGTGTTCAGAGGCTGCTAAGTTGAAAAGCATGAATGCAACACATGTTGTTTCCAGTGGTCGTCTAGTCAAGCTCATGACTATACTGGAAAGGAACATTCGAGATGGTTGCAAAATTTCACCAATTGCAGATCCAGTAAGATTTCTTTTTTCTCTTTTTTATAGCCTTAATAATACTAATGCAAAATAATATGAATATTAATTTTATAAAAATGATACTATAAATAATTGTATAAATTCATAATTAATTTCAAATAATTAATAGATTATTTTATTTTTAAGGTTTAAAATGAGACTAATAATTTTATAAAATTATAATTGGTTTATAAAAATAATAATATTAGTTTTTTTTTCGTAGCTCTGATAAAAATAATAAATGAATAACAAAAAAAAAGATTATTTGAAATGATCCTAAAGTGTACTGCGGTTTTGCTTAAAGATTTGTAGTTGCCATATTCAGAAATCAACAAAAAACGCAAAAATTAAAGTGTTCATTTTAATTTTGCTTGTATTTTAATTTAGTTTTTGTAGCTCAGCTGATAATCTAATTAATCTAAGTAATCAAATAAATAGATTTGATTAGTTCTGCTTCAGTTCAATTTTAATTATAAAAGGGAGTGTAGTCTAAGAAATCATTTAAAGTGCGAATATTGTCGCGGTTTCGCCTGAAGGTTGTAAATGACATGTCCGGGAAGGAAAATAAACTCAGTTACGACCTTTCTGCGAGGGAAAGGATTCACCATTACACTAAGCTCAAAAGGTGCACATCTCCAGGGTGATATGCGTCATCAAGGTCCAGAAACGAGTTTAAGTGGACGAATCTATTCTTTGTGATGTATATTAGTGAAAAAAAAAAAAAAAAAAAAAAAAAAAAAAAAAAAAAAAAAAAAAAAAAAAAAAAAAAAAAAAAAAAAAAAAAAAAAAACCGGTTACAACCTTTAGAGGAAGCAAGGACATTATGAAATAGGGGAATAATAAGTAGATAGCTAGTACTTATTAAGGACCGAAAGTACCAAGGACAGTGAAAATGGAATCTGCTTGTTTGAGTTAGGAAACAAGGACAATATGAAATGGGGAAATGATAAATCACGTAGACCACGTGATTTAAAACGTAATAATAAAATACTTCATTAATTCTTTACTTTAACTGAGTCTCTTAAGACTGAACACCCAAATTTTCTATATTAAGTATACTGTTTAAGTGTTCTATTAGGTCGACTAGGCAGGTAGACAAGGATAAATATTCCTTAGGTAGCTTAGGTAAACTAAATGAATTATTTATTTATCTTTTTTAATAATTTACTAATGTATAAGAACAATGTATTATTATAATAATAATAATATTATTAACTAATTGATTAATAAATAATATAAAACGTAGTAAATAATATTTTATAAATCTGTAATATAAAACATAATATAATATGATAAATAGTATATTAAATTGAAAATAGGGATAATAATTTATAATATTACTGTAATAATAATAACGCATAATACGGTTATGATTCAGTTTAGATTTATGTATTTCAGTTACATATAAGGGCACATCAATAAACTTTGCTTAACGTCCAAAGTTGTTTGCATGTATAATGAATATACTTCCCTACGCAGGGATTTATTTTGGTTAGGGGTTGTAGTGGTGGCTGACAAACAAAGGCGGTTTTAGGGGAGGGGGCACTTGCCCCGGGGCGTAACATTTCACATAAATAATGTAACATTTATATTCATTTTGTCATTTTTTGTAATTTATTTTTATTAAAATAAAGTAGAGAGCGCAATTGGCAGCAGGTATAAGCAAACTGAATCCGAAATTTTCATTTCCTCATATCTTTTCCCATATAAAATAAGAAAAGTTAGATTTAAATAAATCAATTTTTTTAATGCAATTTTTTTTTGTTAAAACTATAAACGAAAATTTTGTTGAAACTTGGCCTGAAAATTTTTGGGAGACAAGGGGGGGGGGGGCACTAATCAAGATTTTGCCCCGGGTGCAAGAGAGGCCAGAACCAACACTACTGACAAAATAACAAATATTGCCGTAATTAATAGCGCTTCAAAAATGAGGACATTTTTGATTTTTTTTTTTTCTTTTGAGGAGGGATTAGGAACTTTGTGCCTTTTCTATGCACGTGCTCTATCTAGTTCTGGAATTAAGATCACATATTTTTCGCACGATATGTTATAATTGTTCGTATAGATTGAGATAATGTCTATCAGCAGTATTTTTAGAGCCTCAAGTTTTTTGGAGGGACACTAATTTTTGCTAATTTTGACACTTTGGTCCGGCAAAGGTTTTGGCAATCCTGTTCATAGTATCAGGGTTAATATGAATATTCAAGATACAAAACTGCTACTGCCTTAGATTGCTGTCCGCAAAAAATGTTTCTTTCTTATCGGCCGACGTAAAATCCTGCTGCCGAACCGAATTTCTACTGTTGTTGGAACCTAGTATTACCGTCTTTTATAAAAAGATAGAAGTACTACCGTCTTTTATTGAGATCATACTACTACTAATAATAACTCACTGCAGCACCAAACCTCCTGAGGCCAAAACTGCTACGCACGCTCCTCCTCCATCCCCAAATTTTATAAACGGTCTTGCGTTTCGTTTTAGGATGAGGACGAAGATGAGCGTCAGCTATGGGCCGATCTAGCGTTTGAGCGTATTCACCGAGCAGCTGATGCTAGTTTGACATGTTTGTATATTATGACCTCGTCTAAGATGTCCAAAAAAGTCTATCAGGAAGAGTGCATTGATAGGATAATCTCTTTTGCAAAATGGCAGATAACCAATACGATTTTTCCGTCCTATGACCCAGTTTATGCTGAAGAGAGGAAAACCAAAGGTATCATATTGATTCTTATATTAGTTCTATTCAAATGGTTTATTATTAATATTATTTACGTATTATATTGATTTTTATTTATATTGGTTTTATTTATTCAGTAGTTAAAATTGTTGTTGTAAAGTTTAGAATTCCCTCTATTTATAAAAAAAAAGTTTCCAAAAAAAAAAAGAAAAAAAACGTGTATGTAATTTTTCGGCTTTAATTTGTAAAGTATATTTTTTTACGAGATGTGAGTGTTTCGGAAAAAACATCTTTTAATTTTCTCTTAGAGTTTGTTTTAGTCACGCTTTTAACGCTTGATAGTACATTGAATAATTAAATTGAATTCCTTCAATTGAGAGGCTTTCGTAACATCTTGTTTGTACTTTCGTAACATATATTTGTTAAGTTTGTGAGCCATTTTCGACAACTTTCAAATATGTGATTACAGTTATTCTTCCTACTTTCGTCCTAATCTTTGACTCCCGAGTTTTGATGCAAAACCCTTTCTGTTCTAGCAAGCTTAAAGCCGTTTCATTGGTATTCCTTGCCATTATCATGACTCTTTTTCCTGCAACATCATTTGCTACTTCACAATTCAACCTGTCAATACCAAAGCCAAATTTAAGTGTCAAATCCAAAGCCATAGCTAAAATCTAGTCAATCCTAAAGTCAAACCCGCTATTCGGGATGCGAAACTCATAGCAGCATATGGAGTTGTTTTTCTTGAAAAATTAAATTCCAAGTTTTCTCTAACCTTTAAAGATTTATATATTATATATATATATGTTATATATATATATATATATATATATATATATATATACTATATATATATATATATAATATATATATATATATATATATATATATATATATATATTATATGTATAATATATATATATATATATCGCAGGTAACGCGCGTTGAGTAAATTTACATTTGACCAATTCAAAAGATGGGATATCATTTCCCCTGACCTTGATATTTTATTGACTACTGATACTTTTTTGGCTACTTTTTCAGCATATTTTACTTTTTCAGAATCTTTCTTGGGGAGCGCAAAGAAGAAGCGAGCGCACGCTCGTGAAGTGCGGGACAAGTCTGTTATAGTGCTGTATAATAAGTCTTGTGACATTGTTGTGATGCTATCTGAACTTTTAAATATTCAAACTCTTACTGATACAGCAGTATTACAATTATCTGTGATGGGAGTGGCACCCTTCTTTGTTGAAAATGTCTCGGAGCTTCAACTCGCGGCGCTGAGATTAGTAACCACCGTATGTACAATCATTTTACCCTTTAATGCTCATTTTTTTTTCTATGATGCTTTTTTCTCTAATTTTAATAGATATACTTCCGGTAAATTTTTTCTTGTTTTCTATATTTTTCTTGGTGGAATGTGTTTACCATATTGAAACAAAATTATGACATCAGCTGTTTATAGTTTTAAGAGTAAAGCGTGGGGGCAGGGGCGAAGCTAGGATTTTGAGTGGGGGGGGGGACAAAGAATGTGCTGACAAAACCCAGACAAATGTAAACACAAAACTGCGTGCTAACCCCTTGGAACTTTGGGGGGGGGGGGGGGGGTAACAGAAAGCTATTTTGGGTTATGTCCATACCGGAAGATTAGAGCAATCTACAGAAGGACCTGGAGAAAGTTGAGAGTGGATGGCAACTTGGTTGATGAAAATTAATGCCACGTACAAATAGGCCCTACAAGAGTAAACGTAACTTAAAAAGTCTTTGGAGAAACTTACGCCTATCTTTTAAGAGCGTGAATTGGGCTTAATTGTTGATGCCAAGCTGAGTTTCTTGAGCAACAGTATGGAAATCATTAAGAAGGTTTCAACTCTAGTTAGAATCCCCCGTAGATCATTCAAGTTTCTCGACGAGGAAATACTATGTAGACTCTACAAGGCCTCGTTAAGACCAATCCTGGAGTATGGACACTGTGCCATCAGCCTTGCTGTTTTAAAGACGCTGACTCGGTTGAATGCGTATATCGTAGAATGCCAAAATTCTACTTAACTTTCTCACCTCCATTGTGAAGAACGGCGGCTTCAGAAGCTTCAATTGTTGACCTTGGCTTAACAATTTTGTTTTGGCGACATGATTGAAACTTACAAGATCTGCAAAGGAACCTTTTATGATAACATTACAACCATCGACATTCTACAGTTCAGTACATCACGTCTACGTAGCCATCAGTTTAAACTGCAAGGTATATGCTTCCTCAAGGACATTGGAAGATATGTCCTTCGGTTATATGTTTTAGATATATGTCTAACTTTGGCTTACTGTTTTTATCACGGTGACATGATTGAAATTTGCAAGATGAACCTTTTATGATTCTATCGACATTCTACAGTTCAGTCTACGTAACCATCCTTTTAGACTGCTAGGTAGACGCTTCTTCAAGGACACCAGAAGATGGGCCTTCTCCAACCGGGTCATCAGCAAGAGGAATAGTCTGCCCTCTTCTATAATAGCTAACTCAGATGTTAATTCATTCAAGAAAGAACTTGATAATTTTCATCGACTTGATATGTTTTCTAGTTTCTCATTTCTTAGAGAATTGTAAGAGGCTTGGGCCTGTTTTTTTTTTGCATTAAATTATTGTTAATATTTATTTATATAAAGGGAGGAGTAATTAGGATGATGACGCCTCCCAATATCATCATGAATGATCATCCAGAACTATTAGAAAATACCACCACTACAAGCCCTAAGCTGCCTCTGGCCAACACATCTACGCATTCCTCCTTAGCCCCAATCTATTCTAAGCTGTACTCTTCGTCCGCATGGTTAGGAACAAGGTTTTACAATAGTCTTTCTTACTATAGAAAAAATTCATTTATGAAAATGCGTATTCGGATATGTTTATAGCCTTTCCTTGTAAATCCTTTTGATACATACCTCCTCCCCCTATACATTGGATTTGTGTTTTCCTATAACCCTTTTTTAGTTGCTTCAGTGATATTAATAGATTTATAAGATTTTACAAATCATGAGCCTTTTTAGATTTTGATTGTGCTTTCCATTGTCTGAAAAAAAAAGATTCTAAGATGATTTTTTTTGTTCTCGGTAAATAGTTCACAGAAGCTAGATTCTTCTTAAATGGGAAAAATATCTATAGACGTTTTCAATTTTAGCCGCTCAGAGGCCATAGATTTATTTCTAGATTTGACTTCATTTCACCAATCACTAAATTTATAATTTAATAAAATTATCTAAATTTATTATTAATAAAAAATTGTAATCTTTTTGTGTTGCTTATGTGCTCAATTATGGGATCTTCTGGAATCCCCACATCATGCCTAGCTTTTGACAATCCTCTTTTTGGCATTTTTATCGAAAAATGCCTTTTCAGTATTTTCATTGAAAAAAAGTTTAAAGTAACATGAAAAGTGGGCCTTCTAGATTTTGATAGACATTTTGCCCCTTTACCTCTGCCTAATTTTTGTGAATTGACGCCACTGAATGGTAAAACAGTTATTCTTGGCTTTTTTTTGGTGTTATTTCGAAAGAATATTATTTGATATTCATAAAGTTAAAAGTGATAAAGTACTCTAAAGCTAAAATCTAAAAAAACAAAACAAATGGACTTATTCAGATTGGCTTCTTAAGAGCTCAAATGAAAATCATTATTTTAGAATACTCAGGCAACTGAAACATCCTCTGTGAAATTAGTTTCTTTGTAGAGGAAAATAAAGATGGCCAAAATCAATAAAATTCTGATTTTCTGGTTTTCATCACAGAGGATACTGTGGCTGAACCTTCCTGAAAAATAAAATATATAATAAAATAATAATAAAAAAATTATTTTTCTAAAATATTATAGATTGGGGTATGATCTGTTCAGCCAAGCCATGGCAGCAACCATAGTGTTGTCATTTTGTGGCACTAGCTACGGGCTGTTCAAGGTTTTTCAGAAATCTCCTCAAAAGCTGTTCAACCTGACAATAGTGTATGATGGTATGTGTGAAGCTGTCCCCTACGAATAAAATGTCAATTTATGTCCCCTACGAACATTTTGTTATTCTTTGGAAATCTTTTCAGAATCTACACATAATAGTATGTAATAGCATATATCCAGCGTTCAAAATATAAAAGCAAAAGAAATTTGAAATTATTTATGAAACTTAATCCATTCTAAAAGACAAAGCCTAGCTTCCTCAGTGGCAAAGGATGAATATTAAGGAATTATTGTTTAGTTCATTCTATTCAGTTGAAATTTAGTCCAACTTAGCCAACTTTAGCGTGATTCAGTCTAACTCAAGATTATATAGTAATTTTCAGGCATTTTTCTTGATTCGATTTTATGTTTAGCATTTACCCTGATGACGATATTTGACTTTACAATCATTGCAAGAAGTACGAGGGAAGTTACGAGAAGTAAAGTGATGAGGCAGACAATAAATAGCGCAAATAGCTTAAAAACTTTCCTAAGGCCAGTTTCTGCCGCTCCAATTTTTGCTAACAATTTTTTGTTACTTCATGAAAGCAGATTTTCTAACTGACAAAAATATGTCGCCAGCGCTTCTTGGGAATTCAGTGTATAGCAAATTAAAAAATTAAAAATAGGACGTTCAAATGTAAATAGCGATTAAAATAGGATTTCGGAGTTCATAACAAGTATAAAAATGTGATACAAAACTGGGAAACATAAAATCTGCCCATAGCTATTTCTTCATTAAAGAGATTCAGTACTTTTATTTTTAGTTTTTGTGCTCTAATTCCGTTAACTTTTCTGCAATAACGTTTTCAAGTATAGATAGATAGATAGATAGATAGATTTATTTTCCATATACCAGTAAAATAATTACATAACAATCTACAAATCCCCACAAAGGCTCCATGGCCTGTAGGAGGGGGATTATGAAAAGATCAAATAAACATTAAACGTTTAAACGCTTAAGATTTAAACAATATAAACATAACATTAATATTTAAACATATAAACATAAGCATTTGAACTTTTAACATGTAAAGCATTTGCTTAATAAAACGAAAAGAAAAAAAAAATAAAAATAAGGAGAGTTCACTAAATAAGCTTTATCAAACTACAGTGAATCACAACATCTATAAAAAAAAAGGAGAGTTCACTAAATAAGCTTTATCAAACTACAGTGAATCACAACATCTATAAAAAAAAAAAAAAAAAAAAAAAAAAAAATAAATAAATGAAAAAAACTATTGGCAGCAGGCAAAAGTAAAGAAAATTAATCACATGAAAACAAATATTTTTTTACTAGTCTTTTGAAGGTGCCAAACGAGTGGCATTCTCGAGCCGAATCGGGAAGGGTGTTCCATGTCAAATGACACGCAACAAGAGGATTAAAATCGGATCTTATTGTTGGTGTATGGGGAATTTGGATATTTAGAGAACTACGGAGTTGATAATTTGACCGATCAGATACAAAAGAAGACGTAAATCTAAGGGACCTAGGAATATCACCATGGAGCTGAAGAAAAGCGAAAGACGCACAGGAAAGAATATAAAGTTTTTTAATATCAAGTAACGGTTTAGTTGCCGAACGATTTACATCCTGGATAAGATTTATAGCTTTATCATAAGTATTCGAAAGCGGTTTGAGAAAAGAAGGGAAAGTAGACATCCATATGACTGAACAATAGGAAACATAAGAATGAATTAAGCTATGAAATAGGATTCTTAGAATTGGCCCTGGAAAGATATGTTTTAGTTTTCTTAGAATACCGAGGTTTCTGCATACCTTCATTTTAATCAAATCAATATGGTGTTTAAAAGATAAATTTTCATCTAGGAGGATACCTAGGAAACGGACATGGCCATCCTTTGGTCTACTAATAAAGCCTTTGGATATATGAATTTCAGATAATTGAGGACAAGCCTGGGATATACGAGAAAAAACTAAAAAACTAGTTTTAGAAACATTTAAGGCAAGAGAGTTAGCATCAAACCAAATTGAAACTCTCTCAAAGAGGTCCACTAACTTTGTACGAACCTCATCCTCTGTTCTCCCAGAAGTAATAAGGGTGGTATCATCGGCAAAAGTAACAAGAGAATCCGAGGTATGCAAACTATAGTTGTGGGTAAGGGAGACTGTTGGATGACATAGACGACAGCAATAAAGAGGATTTTTATTTCTAACTGCAAAAATTAGGTCATTTATATAAATTAAAAACAGTGCCGGCCCTAAAACTGACCCTTGAGGGACCCCCTGGTCAACACTTGATGGTGAGCGAAAAAGTGGATCAACAGAAATAATTCTACCAGACAAGAAAGACTTGAACCAATAAAACGCACTACCTCTTACGCCAAAATGAGAAAGTTTAAATAGAAGAACACTGTGGGTTAAAGAATCAAAGGCTTTACGAACATCCAGAAACAAAGCAGCAGGAATCAAATGGGAATCTATGGCAGAGTGAAGATAATTCAGTAAAACTGCACAAGCATGCTCAGTCGAATGATTTGCTCGAAAACCAAATTGAAAATTGTGAAAAAAATCTTTAGAAGTAAGAAAATTATTAAGACGAGAAAGCATCGCCTTCTCAAATATTTTGCTAAACACAGACAACAAAGAAATTGGCCGATAGTTGGCTGGATCATTTCGTGTCCCCCCCTTATATAATATGATGACTCGAGCACGCTTGAGACTACTCGGGAAAATACCATGCTGAAAGGAGAGGTTAATAAGTTTTGTTAAGGGATAAATAATGGAAGGAAGTATGAACTTAATTACTTTAGTAGGAATATTATCAGGGCCAGACGACGAACAATTTTTCAATCCCATAACAATTTTAGCTATTTCTTTCTCCGTCGCTGGTTCCAAAAACATTGACTTCATACAAGGTGGCCCAAGATAAGACCTGAAGTCGGATCCTGAAGGAGAAGAACCAACAGCCGAAGCGGTCCTTTTACCAATATTCGCAAAATATGAAGTAAATGCATCTTGAACATTCAGTTCACCTTCGATGATTTTGCCATCGAGATCCAAAAAAGAAGGGGTTGATGGAGACTGAAGAGAGGGCCTAAGCACAGAATTTATAACCTGCCAAGTTTTTCGTATATCTTTACCACAATCTGAAAAACAATTAAAATAATACTGGGACTTGGCCTTTCGACACACAGAATTATAAATATTCCTATAAATTTTAAATCGCTGAAAGCAAATAGCTTTCATTGAAGGGCTAGCAGACTTAAAGGCCCTCCAGAGATTATTTTTTCTCCTACAACTCCTAAGGAGACCAGGGGTCATCCAAGGATTTAGAGGAAAAGCATTCTTAGACTTACGATTAGAAGGTGAAACAGAACAAATATCAAGAACAGCGTCTTTAATAGACTCATAAAAAGTATCAAATAAATTACAAAAATCAGAATCACTCTCAAAACCACCCCAAGAAATTTCTGCCAATCTTGACCTAAGAAGCATCAATTCCACTTCACCAAACCTAAAAGGCCTCTTACCAGACTCACAAGTCCTCTCAATAGTCAGTTTATCAAAACAGTATCTAGAGTAAACAGGGAAATGATCGGAAATGTCGCTCACTAAAACATAATTTTGGATCAAGGTGGCCGTACAGAAAATATTGTCAATCAGAGATGACGTACTCTCTGTTATGCGAGATGGGATGCATACAGAAGGTAAAGTACCTGCGGCAAGCATGGACGACAGAAAATCCAAAGATACAGAAGACTTTATATCCATCAAGTTTATATTAAAATCTCCCATAATAATTAATTCAGTCGACTGTTTTAGGATGGTATCCAGTAGATCATTAAGGGTGTGTAGAAACAGTGGAATAGAGCCACTAGGAGATCGATAAATAATACCAACAATTAAATCCTTACCTCCACATTTCATATCTACGAAAAGTGACTCAAAGACACCTTCGATATTTCTGGATAAATCCATTCTAAGAGAATATGGGAGATTATTAGAAATATACAAAGCAAGACCACCCTTGGCCATCTTTTGTCGATTCAGTCGTTCCATTTTATAACCTTGCAAATCCAAAAGCATATCATTTTTAGAATCTAAAAAAGTCTCGCATAAACCAACAACGTCAGGTAGCCCATCAGAAACAATCTGTTTTAGATGGTCAATTGAAGAACAAAGACCCTGGATATTCAACTGGAGCACTGAAAAATATCCATCCCGCTTGACAGCCTCCCTCAGACTAGAAACATATTTACTTATTACTGTGTGGTTCACTGCGGTCAAATCACTGTTGACATGTCCGATAGAATTATTGATAATGCTTAAAACATCTAACGGGTTATTTTCAAGCTCAAAAAGCCGTCCTACAACTGGGGGCATAAATCTCCATTTTTTGTGCCAATTCGTTTCATGTCATGGAAATACAGTTGGTTATAGATTTGTAAATAAATTTTTTTCTTTAGGGCTGATTGACCTTCAGTATTACCCTATACTGAAGTCAAGTTTAGTATATTTAAAAAAAGAAAAAAAGAGACACATTAATCTGATGTAATTCATCGCTAGTGCGCTACATGTCATTGCATGTTACATCTCAAACTAATGTTAAGAAATAACCAGTTCATCGATTACATTTCAAAACTAAATATCAAGTGGAAAATTGGCAAATAGAATTACAAAATAACATGTAAAAAACTAACTAACGTCAAAAATATATTTAAAAATTATTTAAATTGTATCCGTATCTACTTTTAATTTCATAAAGATCAAATTAACTCACGAATAAACCTCCCGTTTTTACTTGTTTAGCCTTCGCCCAAAAGTTTTAGAACTCGAAGGTCTTACTGTACGTAGATTTATGTTTTTTCTTATGCATTGTCATTTCAGTTATTTTCACGGTATGAAATGCATCGACGGTTAGTTCTTGACGATATCTTAGCCTCGATTGCTCGTCTTCCATCGTCCAAACGAAGTTTACGAACTTTTCGTGTTTCTGCAGACGAAAACGTTCAAATGTTGACAGCGTTGGTATTGCAGTTGATCCAGTGTGTAGTTGTCCTTCCAGATTGGTTAGCACCGAAAGGGGATAGTGAGAAGAAAAAGGACGAGGAAAGTGAGCCTAGAGGAAAATCAAAAGTAATATTTTAAGTTTTTATTATTATTATTTTTTTTAACAGCTTCCTTGAAAATAAAATGAAGAAAGAAAGCGAGGAGGCTAAAAGAAAGCCTGAACCTCATACAAAAGGCTGTTGAAAGTGAAGCGTCATATTAGAAATAGCTAACAGGGGATAATGAGAAAAACGAAAAAGAGAAAAGTGAGCCTAGAGGCAAATCAAAATCAATGTTTCTTTTTACAATGCTCTACCTTGAAATTAAAACAAACAAGGAAAGAGAAGAAGCTAAAAGAAAGCCTGAACCTCATACAAAAGGCTGTTGAAAGTGAAGCGACATATTAGAAATAGCTAACAGGGGATAATGAGAAAAACGAAAAAGAGAAAAGTGAGCCTAGAGGCAAATCAAAATCAATGTTTCTTTTTACAATGCTCTAGTTTGAAATTAAAACAAACAAGGAAAGAGAAGAAGCCAAAAGAAAGCCTGAACCTCATACAAAAAGGCTGTTGAAAGGGAAGTGACATATTAGAACTAGCTTACAGGGGATAATGAGAAAAACGAAAAAGAGAAAAGTGAGCCTAGAGGCAAATCAAAATCAATGTTTCTTTTTATAATGCTCTACCTTGAAATGAAAACAAACAAGGAAAGAGAAGAAGCTAAAAGAAAGCCTGAACCTCATACAAAAGGCTGTTGAAAGTGAAGCGACATATTAGAAATAGCTAACAGGGGATAATGAGAAAAACGAAAAAGAGAAAAGTGAGCCTAGAGGCAAATCAAAATCAATGTTTCTTTTTATAATGCTCTACCTTGAAATTAGAACAAACAAGGAAAGAGAAGAAGCTAAAAGAAAGCCTGAACCTCATACAAAAGGCTGTTGAAAGGGAAGTGACATATTAGAACTAGCTTACAGGGGATAATGAGAAAAACGAAAAAGAGAAAAGTGAGCCTAGAGGCAAATCAAAATCAGTGTTTCTTTTTATAATGCTCTACCTTGAAATTAAACAAACAAGGAAAGAAAAAATGCTAAAAGAAAGCCTGAACCTCATACAAAAGGCTGTTGAAAGTGAAGTGACATATTAGAACTAGCTTACAGGGGATAATGAGAAAAACGAAAAAGAGAAAAGTGAGCCTAGAGGCAAATCAAAATCAATGTTTCTTTTTACAATGCTCTACCTTGAAATTAAAACAAACAAGGAAAGAGAAGAAGCTAAAAGAAAGCCTGAACCTCATACAAAAGGCTGTTGAAAGGGAAGTGACAGATTAGAACTAGCTAACAGGGGATAATGAGAAAAACGAAAAAGAGAAAAGTGAGCCTAGAGGCAAATCAAAATCAATATTTCTTTTTATAATGCTCTACCTTGAAATTAAAACAAACGAGGAAAGAAAAAATGCTAAAAGAAAGCCTGAATCTCGTACAAAAGGTTGTTGAAAGTGAAGTGACAAATTAGAAATAGCTAAAAGGGGATAATGAGAAAAAATAAAAAAAGAAAGGTGAGCATAGAGGCAAATCAAAATCAATGTTTCTTTTTACTATGCTCTACCTTGAAATTGAAACAAACAAGGAAAGAAAAAATGCTAAAAGAAAGCCTGAATCTCATACAAAAGACTGTTGAAAGTGAAGTGACATATTAGAACTAGCTAACAGGGGATAATGAGAAAAACGGAAAAGAGAAAAGTGAACCTAGAGGCAAATCAAAATCAACGTTTCTTTTTACAATGCTCTACCTTGAAATTAAAACAAACAAGGAAAGAGAAGAAGCTAAAAGAAAGCCTGAACCTCATACAAAAGGCTGTTGAAAGTGATGTGACATATTAGAACTAGCTAACAGGGGATAATGAGAAAAACGAAAAAGAGAAAAGGGAGCCTAGAGGCAAATCAAAATCAATGTTTCTTTTTACAATGCTCTACCTTGAAATTAAAACAAACAAGGAAAGAGAAGAAGCTAAAAGAAAGCCTGAACCTCATACAAAAGGCTGTTGAAAGTGAAGTGACATATTAGAACTAGCTAACAGGGGATAATGAGAAAAACGAAAAAGAGAAAAGTGAGCCTAGAGGCAAATCAAAATCAATGTTTCTTTTTATAATGCTCTACCTTGAAATTGAAACAAACTAGGAAAGAAAAAATGCTAAAAGAAAGCCTGAATCTCGTACAAAAGGTTGTTGAAAGTGAAGTGGCACATTAGAAATAGCTAAAAGGGGATAATGAGAAAAAATAAAAAAAGAAAGGTGAGCATAGAGGCAAATCAAAATCAATGTTTCTTTTTATAATGCTCTACCTTGAAATTAAAACAAACAAGGAAAGAGAAGAAGCTAAAAGAAAGCCTGAATCTCATACAAAAGGCTGTTGAAAGTGAAGTGACATATTAGAACTAGCTAACAGGGGATAATGAGAAAAACGAAAAAGAGAAAAGTGAGCCTAGAGGCAAATCAAAATCAATGTTTCTTTTTACAATGCTCTATCTTGAAATTAAAACAAACAAGGAAAGAGAAGAAGCTAAAAGAAAGCCTGAACCTCATACAAAAGGCTGTTGAAAGTGAAGTGACATATTAGAACTAGCTAACAGGGGATAATGAGAAAAACGAAAAAGAGAAAAGTGAGCCTAGAGGCAAATCAAAATCAATGTTTCTTTTTACAATGCTCTACCTTGAAATTAAAACAAACAAGGAACGAAAAAATGCTAAAAGAAAGCCTGAATCTCGTACAAAAGGTTGTTGAAAATGAAGTGACAAATTAGAAATAGCTAAAAGGGGATAATGAGAAAAAATAAAAAAAGAAAGGTGAGCATAGAGGCAAATCAAAATCAATGTTTCTTTTTACTATGCTCTACCTTGAAATTAAAACAAACAAGGAAAGAGAAGAAGCTAAAAGAAAGCCTGAACCTCATACAAAAGCTGTTGAAAGTGAAGTGACATATTAGAACTAGCTTACAGGGGATAATGAGAAAAACGAAAAAGAGAAAAGTGAGCCTAGAGGCAAATCAAAATCAATGTTTCTTTTTACAATGCTCTACCTTGAAATTAAAACAAACAAGGAAAGAGAAGAAGCTAAAAGAAAGCCTGAACCTCATACAAAAGGCTGTTGAAAGTGAAGTGACATATTAGAACTAGCTAACAGGGGATAATGAGAAAAACGAAAAAGAGAAAAGTGAGCCTAGAGGCAAATCAAAATCAATGTTTCTTTTTATAATGCTCTACCTTGAAATTAAAACAAACAAGGAAAGAAAAAATGCTTAAAGAAAGCCTGAATCTCGTACAAAAGGTTGTTGAAAGTGAAGTGACAAATTAGAAATAGCTAAAAGGGGATAATGAGAAAAAATAAAAGAAAGGTGAGCATAGAGACAAATCAAAATCAATGTTTCTTTTTATAATGCTCTACCTTGAAATTAAAACAAACAAGGAAAGAAAAAATGCTTAAAGAAAGCCTGAATCTCATACAAAAGGCTGTTGAAAGTGAAGCGACATATTAGAAATAACTAACAGGGGATAATGAGAAAAACGAAAAAGAGAAAAGTGAGCCTAGAGGCAAATCAAAATCAATGTTTCTTTTTACAATGCTCTACCTTGACAATAAAACAAACGAGGAAAAGGAGGAAGCTAAGCGAAAAAAAAAGTTATAAGAAGGGTATTCTGAAAGGTGGGGACAAAATAGAAACAACTAAATGGGGATCGTGAAAAGAAAAAAGAAAAGGAAATTGAGTGCATGGCCAAATCAACTGTAAGATTTTCCTAAAAAGAGAACCAAAAAGGAAAGAGAGGAAGTTAAAAATAAGTCTGAACCTAATAAAAAGGGTTGTTGAAAGTGAGGCGAAATAATGGTAACAGCTAAAAGGCATAAATAATTTCTTTGACCACACTGCTTTTTCCATTTTCTTGCTTAATTTTTCCTAAAAGGAATAGTAAAAAGAATAAAGAAACAAGGAAAGGGTGGAAGTTAAAAGAAAGTAAGAAGTAAGCAAGAAGAGATGCTCAAAGCAGGGTGGCAGAACAGAAAGAGCTAAAAACAGCTAAAAGGAGATAGTGATAGGAACAAAGAAGAGGAGTCTTGAGGCAAATCAAAAATAATATTTTAACTTTATTTTTGTAGAGCTCGTTCATTAAAAGTGAATAAGGAAGGAAAGGGAGGAAGTTAAAAGCAAGAAAAAACGTAGTAAGAAGGTTGTCTAAAGGATTGTGAAAGCGTGATAAACCGCTAAAAAGCGTGCGTCCGAATTTATCTTATCCTGAGACTTAATGACTGAATGCGAGGGAATTTTTCAGCTAATCCCTTCTGAGCTTCGAAGTAAGTTTTCGCCAAAATTATTTTTAGTCTGAAATTTAAAGATTGAACCAGATCTGGAAGAGTGGGGAAGTGGATTGGCTGATATGCAAAAATAGAGGGGGTCGGGCAGTAGGCATATTAGAAAGTATCTTTTTATCTAGCACAAATCCGAAAAACAATTCGAACTTTATTTTTATTTTTTCAACTTCACGTTTTGTGAAACTTGTTTTCAAAATCCAAATTAACAAGTTCTGAATTTTTTGGGACATCAGGGCCTAGATTTCCTCGACAACTTTACTCTTCAGGGACAAATTGTTTTTGAAACGCTTTATTTCATAGGAAATGCAACTGAAGTTTATCTATGAGAAAAAGAACCGATGCCCTATCATTACCCTGAAAAATGATGACGTCAACAACGTGAATGTCTCGAAGTAGGTACATTAGCAAGTATAGGAGTATGACTGATCCAAATTTGAAAAACAACAGGAATTATGTGACAAGCATTGTGTATTACTTCTTTTTTGGTTTCACGTTTAGTGAATATTTCTATTTAAAATTAGTAAGTTCTGAGTTTTGTGGGGCGCCAGGGCCTCTGATTTGCCCGACAACTTTACTCTTCTGGGGCAAATTGTTTTTGAAACACTTCATTTATTCAGATTCCTTACTCAAACTCTACAAGTTATGGTAAGACACTCAATTAATTCCAAACAGTTAGGCAAAAAAAAAAATAATTATATATATTGTCAGAAATTTTCTGGTTGGTTTTTAACAAACATACCTTCAATTGAAATCCCAAAATTTTTAAGTTAAAGTTACGTTTGTTCTCATTTTTATATATTCTTCAGGGTAACCAATGCCATGTAGAATTATCCAGAAAAATAAATCTGTAAATGTTATTTTTAACTAATTTACATAACAGGCATAGTATTCTATTTTTATTTAGAAAAAAAAAGTTTAATGACAAAAGAATTTGTTGGCTTTAGAAAATGGAAAGAATTTGTTGGCTTTTAGAAAATGGATAGAATTTGCTGGCTTTTAGAAAATGGATAGAATTTGTTGGCTTTTAGAAAATTTTAAAAGACCTTGAGTTCAAGTTTAAAATTTTAAATATTCCTAATCCTGTAGGATAACACTGCGATGCAGTTGCACGTATGGGTTCCCCTTTTAAACCCAAGTTAAGTGTTCTTGTGTTTCCTCTATTATTGTTTCATGTGTTTTCCTTTAAAGGGAATGCGTTTTCCTTTTCTCCTTGGGATAAAATATCTAATTTCGACTAATTTCTAGGTTGACAAAGAATCATATATATGCAAGAAGTGTGAAATGGCCATAGCAACAGCTGCCAATTTCCTGTCTGCATTCCTGGGGAAATGTGCCTCAAAAAGCGAGGAAATCGACTATCGACCTCTGTTCGAAAATTTTGTTCAAGATTTGCTTGTTACTGTTAACAAACCGGAATGGCCCTCTTCCGAACTTTTATTGAGTCTTCTTGGTCAGCTCCTAGTAAGTACAAGTCAGTTCCTAAGAAATTCAAGTCAATAATGACTAAGACCACACTGCTTGTCAATCAAGGAAAATATGATAAGTTAATGGGAAATTTTCTAAAGACGGTTTCCTTTAACTTTTAAAGGTAATCTGTAGTCTTGAAGGATGCCAGATAAATTGAATTTTTTATTTCAACTGGAGTTGTATCCCATACACAGGGGGCAAATTTCTAATTACAAAAGAAGCTCTAACCATATTTCTAACTCAATTATTATATTATACCCAACATGACCTCATCTTCTATATGAATTATTTTTGTTTTTGTCGTATGTTTTGGAACTTACAAAAAGATGCAGTTACAGTAATTTCCTTTCAAATGAGTTTTTAAATATCTCCCTTTCGACGTTCTGATGTCCTGCTAGCGGTGAAAAAAAGAAGACCTTTACAAAACATGATGCTACAATGCCTCGCTAGCGGTGAAAAAAAGGGTAAAAATAAAAATAAAACATCAGTACCACCAATGTGAAGAAGCGACCAAGTTTTCTGTCTAGTGTTTCGCCATGGCGTTTCTGTTTCTGATGGCGTACTATTTGTTTCCACCCGACGCTATTTTTGAGGGATTTCAGGCTTTTTTCTCGGAATTCCGATAAATACATGTTCGCAACAAATTTTTACTATTGCTATTAACCGAAACCGTTGTTATTATTCCTAAATCAGCTGCAAATGACAATTGTTTCTCACTTGACAATTTTTTTATAACGCATTCCTAGATTTTTGGCTATGGTAGATTCGGTCTTCACTAGGTTGCAGCTGCTGCTGCAATCATGGTGGATGTTGGATTCGATGCTCCTCATGTATCATGACTATGGTGATCACTATCAATTGAAAACACATTTTTCGAAAGAAGAGGAAAGTACATTATTGAAATATTTATATGTGAAACTAGTAGCTTGATAAACATAGTAAGAATACATTCGAAAAATTTAGAGAATTTTTTGATTGCGACAGTGAAACAAAAGGCGAAACAAAGAAACCAATAAGAACAAAATTACATTAAGAAGAAAACTAAAATAAGAAGAAAAAAGAAAAATGAATAAGAAGAAAATTAAACTAAGAAAAAAACTAAACTTAAGAAGAACGCTAAACTAAGAGGCAGAAAAGGAAGCAAAAGAAATCTATAAGAAGAAAACTAAACTGAAAAAAAAACTAAACTGAGAAAAAAAAAAAACTAAATAAAAAATCCATTCGATAAAAGAACGCGGGTAAAACGCAACCCTTTGGTGGCAAAAATGGATTGATCTCTGCTTGGTCGATCTGCGGAGGTCGGTCTCAGCTGCCGAAAGTCCAGAAAGGCATAGAGATTATGCATGAGCGTATCCAATTTATCCAACAGGAACAATAAGAGGTAAAACGTTGTATTCAGTTTCTGTTATCATATTTCAGACGCATTAAGGAGTCCACTCCACGTGGACTCACATGAACACTCCACAGCTTCATTAAGGAGTATTAATGAACAATAGACGATATGTTATTAGTCTCTTGGACAATAAACCTTAACTGCATAAATATGTTGAATATCTTATTGTTTAACTCGAGCACATATGACAGTGATGATTCTGGCCTATCTTGCGCCAGGGCCAAAATCTTGATTAGCACCCCATCCACCGAAAATTTTGTGGCCAAATTTTAACAAAATTTTCATTTATTAACAAAATTATCTTCAATTTATTAATTAATTGATAATTTATTTTTTTAATAATTATTATCGTAATTTAATTATGATTATTATTATTATTATTTATTTTTTTTTAAGAAAGAAAATGTTTATTCATTAACAATAGACATTACAAAACCTGAACCAAAGCTTGTTTAGGTAAATAGTCACCCCACTAGGCCTATATATAAATTAACTTATGAAAGGTGACGACAATTAAACACCAAAAACAAAACAAAAAATGACAAAAAAAGCAAATCAAAACCATTTGGTACCTCTCATCATCAATCCATCAAACCAAAAAAAATCAAACAATTTGATTAACTTAATTGTCTAATAATTTTTTCTTCTTGATTTATTTTTATTTTATTAGTTAATTGATGATTTATTTTTCATTATCTTAATTTAATGATTATTTAATTTATTTTATTTTTAATTTATTTTCTTAATTTATTAATAATTTATTATTTACTTTCATATATTAACCGCGCACTTTATAAAATATTTTTTTTTTAATTACAAAACGATTATAACCATTAGTTTATTTATTTGACATTATGCGCCCGGGGTTATTACCCCCTCTGTCACCTCCCCCTAAAACCGTCACTGTCATTTAAAAGCTAAACGGTTGTTTAGGGGTGAAAAAAGTTATAATGTCTGTCGTGGTAATTTTATTTTAGGTAATTAAACGAGTAGCAGTTTTACGTGCCTATCTTATGGCAAACTGCACGTCTGCTTGCCTGACAGACGGTGTAGTCCAATATTGTGTTTTGAATTGCCTCGCCGTTTGACAAATGGTGCCTCAGAAGGGAGTGAATGGGTTTACCTGTAAAATATGTAAATGAAAAAAAAATATGGATATAATATCAGCGTATCTGTGTATAATTTGATAGTAAATAATTTCTAAAAAAAAACACTTCTAATATATTTTTGTTTCAATTACAATTTGGTAGTTTAGAGTACCTATTTTTTAGGTCAACAATTTCGTGACAAAAACTGTTGAAATGAGTCTGCGTGTTGCCTCTTTGGATTATTTGGGTGTTGTTGCTGCTAAACTACGAAAAGACGCTGTCACATCTCATAAGAAGAATGATCTCATTGATGACATCATCAAAGACGCCATCACTGACTGGGAAGAGTCGGAGAATGACGTCTTGAAGTATTTAAAGGTATGCGTAAAATGCAGGAGCTCTCTTTGTTGTCTTATGGTTTTCCTTTTTTTAACTTGAGCTTTGATTTTATTGAAGAATTTAGCTTTTGAATTGTGTATGAAGTTTCAGTTGACTGATAAATCTAGTATGGATCCCTCTTTCTCGGGCTATAATGACTGAAAGGTGAAAGGTTGATTCCAACTGGACCAGATAAATCTACCGTATGTGGGTGTTAAAAAAATGCGAAAAGAACTTAAATCCTTGTGTTGAGTGAAAATTCTAATTATAAAACTGAATAATACACATTTTTGATTTGAAATAGCGACCCTTTGCTAAAAAAAGGGAAAAACAAATCGTAAAGGATTATTATCATATATTTATTATGATAATATTTATAAGTAATATTTATAATATAGATAAATATATTTATATATTTACTCTTTATTCTTGTTTTGACAGAACAAACCTATTATCTCACTTGAATGTAGTATACCAAAATCAGAACTTTCAATAAATATGCCGATTCTAATTGCTTTTTCCCTCTTAATTTTAAACCAATTATATAGAGGAGTATCCATTGGCAAGAACTGTAATTCCCTACTTTATCAGTTTCTATACTCTCTGGTAAGCTGTACAAAGTATGGCTCGATACCAATTTCTAGGACTGTAATGAAAGAAAGGTTAAGATAGCTAAGCCATGCTTTACAGATGAATGGTGAAAGATTGCCAAAGATATTTCCAGCCCTTTTGGGCACACCCTTCGTTTCGCTTAGCCCAAGATCAGCATTTGATTTCCATTAGCTTCGTAAAAAGTAAAAAGATGTTGATGGTCTTGAGAGAAGCGGACCTAAACCCAACTACGTAAAGTTAATGTAAACTGTGTAAGGGCGTCAGCGAATTGTCTTCCTCTATCTAATCATTATGTTAAGGGGTTTTACTCCTTACCTCGAAGATTATACCTCTTTTAAATTTCCTTTATGAACTCTTGGCACACTATTCGAGGAAGTCCTGCTTTTCTTTTAGTTCTAGCTGGGTCCACTATCCTTTATGCTTCCGTTTATTGACTTTAACTTATGAGGATTTTAATTTATTTATATTTTGAATTGTTTATTTGTATTTGTTTATCATTTCTATAATAAATCAGATGAATTCAATTCTTTTTTTTTTTTTTTTTATGTCTCTGCTACTTTTTCTAACAAGTCACTGCAGTACCAAGCCACCCGAGGCCGATACAGCTGCACACGCTGCTCCATCCATTGCTCTTCAAAGCTTCCTTCTTTACACCTTCCCATAAATTCCAATTTCCTTTAACGCGTAAAACTGAGATTCTCGGGCGCCCCACTCTTGCTTACCTTACTGCTGGACAAAAAGACCCGGCTCTATTAAATCCCCAGGGGGTAGAAGATACTATATTGCTTTATCCCCTCCACCCTGAGAAAACAATAAATAAAAACTGGCATTTTATCACATTTCTTTTAGTGGTAGGGGGGGGGGGAATGACACTCCTAAAAAACAGCTTTTCCTAAACCTCCCTCCTGGAGATGCTTCTAAATGAATGGAGAGGAGCTAGTAATAAAGATAGTCAACACTTTCTGCTAAATCAACGCTACTGCATTGGCTGGTGTTTGTATGATGATATTCCCAGAGAACATGGGAAGCATTTTAAACAGTAAAAAAAATCTCTACTTTAAGGAGGGAACAACTGAGCTTGAAAAGGAGGAGCGTAGAACTGAGATCCTCGAATGTCTTCTTCTTGATTACCTTGCTGTTGGTTGTAAGGACGACCCGGCTCTATTAAACGCTAGACAATTTTACTTAGCTCAGTGGTATAAGGACGCAGCACTAGAAGTTACGTGTTCGATTATAATGAATGGTCAGTTAAAGCCTCAGCCAAGTGATTTACAGCAAACGCCAAAAAAGGAGAAGAAGGAAAAACGGCGGAAGAAGAAAAAGAGAAAAGGTATTTTGGGCTCCACTTTTATTGATATTTTTATTTATTTTGCTTTTATTTTATCTACTTAATTACTTGCTTCATTTTACGTAATTGTTGTTTTTTTTATCGTCTTGCCCGTGAGGGCCAGACAATCAAAAAAAGTTTGAGACATGAGGTTTTACATATCCTTATTGGTGAATCGTTATCGTCGGTTTTCTTCTTACTATACCCAAGTGCAAATCAACCCTGACAATTCAACTTACCCAGAATTCAACCCAAGTAACACCTTACAGGAACAATAATTCTGCCCATGAATAATATATCGAAACAAAATTATAATCAACAACATTTTTTCATTTCTTGTAAACTATCGTGTTCTTAGAAGTGGAAGTTTCAGAGTTTTTACCGGGTATTTGTGCTATAGGGGCTAAAGGAAACGAACAATTTACTTTTCGGGAAAGGGGAGAACAACCTTTAACAGGTGCCAAAAATAGACAAATTATGTGGAAATCAATGGAAAAATCACACGAGATATTTTTGGAGAGAGTGAGGGGTGATAGAAGTCCCAAGTCACCACCCCTTTGCAGCATTTGTTGAGGAAAAATGGCTGAGGTCTTGAAATCCTGAGGACAGGGGTTCGAGTTCTGGTCTTGCGGGTTATTTGGTTTGGAACGGGTGTCAATGGTCCGGCTCTGTAAACTCAGCCAGAGTCGACCCAGCTCTAAATGCATACCTGGATAAATATGGAGGAAAACATGGGAAGCGTTGGATGATTTGCCCCCAGCCACGCATTGTACTCCTGGCCGAAGGCAGAAAATCAGGAGATCAATACCTGCGCTACACAGACTGCGGCGTTTTTTTGTTATTTCAACGGCTATTTTAAGCAT
Organism: Artemia sinica; assembly: GCA_027921565.1. Classification (NCBI taxonomy): domain Eukaryota; kingdom Metazoa; phylum Arthropoda; class Branchiopoda; order Anostraca; family Artemiidae; genus Artemia; species Artemia sinica. The sequence continues at coordinate 41,738,972 of CM051259.1, read as the reverse complement.
ATAACATTGTTCTTAAACTCACTCTTAGGCCGGTTGATTATGTCACGTTCGTGCAAAGGGTAAAGAACCTATTTGTAACTAGGGTGGGTTGCGAGGATGGTGAGATAAGAGAAAAGTAGTTTTTGTATCAAAAGCTCCAAATTCTAACTATTTCTGTGTTTGAAAAAAAAGAGATATAACACATCTTGGAAAAAACACAAACTTCTGCTTATTTTTGAAACTAAATGAGTCATGGGGAAAGAAACTGAACCGATTTATAAAGTATACCTCTTTAAATCAGATGAGTTTAAAACCCAGTTTGCCCCAAAATCTCACGTAATACCCTTGAATTACCACCACTGATATAAGTGTAGGGAAAATTGGCAGATACAATTAGTTAACGGTTGAATGACTACGCGGCCTTAAGTGTCATGGGTTTTCACAAAAAAAGAAGTTTGAGAATCCCTGCTTAGAAGTATGTGATAAAGTATGTACTTATATAAAATATGTTATACATAGTAATAACATGCAATATGTCGATTATATTCTTATCTTTCAAATAAATACCTGGTTTGGATTTTATCCGCCTTTCATATATGACTTAATTGTTACAGTATAACATCAAACCAGAAAAATTTCAATAAATTTAATTCAAAAGCTAAAAGTTGTACATTGTTGTTATATGACAAATTCTAAGACTATCTATTTCTAATCAATGACGATTTTCCAGCCAAGTATTCGTTCCTAATTTCAACATAAAGGAAAGCAAATTATTTTGGAGTGTAAATTTCGAATGTCCATTTAACAAAAACAAAACATGTAAAGAAAAAGAAAAAAGGTAAGTATTGGAGAGATTGCTGGAATACAGTGGCGTCAATTTGGGTAGTGCAGGGGTATATATGTAACCGCAACGCTGTAATGTAACCTTATTATAACCCAACTAATGTAAAATTTTATATTCTTCTTTTGTTAAGCCCTGCCTTATAATAGACAAACATCTATTTATTTTATTTGGCTTTTTAACAGTCTGTTTACATTTTACTCATGTTTTTTTTTTAATGGAATAATCTCTTGCTTGTGGTGTTATATTAGTTTTCCAGATAATGGTGCTTACTCAATACGACCTGGTGTGCCATTGGCTATTTTATTGGGATGATATAGGGTTGATTTTGGGGTGTTTGGTTGAGTTTTGGCTATTGATGCACTCTTATAATCATGTAAAGGTACGCCCTGAGTCAAAACTTTGCTTACTAAATTGTCATTTGACGAAACAGTCAGATTCTTATTTTGTTTTTAAAATCTTGTTAAACCTGCTGTTTCCCATTTATTATGCTAAATATTTTTTTTCCGCTATATAATTTGCTGTTTTTGATTTATACTTTTTTTTTATAATCCTTTCGACTTTGCCTGATGAAATTTATTTGTGATGTTATCGATCCTTAACGTAACTTACCCCCGCCTGTTCTTTAAGAGGCATTCAGGGCGGCAGTGAAAAGTTTCAATCGGCCGTCACTGTCATCCCAGCTACCACTGGGGAAGTGTTTTGGATAGTTAGGTGCTAGTATATGAATTACATAATTTACTTACCGCCATTTTCGTTGATCACGTCTAATCACATTTCTGGACCTTTCTCGTTCGTGTGTCCTATGACGCGGGTTTTTGGCCTCCCATTCCTTTTGTGCCCAGGGGTTGCCACTTGGCATGTGGAATAGATCACCTACGTACCGCCATGTTTGTTGGTCACGTCTAACCACATTTCTGATCCTCTTTCGTTTATATGTCCTCCAAAGCGGTTGCCACTGGAGAATTATCTTGGACAGTCTAGTGCTGGAATGCGAATTGTATGATTTGCCTACCGCCATCTTCATTATCTAACCAGATCTCTTATGCCATCTCTGACCCTGCGCCATTCATTTGTTCTTAGAAGCGTGTTTTTCGACCTAGGTCGCCGTCTTGTACCCTCTGGTTACCATGGAATAAGTGTGTCTTCGTTTTGATTTTGGCATGGGTATTACATGAAGTACCTCTGTCTTCGAAGTCTGATCACAATAGATACGTCTGTTTAACTCGTTTGACGAATTTTCATTTTGGTTAATCTGTTCGTCCATTTAATATCCTTTGCTGGAAGTTGCTTTCATACGCAGAGAGGTATTTCTCGTGATAAACTGTACGTTTTAGGCACTCAACTGGGTACTCAACTGGCTCTCAGCTGAGCGAGTATGTGGTAAAAGACACAACCACAACAAATTGAACCAACAAAGAAAACGAATAAGGGCATACGAAGTGTAAGAAAAAAAAATCACTGAATGAGCAGATGGGACCATTCGTGTAGATTTCGGCGTATTTTTCTATTATGCTTCGCTATTCGTCTAGCGACGGTGACGTCAGGGTCTGCGACTTTAAATTTTTCTATTACATGCGAATTCCTATACCACGGAGGCAGACGAAGCAAATACTTCGCAAAACGAAAATACATCGCTCTGATTTTATTCTGGTCAGTTTTAGTGAAAAGTTTCCAGAAGGGCGTGGCATATAAAATGAAAGGAAGAGCGATGGCGTTATACAAGCTTGTTAGAAGCAGCCGGTTGAATCGGAGTTGCACGATACAATTGAAGCGTTTGACACTGAAATTCGTCGTTTAAGCTGTTCGAGGAGACGTTTTTGGGTGTGGCGGATAGACGACCCTATGGGTAAACCTAGATAAATGTGGTGATCCACTGGCTGGACAGAGTTAGGATCAAGGGCTATGGTAGGAACACAAAAAATCAGTTTTCCAATTGAATAGGACGATTTCCGATTTTGAAGAGTTGAACTGAAGTCCAACTTTAAGATATTCGTGTTCAAGGATTTCGAAGATATCAATTATCCGCTGAAGGGTTCGGCTAAGATTAAGTATGTCGTCCGCGTAACATACCAAAGACAAGTTAGCAGATGACAGAATCAGCGAAGATGGACATTGATCTTGTGCATCAAGGACACAGTTATTGAAAAGATCGAGAGAGGTGACTACTCCTTGACGCGCTCCTTTCTTGACTGGAACTAGTCCGGTGCGTGGAATGGTGGTCAAACCCTTGTCAGGAGGTAGCTTCAGTCGGATCCTTAATCTAGAATATAGATTCCTGAGAGAACGAATGACAGCTAGATTTAACCCACGTTTACCGGCCTTCAGAAGCATCGCAGCATGGATTAGAGAGTCGAATGCGCGTCTAATGTCGTGTCCTGCCAAAGAAAGGCTCTCTCCAGAAGATTCGGCATCTATCAAGACATTAGCAACGACTGTTAACGCATCAGAACATCCAGTTCCTCTGATGCGGAGGAGTGTAGCATACTTTTTCGAGATCCTGTATAAACAGTAACTTGAAGAGCTTGCGCAGTGACGTAGCTACAGTTATCGGACGGAATGATGTACATTGAATTTCAGATTTTCCCTTTTTAGAAATGGGAGTCAGATCTTCGATGCAGAAAGAGGCAGGAACAATCCCTTGAGTGAAAATCCTCTGCATAAGCAGAGAGAGATGTGCCGCGAGAAGTTTACCTCCGTGCTTCAAGTGGATCGCACTGACTTTGTCATTGCCCTATGAGCCTTTCCATTTGAGTCTACGGATGGCATCTTCAACAGAGCGGGTACTGACGATAAAATCTTCGTCGGGATGAGAAGATAGAATTTGATCTAAGGCAGCCTCGAAGATTGTTCGATGGAGGGTCGGGGGCTGAGAACTCCGATTCGTAATAGGCATACCATTCATCTTCAGGGATTTCGGCTGGGGATGGTGACGAAGAATTTGTTGCAGAACGAGAGACAAACCTGAAGATCATATTTCTATCTTGTTTGGCACGGGCAGAATAACGATTGACTAGATTTTTCCGATGCCGAGCCAGGACCTTAGAAAACTTTCACTTCGTGAAAATGCTGTCCATAATTCCCGTATTCGGACGCCCACACTCTTTCCATACTGAAAACCAAAATTTTGCTTCACTACATGAAATGACGAGATCTGGATTTGACGACCACCCGGGAATGATTCCTTTACGAATTCGTTGCAAAGGAACAGCTTGTTTTTCTGCGAAGCGGAGAGCATGGCAGATTTCTGCACAATATATATCTAGACAAATCGAAACCTCTTTGAGGTAACTGGAGTGAATTCTGAAGGAAATGAAATGGGACGCTGATTTTATTCAGGACTGAATCTACCGACTCGATGAATAGGGCTTGATCGATTTTCACCCAGTCACGACGGTGTCGAGGTGCTGAAGGAGCAAGAGGTGTGGTTTGGTGACCAGAAGATGGCATACCGACAGAGCAAGTTATGGGAAGATGATGAGACAACTGATAATCAAACACAACCTTTACTATATCCGCTCGCAAATCTGACGATACTACAACGTGGTCCAGGTTGGAAGTTCGCGAGGACGTGTGAACATACGTAAAATCGGACGATTTATCTGAAACACACAAGAAATCACTAAATAAACCCTTAACTAGTGTTGTACACGGTGACGCTTGAGAATTTGGCTCGGACAGGTTACAATTAAAGTCACCGGCTATAATGCAAGGTAAACCTAAGCGCCGAATTTTGTCTATACATGAACCTAGTTTTCCACAAGATAGCGCAAACAAGCGTTCAGACTGGTCATTATTGTAGTCTGTGGGAAGATACACACTAACACACACAGAACAATCCACTCTCACAGCTAGATAATAATCATTTGCTTCGAAAATACTAGACCGGAGAGCTGATTTCACAAATGCAACAATTCCACCCGAGGATCGGCCTATATTGTTCAGCTGTTTAGCGGGTACACAATAAGTTGTCGTATCCTCAAGCTCAAGTATGTTCAGACCATGTTTAGTAACAAAATGTTCCTGGAGACAAATCACACTAAACTCAGAACAGAGGCTTTCCAGAACCGGAATTTTATTAATAAAAGAGCCGTTTATATTCTGCAATAGAATAGTTGTGACGAGGTCATTAGTTCGAGGGTTTACGGTTTTTCGGGCACTTCACACTATACACAGAACAATCCACTCTCACAGCTAGATAATAATCATTTGCTTCGAAAATACTAGTATGACCCTGCTTCTTGCAACCGACGCAAAAGGCTGCCTTCTGACACGGGGTATCGGACGTAGATTTGTGATTGGCGGAGCCGCATTTAGAGCACAAAGAACTGTTCTTACAATCTTCAGCTAGGTGACCGATTGCGTGGCAGTTAAAGCAGCGCCGAGGTAAGAACACGAACTTTTCAACTGGGAGGCGTTCATATCCGATTTTCACTGAAACTTTGAGAAAGGTATCGAGGTCGTTTCGTGTTGGGAAGTAGACTTTAAATGTTCGAGACTTGCCCCACTGTAGGGTTTTAGTGTACTTGGGAAATTAGCTGTTTTAGAGACTGTTCGTCTAGATCCTCCGGCACTCGCTTGATGGCAGCTGAAAAAGCAGGTTCTTTGAGGGAGATGTTGTGCGACGGTTTCGGACGTTTAGCTGCATTCACTATCTGGCTCGCGGTTTGCTTGGAACGAACCACGAGTTTCCACTCGGTATTAGAGCGGCGTAACTCGGTTATATCGCCATCTGGACATGGGTATAGTTTGTCGATAAATGCTTTGCCTTCGCTTGGGCATTTTAAGTCTGTTGGAGGGTCTTTGAGTATCACAGAGTAAAGTGGCCTCGGGGGTGCGGTTTGGGACTAATGAGATTTGTCTGGCAGGGTGACTGTAGAGCGGCTAGTATTTAGCATAAATCCATCCAATTTTCTGGAGAGTTCGTTTACTCTGGACACCACTGTAGCGTGAACTGTCTCGCCGACGGCAGGTACTTCACACGGACTAAATATCACAAATTTCAGGATCGGGACATTTTGCTTTGCCGCAGAGACTAGTGACTTGCACATATCAGTAATGTTGTCCTCATCTTTGATATACGAAACCATCCGGCTTTGAATGTCCAACTCGCTGTGAAGGGTCTTTTTAGCTTGCATGATTGTATTATGTTCGAAATAGTTTATTGTGCTTTTCACAATCTGATCGAATTTCACCCCTTCAGTGAGTGATCTGCTCAAAAAGTTAAGAACTGGGCTGAATACCAGCTTTTCAGTCATCACTTTCACTCAAAAACAGCCAAAGTCCACTGAATCACACAATACTAGGAATAAGGGAAGTGTCGGGACCCGCTCATCTATTCCCCGCAATTCAAGGGTAACTAAATACCGGCAGTTACTTACGGCGCTTGCGGCAGTAACCCTCCCCTCTTCTGCTTATTGCCTAATATATGTTATCAGTAATCTGTTCTGGAAACTACTTTTGAATTTTGGCACTGTAAAATTCGGGCGCACTTTCCACAGCGCAACGATCAAGCTCTGGCAACGCTGCTAGATGTAGAATTCATTTCGGCCATATTGTCAAAAATGAAAAATTCAGTAATAATACGAAACGAAGGTTTACCGTCCGGATTTATATATCAGTCGAATCGCCAATTTTTTGGTAGTCGATTGATACCAAACTCGTTCGAAACAAATGACTCCTTCCGTTTGAACAAATAATAGTGTTTGCTGAGCTTCATTTTTTTTGCAAGGGGTTCGGAATGATACAACCTGATTTTTTTTATTATTAATGGTCATGCAGTTAACGAGACACCACTCCTGTACTCTATTCAGAAGGATTTGAGTAGAGGTGACGACGGATGGTAAATTAGGGCCGGTGATGATAAAGTTGCTATCATCAGCAAAAAGTACTATGTGCACTGATGGAACCAGGTCCATAACCAAATCATTAATATAAAGCAGAAAAAGTATTGGACCAAGAACAGAGCCCTGCGGGACGCCCCTCCGGACAGGTAAGGGATGCAAAGTCACCCCACCCAGACTCACACTCTGTACTCTACCAGAGAGATAAGAGCCGAACCATGAGAAAGGAACTCCACGAATCCCTAAGTTGTTGAGTTTACTTAATAAAACACAGGGATCAACCATGTCAAATGCCTTAGGAAAATCCATGTCAAAGGCCTTAGTATTTTTAAGGTCAAGTTGGGAACGTATAAACTGTGTGGCGTCGATTAGTACATGAACAGTTGACAATTTGTAATGGAAGCCATAATGATGAGGAGAAATCAACGAATCTGAAGGATGAATCCCAAATAAAAAGGGAGAAAGAACTCGGAAGATAATTCTCTCGAGCGCTTTAGATATAACTGGGAGAAGTGAGATTTGACGACAATTACTTATCTCAGACGGATCGCCCTTTTTATGAATCGGGATGACAAATGCTGATTTAAATATTTCTGGGAAGACTCCATTGGTCATAGACAGGTTTTCTATGTGCACAATGGGTTCACAAACATTGGAAGATACGGTCCTAAGAAGCTTAATACTTATGCCAAAGAAGTCAGGTGTACTACTATTAGAGAGAGATTCGATAACTTGAAGCACCTCTACTATCAGTTGGAGAGAAAAAAATGGATCTGGGATTCTTGCTTGGGTGTTCTGACTGGGAGGGGGAATAGGATTTAGCATTTGGAATATTAGTGAAATAATTATTAAAAGTATCCGGTACTGAAATTGGGTCAATTAATCTGCCACTGATGTCCTTAATGTTAATAGGTATAAACCTTGAATTCCTGTTTTTTTTAAAGAATTTCATTTATTGTGGACCAAATTTTTTCCAAGTTCCCTTCGCAGTGAGAGATTTTTTAATAATAATAATAATATTTTTTGCTTCCCGGACGAGTTTGGTATATAAGTTTTTGTATTTTATAATTAGTTAGGTCAATAACGCTATTGGTTTTGCAAGCTAACTTATATAGGTCATTTTTATGGTATGAAGAGATTATCAGGCTATTGGACATACAGGGGCGTATATGGGTAGATTTTCGGTGATTTACGGACTGGAAAGGATAAACTGATAAGATTAATAAAGGTTAACCATTTGTGGCTGAATTAACATCCTGACAATCCAAAACCTTGGACCAGTCAAAGGATTTCAAACGATCCGTGAACCGGTTCATATTCACAGTATTATATATTCTATTAGACGTAGGGGTATTAGTTCTAGATGGTTTAGTAGTTGGTAGGGAGGTTAGGGAGAGATAGATTGGAAAGTGGTTTGACAGATCAGAGATATTATTTTGGAGGACAGGTGGTTTCCCAGGGAAGTGGATACAAAAGTGTTATCAATTACAGTAGCTGTAGACCTCATAGGATCAACTCTAGTAGGAAAAAGTATTGTGGGAAGAAGACCATTGGAGGTAAATGTTTCAAAGAAGGTATCACAATTATTATTACTGCTAACATTTAGTAAATTACAATTTAAGTCCCCAAAAACTATTGCCTTCTTTTGTGGTAAATTGATAAAACTAGAAAAATCAACAAACAGATTACACAAGAAAGGTGTCGGAAATGAGGGTGGTTTATAAAACAATGAAAAAATGAAAGAATTCTCGTCAACACTTATGTCTACGATTGTTGAATAAATGCATCTATGATTTATAGGTTGCGAGAATAAGGATTCACAGTCTAATAGCCTGGCGAATTTAAGACTTGACCGGATGTAAAGAACTTAGTTACTTGGTTACTTAATGCCGCCAGAGGACTTGGTAATTTTTCTTTCAATGTGAATAACTTGAAAGCCAGGGATTGAAAATTCACTAGTATCATCACGTCTCCGCTATTCCAATTACGTCGAAAGGGCAGTAGCCGTTAATTAAAATTAAATATTTAAAATTAGCCCACTTATCCCGTATGCTTCTGATGTTAAAGTAAATTACATTAAGTTTGGTCTCTTCCATTAGCTTAGATTTCACATTTTTCACGAAATCAAAAATGATTAATGGGTTATCGGGGCTAGCTAAGGTGTTGGTGGGCAAATTATTTTGGCCATCGTAATAGTTAAAAACAACATTATTGCACAGTGATAAATTCGTGAGAAAGGTAAAATCTTGCATAATAGACATTTAAATATCCACTGTAGTCTGAGTTTCATCATTTCCTTGATTTGAATATTGGGATTCTTCTTCAGCCGACGAAATATCATTGGTAGTAATTTTGGACTGGAATGGAAAGTTTGCCGTTTTTTTTTCTTATATTTCTTGCCTTTGACTAGGGCAGTGACACCGCATACCATCTTGAGGGTTGTGGCATTGTCAGAGCCTGTATTAATTTGATTTGCAGTTGAGTCTACATGCTTAACTAGCTTCGATGTGGAATCTGTGTCCTTTTTGATGGAAGATAGTTGAGCTATAGCTGTTTGTAAGATGTTATCACCTAGGAGTTTAGTGATAGCTTTCTTCTTGAGATTATTTTTGGTTTCCTCTGGTTCATTACTAACCTCAATTAAGTGACTGACTGTGAGATAAGTTGCAAGCCTTTGCCAATCTTGGCTGCTTTCAGATGAATCTTTTGGAGGACAGGATGTCGAAGTAAACTTAGGTAAGGGATGGGGGAACTGACTAGAACCTTGAGTATGAGCATTGTTTGCCTCTTTTGGAAATGATACTGTCTTTGCTTCTTCTATCGCAACTGTTGCTTGGCTTCTACTGGGCCGATGGGGTGTGGGTTGCTGATGGATTTTTGCAGCTACAACTGAGTAGGGTAGGTTCATTTTATCAGATGTTCTAAGGATTACGACTCGCTTTTGGTGAGCCAGGCAAGATGTTTTTGGAGGGCTGTGTGTCCCTTACGGTTACAATCCCTGCAGAAAGGGTCTGACTCAGGGCATTCACTAATTACGTGGCCTGTTTTCCCACTCTTAAGGCAAAACGGATGGGACTGTTTGCAGTGTTTTTTTGACGTGTCCGTGGGCCAGACAAGTGGAGCTTTTTTGGGGCTTAGGCTTATAAATCTTGTAAATAAGGAACATACCGTACAAGAATATTTCTCTGTTTAGCTCAACTTTGCAGGAAATAAGGATTGAACGGCTTTGGTGAAGGACTCCTTTTTTGTTTAAACTCGGCCTTATTGCAGTTGAAGGATTGATGACCTGAAGGCCTGAAGAATCTATTAGTTCAGTTTGTATTTCCTCCGCTTTTATATCAACACCATACAGCACATACTTGTGTAACTTTTTCACATCTTTTTTTGTGGCTAAAATTTTCGAGCCATCAAGAATTAGTTCTTTGGATTTTGACAGGACATGGTCTGCCGCCTGAGAAGACGTAAAGTAAATATCAATAGACTCGTCCTGCTTGAAAACAAGTTCAAAATTAACTTTGGTGATCAGAAAGACAACTTTCCTAATTTGCATTATTCGATCTTTTGAAGAGGGTTGGCCATTTGTTTTCTTGATTGAGACAGTATAATAATTGGGGTAATCTGTAGTACTAGTTTCTGGGACACTTGAAGGGAGGGGTTGCACCATCACTGGCCAACGAGTTTCATCCTTTTTCCTCTTTTTGCCAGGCCTCTCACCTCTTTCATTAGAGTTAGTTGTGGCTAAGTTCTGAATGCCTGACAAGTGGCTAACTGTCTTGGACCGCGTAATTTGGTGGTTTCTAGGAAGAGTTTTAGAAGTAAGTTGGAATGGCGACTGGCCAAGGGTTTCAGTGGGAATATGCTTCTAGGGTGGTAGCCTTAGGGGCTGCTATTTCCCGACATTTATTCCGACGAGACACTGCAGATTCACGAACTGTTAACCAGTCATTCAAGGTTTCTTGACTAAAAGTAAATATGACAATTTGTAATCAGCGATAACACCAATATATTCAATGTTAAGTTGGTTAGTCACTGGCTCACAATATCCTAGGGGGTTTGCTGATGGCAATAACCAAATATTCAGTTATGGAACTAATTATTCACAATGATAAATAATAACTCACTTTGTATGAAGTGAGCAATCCCTCACAATTAAATCCGCAAGTTAATTGGGCAATCTAACACAGTACAGTACAAAAGATAATCCGATTAGGTTCATAAGTTAGTTCTTTTTAGTTCAGATACTAAACTCATGCTGAGGTCAGATACTAAACTCGTACTGTCAACACATACTATCACAATTGTTAACACATACTATCATAATTGTTGTTTTTCAGGTTCAAGTGATGAAGAGGATAGTGAAAGTGATGAAAGTGAGGGAGAAAAAAACTCACGATCTGAGAGTCGGACTCAAAATGTGGGTGGGCAGAGTGCAATAGACCAAGCGGGGCCAGAGGTGACCCTTCTGGTGAATCACCGGAGGAGATTCCTATTGACTAAGATTATTTTACCGAAAAAGTGTCGGACGATATTGGACAGTGATAGTGCATTTATAGTGGCCAAGTATTTAGCTTCAAAGAGACCTTTCTCAATGAGCTTTGAGAGGTACCTGAAACGGGTGAGTTTAACCTATTTAATTTATTTTGTAAACTTAAAATAATTACAAATTGATAGTGGCCAATTGGTTTTTACAGTGGCCAAGTATTTAGCTTCAAAGAGACCTTTCTCAATGAGCATTGAGAGGTACCTGAAATAAATAGCGACGAAGACCACACTGCCTTTCCATCATAAACAAAAAAGTAGAACAACAGGGAAATTTTTATACAAGACAGTGTTGTTCCCTGTTGTTCTACTTTTTTGTTTATGGTACCTGAAATGGGTGAGTTTAACTTATTTAATTTATTTTGTAAACTTATAATAATTACAAATTGATAGTGGCCAATTGGTTTTTATAGTAGCCAAGTATTTAACTTAAAAGTAATTCTTTTCTGTGAGCTTTGAGATTTGCCGAAACAGGTTAGTTTAACCTATTTAATATATTGCTTAAAATAGTTGCAAATTGATTGTGGCCAAATAGCTTTTATAGTGGCCTAGAATTTAGCTGCAAAGCTATTTTTCTCTGTGAACTTTGAGAGGCCCCTAAACGGGCATTTGACCCATTTAACTGAACTCGTGTGCCCAAGTGGCTTTAATAGTTGGCAAGTATTTAGCTTCAAAGAGACCTTTCTGTATAATCTCTGAGAGTAACCGGAAATAACCCGCTGTACTTATTTAATTTATTTCACTTAATAATACAAATTTACACTAAACAATGGCATTTTAGTGGCCAAGTTTTTGGTTTTAAAGAGACCCTTTTCCACCCTCATGGCTCTTATGATATGTACTGTAACCGGGAATGTCAACCGTATTGGAGAGTGAAGAATGTCAAGACCAATGAAATTTCGACACCGGCCAATTGGGCGGTTATTGGTAAAATTTTTGGCCAAGGGGGCAAAGTTTGTGCCCACTTCTAATTATCATTCCGAGTAGAAGTGCGATTTGGAGTAGAGATTTGGAACACTATACTAGAGTCAGTAAAATCGAAATTTTGAATTGAATCTCAAAGTTTTGATTTCTCGCGAAACAGAATAGTTTTGCTCTCATACTGTTGTTACGACTCGTAAGGACAATGGGATGATTACTTTTTTAATCATCCTTTAAAATTACTTTTAATTTTAAAATTAAATTACTAATTTTTGACTTTTTCGGGGGGAGGGTTTTACTAATTTTTGACTCAGTTTTCGACTAATTATACTGATTTTTACCTAGATTTTACAGATACGTTTGAACCGTATTGGAGAGTGAAGAATGTCAAGACCAGTGAAATTTCGACACAGGCCAATTGGGCGGTTATTGGTAAAATTTTTGGCCAAGGGGGCAAAGTTTATGCCCACTTCTAATTATCATTCCGAGTAGAAGTGTGATTTGGAGTAGAGATTTGGAACACTATACTAGAGTCAGTAAAATCGAAATTTTGAATTGAATCTCAAAGTTTTGATTTCTCGCGAAACAGAATAGTTTTGCTCTCATACTGTTGTTAAGACTCGTCAGGTTAGGACAATGGGATGATTACTTTTTTTTGTAAACAAAGAAGTAAGGATTGTTTTTAATTCTCTTGAAAACGATGTGATTCATGTGTGATATATGACCTGATCCGTCCGAGTGAAGCTAGGGCCACCGGAAAGCCCGCGGAACGTGATTTTTACTAGACATTTGAGTGACGAGGTGTGGTCTTTCGTCGCGTTGTTTTTAATAAATTAGCACATTTATCACACTTGTGAGAATAAGGTATTGTTGGAATGTTCTAAATTTAATTTTAGAATTTAGAATTTACTAAAAGTGGTTATATTTTTTTTGTTCAGCGTGTTGACTAATTTTTTTTTGTTAACTAGTTCTAAAAAGTTTACTTTCTTTTGTACCTAGACTTTTTACACGTCACAACAATACAATACTATGAACTCTTTAACAGCTCATGTGGCATTGTTATCTGTTCTTCAATGTTGCACACAACTCTAAATCTTGAGGGGGGGGTCAGGGTATTTTTTTGCAGGGAATAGGGATTGAAATTACGATAGATATGCTTTTTTTAGTTCCATTTATTTTTTGAAGGTTTGCCTATTAACCAGTGGTGGGTGTGATCCCCGTCCCCATTTTTTTTGTCAATAGATACGTCCTGTTATTTTTATCGTAATCTATTTGTTTTCTTTTAAGATAGTACAAGCCTTGTTTGAGAATGCGATTGCCATTCGAACCAAGGCAATGAAGTGTTTATCCCAGATTGTTGAATGCGACGCTAGTGTTCTTCGCCTTGGAAGATATGCAATTGGGTGTGAAAAAATCCATTTCGGACACCTCGACTCAAGTCCGGGAAGCGGCCGTCGACCTCCTTGGGAAGTTTGTCGTCTCAAGACCTGATCTCATTGATGCCTATTATGAAACCATCAGTCAACGAATCCTGGTAATTTAGCTAAGAACTGTTATAGTAATTTAATTCACATTCCATTTATTATGTAATTAAACTTTATATTAACCCTTATTCCCAAAATTGTTATATAAGTAGCTCTTAAAGGTTATTTGATTAAGAATTCCTCATTATTCGAAAAATTGGATAAATCTCAAAATAATTTCGACCTTTAAACTTTTGAACTTGAAACCCATCCACAAAACCCTTGATTCCCATCCACGTCTTTAAAAACAAAGAAAATCGCCTTTTCTCGATAGGCAGCAGTGATATACCTCCTTCAGTTTTTTTTTTCATCAAGGCTACCACAAGGCTGTAGAGAAGTGCGTAAAAGCTCATTTAAAAACCACTGCTCATATCTTCAAACCTTTTACACATTCGTTTTGATAACATTAAATAATCTTTGACAAAAATCGCGCTTTTTGTGTGTCGTTATCTATATGACTATATGGATGACGCAATGACATTATGCTAAAATGATTTTTAATTTGCAATAAATTCAAAAAATTGGTTTGCCAATTACTAGGTCCCAAGCGAGAAAAGGCTGAAGGTTTTTACAAGGCCGAAAACCGAAGGCCAAAGACTTTTTTTTTAGCTCAAGTAGGCAGTGAGGACGAAAAAATACGTCTTATAAAAATTAAAAAACAACATAATTTTAGCAGCTCTTGACAAGCGTTAAATAGATCATCAAATAAGCACATATTTAATTTTTCGTGAAATAACATTTTACTGTTGAATTTTTTTTCGCTAGCCAGTATTTTTTCTAAAAGAATTCTGAAAAACCTGAATATGTCTAAATGGCCCTAAACTTGTTTTTTTTTTTTTTTTTTTTTTGGTATATTTAAATTGGATAAATTCGAAATTCGTTTTTTTTTTTGCTGATACGATAGAATGCAAGATTGGGGAGGAATTGTGTGTATTTGCACGCAGTAGAATTGTCGGAAGGAATTGTGAGGAAGTAAAAGGGAGTAAAGCGTAAAAGGATAGGAGTAGTACCAAGAATAGTAATCCTAATAAAATAATAATTACAGATAATTTGATGTCTATAGCAATTACTTAAGTATACTGATTAAGTTTTTAATATTATATTTTACCACCTGAAACCGTTTATTGTTTATATTTATATACCAACTTTCTGTTTCCATGCTGTCATTGTGTTGATAAATGGGGTCATTTGGAACTTGACCTAAGGAGGGATAGGTTTCGTTCAAAAGATAATTTCGAAATTTTTTGAAATTTTTGAGTTGTCAAGGTTTTAATGGATAAATGTATAAGTTCCGTATCTTCGTGATCCCTGTTTACATTACTGATCAGACATGTAATTAGGAATTTCAAAATGCATAATACTAAATTTCAACAACAAAATATTAACTGCTCTAGCTTAGTATGGTTTTCAGTTTTTTGTTTAAGCTGGTAGGTTTTTGTTTCGTCTTATCAATTCCAGTGCTCCGTGACTTCTAAGACACACTGTATAATTTTCTTTTTCTTTCACTACCAGCCAAAGTGAAAACGTCTAGATCTAGCCCCAGTAAGTAGAACTTACTGTTTAGATGCTGTACGAAATATTTGACCCAACTTTTGACAACCCTGGCAAAAAGTAATTGGCAAAGTCTTTTTTTTTATTATAAATTTTGCTGTATGTCTCTTCATGGATGTTTGATTGTAACTCTGTCCTCTTTTACTCTAAGAAAATGTCAGGAAGCATGTGGAGCCACAAGAAAGAAAAAATCATAATTTGAAGATCTCAGTTTGTAAAATCTTCTGAAAAAATTCGTTGTAATTCCCAAAGATTTTATTTGTATGTACTGCAATTCTTTTTTGTTGGTGTAGCACCTAGATTTGGCGGAGACACAAGCCACAAACATCACACGATGGATATATGTGAATTCGTATGTTAATTCGCTGAACATTGCGTATGCCAAAAACATCGTTTTTTTTCTATTGCCAACATTCATTTACCTTGGGAAAAGAGAAGGGATATAAACTCGAAGAGTCCGTCCTGTCACTGTTGTGCGGTGTGTTGATGACTGCTTCGACTCTTGCCTGCTCAGAGGCGGTTTTAAGGAGGAACAGAGGGGGCGCTTGCCCTAGGCACAGAAATTTTAGGGGCGCAAAATTTCAAATAAGTAATCGAACGGTTGCAATCATTTTGTAACTTTTCAAGTTTATTTTTATTAAAGTAAGTGAGGGCGCAGTTAATAAATGAAACTAATTAATCAAGTAATTAATTAACTGATAAAATAAAAACAAATAAATAAACAATTTAATAATAATTAAAATGTTTGAATCAATATAATTAATAATAATTATATCAATAATTAATTTAAGTAATAAATTGAAAAATAAAAGATAAATTGTCAATTAATTAATTATTTTAAAATAATTTGGTTAATAAATAAAAATATTGTTAAAGCTCGGTCTAAAATTTTATGGGAGACAGGGGGAGGGAGGGGGGCTAAGTAACATTTTGTCCCGGCGTAAGAGAGGCCAGAGCCGCCACTATGTCTACTGTCTTAACCTTGCATTGAAAGTTAGCTCTTGTAAAATTACAAACTACTATATTGGTTGATTTCCTTTCCTGTTTTTGATTTGCTATAGCTGTTGTTTTTTTAATTTTAGGATTGTGGCGTGAGCGTTCGAAAACGGGTGATAAAAATACTGAAGGATATTTGTATAGAAACTCCCGACTTTCCAAAAATACCAGAGATGTGTGTTAAGATGATTCGAAGGGTAAACGATGAAGAGAGTAAGTACTTTGCACAAGTACATTTTTATAAATTTATATATTTAGTATATTAATACATGTTTATTATATATTTTTTATGCCAAGGGTATTTTCAATTTAATTTTTTTCAAAGCACAGTACCAGGGTTCACGCTCAGTGAAAAGGAAGATAGCTGTTTAAACATCTTTTACAAAACAACTTAATTCACTTTGTTTTATTCGGCCAACCTTTTGCATATTCATTGCGAGAAATCATTGCACTATGGACATTCAAAATAAGTTGTTATATGCTTCTTAATTTACTTAGCACCCAACGAGTAGGGGTAACTCATAAGAGCGGGAACTGGCACTAGTGCCAACATAAAAGGAAATTCAACTCCATCTAGCGTTTGGCGACGCTTCGTACCTTTTCAAGCTCTGTAATAATTTGTTTTAAGGAACAGAGATCAGACATTTACTACACCTACTACTTCCTCAATTCTACCAGTTATATCAATTAAATTAATTACTCTAAATTATTAAATTGAAAAAATGCCAAGTGTCGCCAAACGCTAGATAGCGTTGATAGTTTTTTTGCCGACCCTAGCACCAGTTCCCACTCATATAAGTTACAGATACTCAATGACTTAGTACATATGACTATGAACGTTTTCATCGATGGGGTGAAAAGGAATATTCCTGCTATTTTTAATTTTCCCAAAAATGAATGCTCTAACGAATTTTCCAAAGTGGTGACAGATCAAAATTTTTTTTTTTTACACCTTAAAATGACAGTATGCCAATTGCCAGAAAAAAAAATGCGCCGTTTTAAAGAAAAAATTTACCTATGTAAATATATGCCATATATAAAATTATCGCTCATTTTATAAGATATTGCAACTTCCTTTCAACTTTAACAGCTCTATATGATGTTCCGGAATTCTGGTAGCGGCGAAGAAAAGAAAAAAAAAGAGGACACATCAATGCTACCCATGCAAAACGAGATTAACATTGACAATTTCCATGGTGCTATTTTCTTTTAAATCCGAAGGCATTTTCGAGGGTTTTTGGCTAAATTTCGAAATTACCATCAATTTTTTTTTCGCTGTAACCTTTAACGTTAAGATTTATCAAAATAATAAACTACCACTCTTGAATCAGCTTCGAATTGATTTTTTTTTCACGTGATGTAGTGCCTTGGATATGAATCTCACACTGTTGAGGATGCCAAGCTTACAAAAGAAAAAATCTTGGAGACCTGACGAATTTTAGTTCCCTTTTTAATTCCTTGCTTTAATATAGTTTGCATAGAAGTTTTTTTTTAGAAGTATGATTTTCCCTTGCTAGCGACCAGTTTTATATTTGCAAGCGATTAGTTTTAAGACTGAAAATATACCTCTGCTTTTAATGTTTCATTTCAGTTTCTTCTATGGGTGCAAACTCATAATTCTAGGCATGAGAAAAATAGCTGTAAATACTTTATTTAATTAGGTTTGCAGAGGTCCAATTTTAGATTTTTTTCTGTTGTTTGAGGTAGGGGTCTGTAACTTTCCTATATGGGACCTTCGATATTGACACTTCTCATTTTATCATTTTGATCCAACGCCATTGTTGAGGGTTTTCGGCTAATATTCAAAATTTCCATCAATTTTTTTTTGCTTTAGCCTGTAGCATTAAGATTTAATCAAAATAATAAGCTACCAATCCCGAATCATTTTTGAATTGTATTTTTTTCACGTGACGAAGTGACTTATATAAAAAAAAACATTGTGCCCACTTCGCTGCTTGAATAACGTCGCTGCAATATTATGATGTAATTTTTGAGGACGTCAATATAATCGTGACCAACATGCAGCCTTTTTATTAGTTAATGAGGTCATTGACGGTATCATGACGTCATGACGTCAGCTTCCGAAAGGTTTTGGAGCTTTAGAAAAAGGAGAGCCCAGTGAAGAAAAAAGAGCACCGGTTGAAGAAAACATTAAGGACAAAGAAAATCCAACTGACCCAAAATGTTCATCGGAAAATTTGAAAATGAACAATTTGTTGAAAACAAATGTGCTCACTTTGCCGATCAATGGACCTCATCAAGACTCCAGCAAAAGTAGCTCCAGATAAGGGGGGAACAAGAACCCATGTCTCATTTTAATATGAATAATGATGGAAAAGAGAAACCCCAAAAGGCTACTGAGAAGACAGGAAAAGTCAATTGTCAAAATGATTTCTTAAGTGATCTCAAAAGATATATTTCAGTACGAAAAGTAGAGGAATGTAACACTCGTCTAAGAAACCTTCATACCAGAGACGTCAATATTGTTGTTTTTATGAAAATAGCACCTGTCGCAATGGTGACAGGTGCTACTATTATCACAACCACAACCCTTCTTTAAAATCAGGTCAAGTGTCCGTCCACCTCGTAAAAGTAGAAAAACAGAGGAGTTTTAGTTTAGATTTTTAGTGTAGAGTTTTAGTTTAGTTTTACTTTATAGTTTCAGTTTAGGATTTTAGTTTAGAGTTTTAGTTTAAAGTTTTAGTCTAGATTTTTAGTTTAGACTTATAGGTTACAGTTTTACTTTAGAGTTTTAGTTTAAAGTTTTGGTTTACTTTTACAGGTGAGGGCAACTCCCTTCCCTCCATTTTGACGCCTCTGGATGGGCATGCTATCTTCACCTGGACTCTTATCTGACGGGTCACCTATAACCAAAACGAAGCGCTTTCTTGAGCGGTTTTTAGTGAAACTCTGTTCTAACTGTTCGTAACTTACTGAATTAAAATCAATATTAAATTAAAATTTTGACTTAAAATCAAGTTGCCACCAAGCCATTGACCAATTGGAGACAAAGCCACGACAGGTAGTCTGAGTGAGAAGCAAAGCTCGAATAAGCCTTTTTCAGGATTGAATAAAAAATGATGTTATTTTCACTTGTTGTTAGATATTGTTTATCCATCCATCCATCCATCCATCCATCTACGGTAGAACTAAGGTAGATAGCCATAGAACTAAGGGATGATAGAGATTTTTGGTTTGATTCATGACGGACAGTTTCGAAGTGTTGCTGCTTTTTGGGGGATGCTCATAGTCGGTTCATTAACGATATTATTAATTAAAATAATTAGGGCCATTCATAATTAGATGACAACATTATTTCTAAGGCAATGTCATTTTTTCTAAAAAAAAATCTGTATTCTCTGCACTGTACAGTGGTATATTCATCTTGAATTTTTGGGACTAGAACTCAATATATGTTTATTTAAAGCCAAAATCATGATTTTGTCAGCCTGTGCCTGGTATCAAGGCCATATCCCGGGGAAAGGGGAGAGGGGCTACCGGGTTTGACCCCCCCCCCTGATATTTTTGTTTGACTTATAAAAACGTAACAATAATGCGTATCCACAAACTTTTGGTGCGCAGTAAAAAAAATGTACCATCCTCCTCCTCAATAAAAATCCTGGATTATCCCCTTTGGATGAGGGGGGGGGCATGTTGCTTAATTTCAGCATATTATGCATTGAATTATCATTTTCGCTTTATTTGCAGTTGCTGTGAAGAAGCTAGTTATGGAAACATTCCACAATCTGTGGTTCACTCCTGTTAAAGAGAAGCCCAGTTTAGATATAGAAAGCCTCCAAAGAAAAGTTTCAAACATCACAGATGTCGTTGCCGCCTCTCAGGATGTTGGCACAGAATTTTTTGAAAGCCTTTTAGATTCTGTAAGCATATTTTTTTATTTGTAAATTTATTGCAATTTCTTTTGAAATTTTTCATTACTATTTATTTTTAATTGATTTAATTTAGCAATAGATAATTTTTCATTAGCATTTATTAAGGAGTTTAATACCTTAAAATAATTTTTCTCCGGGTTGGTTGGACGCCTCAAGACAAACGAGCCATGAGTCAATTTTCCCAGTAGCACATGAAACAACCAAAGTAATTTTGGTAAAAATTGATAGGGGCTTAAATGTGCCAGCAGATGGAAAAGCTAATGAGAGGCTAGTTTAAAATAAAGAAAATATCTTGCTAATTCTTTAGTGATGTATATTCAATGTATCTACAACATAAACAATATGTACCCTGTGTCGCAAGGTTTTCAATCAGGGGGGTTAGCACAACAGTGAGCTCCCAAAGGTGTCAAATTATTCAAATGACACTTCCGTTGGGATGATTTTTAATGTTTTCCATGCAGTTATGCTAGAATACCTTTAGAGATTGCCTTTCCTGAAGTTTAAAAAGAACATTCTGCTTCGTTCAAACGAAAAAGATTCATCCTTTCTAATGATGTAAGTTTTATTACTACTACTACTAACAATTACTGCAGCATCACTTGCGCGAGGCCGACACGCACGCTCCTCATCCATCCCAATCTATCCAAAACTTCCCTCTTTACACCCTCCCGGGAAGTACCCATTTCCCTTAAATCTTTCTTTACGACATCCTTCCATCCCAGCCGCGGGTGACCTGCTTTCCATTTAACATTAGACGGCTAGCCGAAAAGGAAAATCTTTAGCAATATGTGATCCTTCATCTGCAGAACGTGCCCTAGCCATCTCAACCTTTCTCTCATTATAGTCCTAGAAAGCAGGGTTTAACCGTGCTTTCCTTACAGCCTACAGTTTGAGATACAGTCAATCAGTCGGCCACCCAAAATAATTCATAAGTAATTTCTCTGAAAAACATTTAGCAGATCCTTCTCCGTTTTGCGAAGCGCCCACGGTTTCAGAACCATGCTTGACCATTGTCATCACTGTAACTTCCAATGTTCTGGTCTTGTTTTGTAAACTTATCTTCCTATTCTTCCACTCTTTTTTTCAATTGGGGAAAATACCCCGGACCTTGGGTATTATGCTTTTAGCATCTTCACTACAACCACCGATTTTACTAATAATACTACCTAGGTCAGTGAAGCTGTCGACTTGGTCAATCTTCTCGTTACCCCACATCACCATTTCATCTTCTCTTATTCCTAGTCTCAGCGACTTGTTCTTCTTAACATTAGTTTTTAAACCTTTTCTTGGACCCTGAACACGCAAAATCTCTAAAAGCTCATTCATTTTGCTCACACTTTCATCTAGGATGCTTAAATCATCAGCATAATCTAAGTCCAGGAAACTTTTTCTTCCCCATTTGATTATGTTTTTCCCATTGTCTTTCCTGTGCTTCTTAAGACAAACTCCATCAAAATGATCCATGTAACTGGGGGCAGAACACAACCCTGCTTAACTCCTGATTTAATAAAAAACTATATATATACTAACTTCATTTCCTACCTTAACCTCAGCAGTGTTGCTCTCATACAAAGCACTAATCACTTTAATGTATTTGTCTGATATATTATGCAAGGATAAGACCTTTGCTGAATCAAATGTTTGTTCAAAATCTGTAAAACTGAGGCCTCATGGTGTTTGATTACCCAGGCACATCTCAATTATAAATCTAAGGGTAAAAATTTGGTTGACACATTCTCTACCCTTCCTAAAACCACAATGTTCTTTCCTTAAAACTTTATCTACAACATCTCTAAGTCAAAAGTATCATGCTAAGTAATTTGCTTCCTATAGAAACCAAGCTAATGTCTATAATTTCCATACTCTCTCTTATTTCTTTTCCTATAGAGGATCTAATTAGAGTTTTCCTAAAATCGCTAGGTCCCCCTAAAAAAAAAAAAAAAAAAAAAAAAAAAAAAATGATATTCATTATCTTCTGTAGCATATTTCTAGCATCATAACCCCGATAGTATACGAAGTTCATTTACCACGCTATCAGCACCCTGGGCCTTATTAGTTTTTAATCCCTTAGTACTATCACTAATTCTTCCTCACAAAATAAATCTTTCTTCACTTCTAAAGTGTCACTAACTTGTTCATTCCTCTCTTTATCTTTTCGTTTAACTCTATCATGATGCAGCGCATTCTCAAAATGTTCCAACCATCTCTCTTTAATTATTTCCTTTTTAATTATTACCCTGTTCCTATCTAAGTCAAAATAGACGAGACGGGTAATAGATGGGTAACCCTTTAGGCATCAAATCGTTTCAAGTTTTCACGCATTTCTTTTTCATAATTATTAAAGGATTTCTCACTATTTTGTTTTCTTATCTATTGTGTTTATCTGCATGAACGTATAGGGTACTATGCCAATACCAGTGTAATGATACATCTAGTTAGAACACACCTTCAGGCAAGGAACCTGGTAACATATGGTTACGATATTTCTTTGTAGGCTCAGGGTTCAAATTTTGAAGCGTTTCTTGGAAGTTTTTGAAAGCCTTTTTGATTCTGAATGCAATTTTACATATTTTTAGTTTTATTACCGTTCTGGTGTAATTTTTTATTAACGTTTATTTAATTTCATTAATGGTCAAATATGTAGCCTGGGTTTTATGTACACAATGAATTCTCCCATTGTTTTGTTAAACTGTTAAATCAATTTGGAGAAAATAGTGACGTATGTAAAATTCAGTGAATATATATAATTCAGACTATATATTTGAAATTCTGTTTCTAAAGGCATGTCTATTTCTTAACTATCTCAATAGTCAGTTAATCGGAAAATTTACTAAACAATCTAGATAGGTCATGACTTTGATGAAGCTTGTTTTAACCCTTAGTTTGGAAAAAAACATTTTTCATGTGAACAACTTCACGAATATTTGGAATAGTTATAATAATTTTTTCTGAAAGATAAGATAAGACGTTTATTTAGAAAAATTACTATCACAAGCCCCGAAGGGCCAAATCTGAACTTCGGAGTCATATAAAAACAACAACTAGATAAGTATATGCAATTAAAAACAAAATTTAACGGGGCATATGTACAAAAGGGGGGGGGGGGACAAAACAAGCGAACAAAATACAAAACTTGAGCAACACCAAGACGAAATAATAAAAATAAAGCAAACTACCGGGATATTTTGTTTATTTTTTCATGTTTTTTATATCTATTTTGGGAATACACGTTTTTTTATATCTGGAGGCAAAGATGTGATTGGGAAACAAGATAGAAGAGGGTTCTAAAACAATCCGAGGTGCCCGGACTATGGTTGTGGAGGGTCTATTTGGGAAACCCTATTGCATGCAAAACCGAGACACAGTGAAATTCTTGTGCTCAACTGTTTCCAATCTGGCTTGTTTTAAGTAGAAAAGATTATGGAACCTTACATGGGCGTAGGCAGCATATTGTCTAGGGGGGGGGGCAGTCGATAGTGTGATGAAGGGGGAGATGAAGTTATGTCGGCATGGGCGTACGTAGCTTCTTGCCTAGGGGAGGGGGCAGCCACTTCTTTGATGAAGGGGGGGGGAGCTGAAGTTATATTGGCAGTTCACAAAACCTTACATTGCCAGCAAGTTCTATCATAAATATGAAATCCTTATTAATAAGTAATCACCAAAAATTATAAATCATTAATATGCTTCAGCATTAATCTTCTTGGATTACAGTTAAATCTTTCCAAGACATTATGGATGATTGCTTCTTGTTTGAATTGAATAAATTTGTTTGAATAAATTTCTGTTTATTTCCAGTTTTTCAACTGTCTACTGCTTTTCCAACCATCTGCTTTTTCAGCCATATCTAATGTAAATTTGAAGGTCTAGGGGGGCAGCTGCCCCCCCCCCCCGCCTCCCCCTCCCTACGCCCATGGAGCCTTAGCTTCTTTAAAAATTATTCGCAGGACTCTTTTTTGGATGAAATCAATTTGTCTGATTCTTGGCGGGATATGTCAGGCAAACTGGCACCCTGACATCACCCTGAAGATGAGTGGTATATATATGTGCTGAAATAAAACAAAAGTTTGTGCTAAATACTTTAGAAGTACGTTACATTTTAATTTTATTGTTTATAGTATATAATAATTTGTCCGTATGAATGTACAAAAAGCTTTGTTGAAAAAAATAAAGTAGAAGTTATTTTGCGAAAGGGATTAAAAAAAAAAGAAGTTTTTTCTATTCACCAAGTGAAGATCTGCCCTCTGGTCATCTGGTGCTACTATTAATGCAAATACTAGTACTGCAACTAGTACTGCAAATAGGTGCTACTAGTACTACAAATACTACTACTACTTTTCTCTGTCCATTAGTAATAATACTCGGTCCCCTGGTACTTATCCATCATCGTAACCAATCCTTTTCAGCTCTTCAAACCAAAGGAGGACAAAGAAGACTCAACCAAAGTGGCAACAGAGCCACCCAAGTCCTTGTTAACTGCCAGTACTCAAATAGTTGACTGCCTTGTGGACCACGTCCTGCGATTGGAAGGTTCTAGAGATAATCAAAATGCTGATGAGAGTCAGTCCAGAGGTTCTAGTGTTCGATTAGTGGCCTGTCTGAGGACACTTTATATGTTTGCCAAGATCCGTCCTTCTTTGGTTGTGAAACATGGGATTACACTCCAGCCGTACCTGAGTATAAGATGCCAGGTAACTTTTTTTGAATCAGTTTTTTATTTTTAGTTTTTTTTTTTTTAGTTTTGGATTTGAATTGAGAAGGAGAGTAGTGTTGCTCTGTATGAGAATATAAATAAATTATGAATGTAGCATGCTCCTTGTAAAGAATACAGTTGGTTAGTTAATATTCCGGTAAAAACATGCGTTAATTTTTCTCAAAGCGATCGTTGTCAAATTGGTTATAGTCAAATACGTATCCATCATCTTTGTTTTATCTGTGAAGTGTTTTGCAAAATCTTCGAAGCGAAAATGTAAAAACGATGTTTAGTTTTATTTTGTACTAAGTTTTTTTAAAATATTCCACCTGTAATAATAGAAAAATCTACTCAGAGTTTTGCGCAAAATATTCAAAGTGAAAATGGAAATCGTCTGGGTAGTTTTGTGCAAAATCGTCAAAGCAAAATGAAAGCAATGTTTAGTTTTAATTTTAGACAAAAAAAATTTCAATAATATTTGACCTGTAACCATAAAAAAATATATTTGTATATAATATTTTTACATCTTCTGCGAAGTTTTGTGCAAAATCATTCAAAGTGATACTGTTAAAATGATGTCGAGTTTTTATTTTATACTATTTAAAAAATAAATAAATACAAAATCACAGGTTCGGGGACCTATAATTTAATTTCATCCTGTTTAAAGATTGAAAATGATGAATCAGAAGGTATTTTCCATAGGCCTACGCATGTAAAAACCGCTACTGAACTTTACGTACACTTTATTCCGCATAGAAACAGATAAAAATTGTCTGTTCTCGTACCATATAGCTTCGTTGCCTGCGATTTAGATGTACTTCTTAATTGGATTTTTTTTTAAAGAGACCGAAGCCTTGGTCTACTACTACTACTACTACTAACAACTCACTGCAGCACCAAACCCCCTGAGGCCAACACAGCTACGTACGCTTCTCCTCCATTTACACCCTCGCATGTAGGTCTAATTCCGCTGAAATCCTTCCTTACGACATCCCCCCCACCATATTCGTGGACGACCTGGTTGTGTTTGGCCCTAGATGGTTGGTTGAAAAGAATGATCTTTGGCAGTTTTTCTTCCTTCATCCGCTCAACGTTTCCTACCCATCCCAACTTTTCTCTCATTACAGTCGTAGTCTGGTATAGGTGGGTCTGGTATGGTCTGGATCCTAGTCGAAGTCCGGGTCTGTACTTGTATTATTAACATATCTATTTATGTCTATGTGATGAAGTTTTTGCCAGAATTCAAATATACAGCTTCAAGACTTTTTGTTTCGCTATTTTTCTGAAAAGAGTATAAAATCATGACTAACAGTTTGCGTAATATTAATAACAATTTGCATAATGTTAATAACAATTTAGAAAATGGTTTTATTTTTTTTTATTTATTATTAGGCTACTTGCAAAAAATTCTTCAATTATTACAATTTAAATTATATACAATTACAATAAAAAAGAAGCCCAAATTAAAGGCTAGACAAATTTATTGTTTTATTTCAGCGTTCTATCCAGACTCAGGTCTTGTTCAAAATTGAAAATAAACATCCTAAAGGAAAAAAAGTCACTTGTTTTATTTGGTACCGACTTGTCACGATTTTTACCATCGTTATATTGTAGAGTTCTATTTTTTTAATTTTTTTTAGCCCTCCTATATTTTGTTTCTTCTATTCTTGTTGAATTTCTCTTTGTACATCTTCTATATTTGTGCTTGTAATCTTTTTATTAACCGCTTTTTATATTTGTGCTTTTAGTGTTGCCTAGTCTTTTTTCTGGTGTAAGTATTTAGTACTTACTCCCTTTAGTATGCGTAGGAAAAAAAAGAAAAAAAGAAAGACAAAATTATTTACATAGTTTTCCTCTGCACAGCAGAGCAACTTCATACGCTTAATAGGTAGCTGATCTTATAGTCAAGGAAAATACAAAAAAGCTTCTCAACTTTTGTTTGAACATTTTTTTTTTCACCTCACAGCAGTGGCACCAATTGAGGATCCCCCTCCCATAATTATAGAAAGATTTCTTTTTTGGTATTTTCACAAAAAAAGAGCGAAAATTTTCTCCCTCTGAATTTTGAAAAACATATTTATTACCCCCCGCCACCACCTACCCTACATGTTTCCTAACATTTTCCACTGCCTCGGAGATGATGAAAAAATTCGAGTGATTGTTGTTTGGGAGATAATTGATTCAGTCCAAGAAAAAAAAACATGGTTTTTGACTTCAATTACTGGCATGTATGCAGGGATCTGTAATTCGTCAAGTAGCGCCATTTTATGAAAACATAATACATCCTTCAAAAACCACGAGATATACCCCTAGGGTAGTAGTCATAGAGATGTGTTTTCTATAAGCAGTGGTGACATGCCTCATCTTCCACGAACTTTTGTGCTTGTTCAGATTCATTGTTGTAAGATCCTGTTTTTCCTTTTTTGAATTTGTGATACGTTATTTTTTTCAGACACAAGGTGATCAACTTGTAGTTGGCGCTGTTGCCAAAACTCTAGCACTAATAATTCCACTGATGGAGCATCCAAGTGAAAGTTTTTTGTCTCAGTTGGAGTCCGATTGTATTAAAATCATTTGTCTCCATGGGCCAGACATGGCGACTCCATGCATGAAGTGCCTCGACTCGGTCACAAATCGAATGACGAAAAATTACAAGCTTATCCAGGACTTGTTCCGAAGGTGCTATGGTGAGTACTTTGTATTCATCCATTTCATTTATGTTTTGTAATAATGAAATTACTAAACAAGAATACGCAGGAAAGCAAAAAACGAAGTAGGTCACAGTTACTCCAAAAAGAGAGAAAAATTAGAATATCTCGGTTGAGACTGAACCATGTTCATTGCAAAATAAAGAATAAAAAAATGTAAGTTTTTTGCTTTTGCGTGGCTCAAAATTCTTTTGTTGGTTTAAGTGTTGTCTTATAGTCTGTTAGACTTCCACCTATAATGCCAGTGGACCGAGCTTCACTTAGTGAAGCAAATTTTACACACAAAAGTGTGTCTGGTGCATTTCCATCCTGCTTTGACCATGCCAATTTTCAGAAAAAAATGGCAAAAGCGAAAGTGTGCCAGAACCAAAATCTTGGCTTTCTATTTTCTATTGACTTTTTCTATTTCTATTTCACCAGATTTTTCATATATGATTAATGTATGAACAATAAAAAGGGCGTTAATCTAGAAGAAAGGTCTAGCTCGAGAGCTTTCTGAAAATTTCACTGTGTTTTTTGTTATGAAAAATGCTATACTTATCACTTCCTAATAAATGCTGTTGAACAACACACTTTTGAACTTCAAAGAAAGTATTTTTCTCCCTTTCAGCACCTCCATAACTGGGGACAAAGTTCAAATACCGCTACCAAGCTACAGATTACTCATCAAAAAAAAAAAAAAAAAAAAAAAAAAAAAAAAAAAAAAAAAAAAAAAAAAAAAAAAAAAAAAAAAAAAAGGTAGCAGTAGTGTTGCTCAACAACATTTATTAGGACGTGATAAGCATAGCATTTTTCATAACAACAGCGGCCTTATTCAATAAACACGTGATATTTTTCGGGAAGCTCTCGAGCGAGGGAAGTAAAAAAAAAAAAAAAAAAAAAACATTTTGATTGACTATCCGTGTTTTGTTGACAGACGAGAATAGTTCTCTGCAAACTACCCTTCTAAACTACCTGTCAAGTAAAAATTTCTTATTTTCATTATTTTAAAAGAAATTTTGGTTAATTGGTTATTGTGTTCGCATTAGTCGTCTTGCAACTTATGATTGACCTAGTCAAATTTGATTTCTAGAAGCGTGAAACATAGGCTTTAATATATAAGAAAGGCATAGGCCAGAAGTTGGCTTAAAATTTCACAGTATTTATTAATTACGGCGTTTTTAGCTTGAAAACGCTTTGCTTATCCTGCCGTAATAGATTTTGTGGAGCAACACTGCTGTCATCGCAGTTTCCTAATCAAAATGTTTCTAGAGGGGGGCAAGGGGGCAAATTCTTGTCGTCAGAACGGCTAACAGAACGGTTGGTCTCGATGAAACCCGTAGTAATACCCAATATTCTGCTAGTGCCTTTTGCGTATCACAACACAACCCGACTTCTATTGTTGATAGAAAGTGTTGATAGTTTTTAAATGCTCGTCATTGGAATTAGTCACAGAAGTAGTCATCAGACCCAACCAAACTTTGTTTACGTTGAAAAAGTATCCTAGTTGTGCTTTTTAGGGTTTATACTGGGTATGAACCATACAAATATCTGTGCAGAAATACGCCCAAAAATGATTGAGTTCACTAGATCACTAGAAATTTATTGCAAAAGAACTTCAGCGTCAATTTTCACGAAGCACTTCATAGATTTTCCCAAATACTCCAGTAAATCCTTTACTCAGCATATCGATCAATATTCTAAAGAAAAAACTTCCAAGCAGGGTCTTCATTTCAGCAAAACACTGATGGACCTATGTCATGCAAATATCCCCCCCCCCCCCCCGGTACACTTGGGCAAAATTTTCGCAATCCTCTAAGAAAGTATCAAATCATTAATACAGATTTCGCCAATATCGATGGTGATAACTTTTCAAATTTCGTTCCCCCTCCTCAACTGGCCCCTCTGAGGACGATATACCACAATTTTTGGCAAGCAAGTTTAACCCCTGCCTCGGGATTTCGCGCCAGAGTGCAGCAGCAGAATTTGAAATTTGTTGAATAGGTTTTTGTACTCGAGGTGGTAGGCGAACAGTCTAAATAAAAAATACCGAGTAATCGGCTATTTACTTAAGATTTTCTTTTCCAACAGCCAAACTGAATGATTTCAAAGCTTTCTACGAGTCTCGGATTGATGATCAATCGCTTATCAGCCAAAAACCTTCCTTTCGCCGTGCCTTGTTTATTATTGGACTCATTGTTCAACACTTTGACTTGGCTAAACCAGAAGTCAGAGGAGATCTTACTGTAAGTATACTTCACTATTCAATTTTTATTTACTATATTTTCTCTTTTCATATTTATGTATATTTCTTTTTCTGTTTTATGTCCTCGTATTTATATTCAGCCGTCCTAGCCAAGTGGTTAGTGCGTTAGACTTGAAACCCTAAGGACATAGCAAAATAGAGATTTCGAACAGACTACCTTACTGGGCTGCTGCGCCGAGTTCGAGTCCCGGTGTCGCTGGTTATTTTGTTTTGAAAGGGTGTTAAGGGTTTGACTCAGTAATCTTAGCCACAGTCGACCATAGCTCTGTATGGATACCTGGAAAAATCAAGGGGAAAACACGGAGGACAATTATCCACGCAAGTGTTGGATAATTTGTCCCCAAATATGTATTGCACTCCCGGCCGAAGGCAGAAATTCAAGAGTTCGGTACCTGCGCTACGCAGACCGAAACATAAATTTATGATTGATTTTGTTTGGTTTATTTTATTGTATTTATTTTATTGTTTTCCTCATTTTGCGTATTACGTGCGTCAAAAGTATGTTATTTAGGGTATTGAATGTAAACTCTACTAAGAGTGCGTTTTGTTATTTCTAAGTCTTCATTTTCGGGTTTGTTTGGTTTTACCCCTTTTTTGCCATTTTTTATGTTGGTATCGCAACCCCTCTTTTTTCTTTTCCCCCTCCTCTTTCTTTTTTCAGCGATGAAAATGGACCGTAAATACTGGTTCAAATATAATGTGGCTCAGTAGCTAAGTACAAGCTCGAAATTCACTTATAAGTTACAGTAAGTATTAGCAATGAAAGACCAGCATTTTCGTTTCTAAAGACCTTTCATTAATTTAATCAGCAAAAATTGTCAAATATATTTTGTTTATTCATGATGCGTATGCATAATATTCACTCCTTTTGGAAATATAATTTCCATAATCAAATTTGCATAAGGGATTTGTGGAAAGGAAGGTTCCCGTATTCGAAGACCTTTAATCTAATTAGCTGTCGTATGGCAAATAGTACCTTGAAGACTAATTTACTAAAGATAAAGAGAGATTCGAAAATAGATCAAAGATAAGCCAATTATTTTTCTTGGAAAGTTGGCCGCAGATTTATTCGCCTCCATCCTTAATTTCTCAGCTGAATTGTTAAATTACCTTTAAGGGTAGTGAAAAAAGAATCTGATTGTTTAAAATAGTTAAGGTGGTACGGTACCTTATTAGTCATTTGTCGAGCTTCTGCGTCGGCTGACCGTTACAAAGACGAAGAGCCCATTAGTGAATTTTCCAGGGACTTGCCATTATCGAGAGTTATTAGAATTTCTAATTTGACTTAAAAGACAATGAAACTTAAATGTACTTTTTGTGGGCCAGTTAGTCATTCAAAGCGAGTGACACTACAAGAAGTTCCCAAACCGGTCAAATTGCTCAAATGATAATTCCTTTTAGCTGAATTTTAGCGTTTTCCTGGCAGGTATTCTAGAATATTCTTAGTTGCCGCCTTTCCTCAGCTGTAAAAATAAAATGTTGCTCTGTTAAACCAAAAAAACATAATTCAACTTGATGTCATAATTTTCATTAAAACTGAATATCTTTATCTCCGGCTCAGAATTCGACAAGTTAATCGTCTTCCTAAGATTTCCAGGAAAGTGAATGTCGGCTTTTGGTTTTCTGTCATATATTTGAATGTCTTATCCACAGGGCCTAAGGATTTCTTATTTATATTTTTACGAGTCGGATTTTTTTTTGGAGGGGGGGGGGGGTGGTCGAGCCTGGTATCCCTCCTGAATAGGTCACTGTTAAAGGCTGTGAATAATTAGGAGCAGGCAGTCTAGTCTGAGTGACTGATCAAGAGTTACCTTGCAATATGTTTACTTG
Organism: Artemia sinica; assembly: GCA_027921565.1. Taxonomy (NCBI): domain Eukaryota; kingdom Metazoa; phylum Arthropoda; class Branchiopoda; order Anostraca; family Artemiidae; genus Artemia; species Artemia sinica. The sequence continues at coordinate 41,707,413 of CM051259.1, read as the reverse complement.
AGTAGTACAAATATCCAGATTAGAACTTTTTTTTAATCAAATATACAAAACGACTCTCTGGGCTCTTGGAGGCGAATAAGAAACGATAATATCTGAAGAAATTGCTGGAATAAAAACTAATGCACCATTTATTTTTAATATGTAAACTGATATTATGCAGTGTACCCAGTGGCATTAACTTCGGACTTTTTCTTGGGTAGGGGTTGCATTTTCAGTATCTGGGGGGGGGGGGGGGGGAAATTTGTCTCTTTTCGATTCTCCAATGAAAATACAAAAAAAAATCAATGAAAATACAAAAAAAAAGATATTCTTCAAAGTCTGACATAGTAAAATCTGCCCCTCCACCTAATTGACGCCGCTGATGGTACCTTATATTTTCAAACCAAATAAATTCATGTTTAAGAGCTTAACGTATATTTTCACAACTTCTTCCGTCAAAGCTTGTCATAGCGAATAACTGCTTTGAATAAACGTCTGTTATTGCAGCCGGAGATCAAGGATGAAGTAATAGAAAAGCTGATGTTTTTTCTGTCGCTGGATGATGCTGATGTTCAGCTTTATACACTTCAGGCTTTTGGGACAGTTTGTCTTCGGCATGCGGATGTGATGATGACATCGCAGTTTAGTCGAATTTATTTGTATTTCCTTGATTCTCCGTTGGCACCTCTTATTCTTAAAAGACAGGTGAGTCCTTTGGTTTAAGCAGAGAGGGGTGTCTTCTTTTCATAATTCAGTCGGATTTATTTGTATTTTGTAGGTTTTCCGTTAGCGCCTCTTACTCTGAAAAGCAAGTAAGTCATTCTTGTTACAACAGAGTAGGAATTTGCATTATTTCTTCTGGCAAATTAAGTTGCGTCTTGGAAATTGAAATTTAGTTAAACTGAGAAAGGGAAGACTGAATTAACTGGGCAGACTGAACTTAGAAATTCAAAAAAAAAAAAAAAAAAAAAAAAAAAAAAAAAAAAAAAAAAAAAAAAAAAAATGGATTGAGAAACTTGTTTACGACTTTACAATTTATTTGGATTTAATTGTATTTCCTTGATTCTACGTTAGCACCTCTTATTCTTAAAAGAAAGGTAACTATTTATGTTAAAGCAGGGAAGAGCGGCTTCTCTGTTCACTTTAGTCAAATTTATATTTATTTCTTTGATTCTCGTCTCATGTTTTCATTCCTTGGCCCTTTACCTTTTTAAAAGGTCCGATTCCGTTAAGACGTGTCTGTGGATTATTTGTCTCAGCTTTGAAGAATATTATTAGCTGAACGAAGAACAACAGCACATAAATAACCTACAATATACAATGTACAAAACTACACATTTTTTGCCTTCTTTAAAAAATGAAATTTAAAGGTGGAGTTTAAGGGTTTGAATATGCGGCTAAACAAGAATTGGGCTGTACCCCCATATTTCTCAAAAAATCAAATCTGCTTACCATTCTTTACTTTGACCTTGATGATTAAGAAAGGATTTGAAAATTCTGGCTTCCCCTTTATGTCCCTACAGGACCATGACAGTTTTAAGCTCAGAAAGTTTATATGCTAGATTAAAGAAGTTTTCAGATGTCACCTAGAGTCCGCATTACTTGGGAAGGTGTCTTGTTAACCTACCTCGGCCCTTTACTACCGTACTAGGCCAAATTCTGTAAAGACTAGTCTCTGCGTTATTTATCTTGACTTCGCAGAACAAGGGAAAAGATCCAACTTTGGGTGAAAATCCTTCCAAGGATACGACTTAAAACAAATACGGTATGTGAAACTTTTTCTTTTCTGTTTCTGGCAGTCCATAAATGTTTGTGTTGTCGTGTCATCTTAAAATCTTGCAATCCTTGTGCGTTTGGAAGAACTGAGGTAGTTGGGTGAAAATCTTCCCGGGGTTTAATTTGGCCCGTAGAACCACTCCTGAAACTCATATCAGCTGTAGGACAACTGGATTACAACTTTTTTCGAAGCCGATCTCCTTTACGAGAATAATAATTATTCATTGCAGTCCCATTTTTTTTCTCACACAGTTCAACTTATAATCATCTATATCCTTTGAATGATGTTATGAAGCTTTTTTCTAATTGTTAGCTTTTTTCAATAAAAATGATAGAACTCAATTCGTATATTTTTCAGCTAATATCCGGTTGCAGTTTCAGCTACTCGTTTTTACTTGTTATTTGTAATAATAATAAAAGAACAACAACATTATATGCTAGATTTTTCTAACATTGGTTATTAACGCATTTCGAAGCATAAAATGCATATTTCAAGAAACCCATTTTTTGCCAATGAATTTCTTATTCGAGTATCGTGCTATACTCTTTGCAGATACATATCATTTTGTTTATTTATCCAAAATGATTTTTTTTTCAAATGAAATTAAAGATACATTAAAACTCGTAACAAAAAGAAATTATCCTATGGATGATGGGGGATACCACGCATGTTAGTAAAGCTGGATCAATACTTCCTGAAAGTATTTTAAAAGACAAGAATAGAGCAAGTTGGCTACTGCAACTATTTGTTTATCCGCAGTCTTTCACTTGTTTACCCGGAAAATTGAATTATTCAAAGGAAATGTAAATAAATACAACTCAAAGACAAAAGAGTGTAATTTTTTTAGCATGTTCTATCACATTTCTCTTGAGTAAATGGATTCATTCTTGCAGCATTAATAAAAGACACACTTAGCTTAGAAATGAATGGTTGCGCCTTATATATAAAGATAATTTTTGTTTGTTTAAAGTTTAAGGTAGCTCGTTATCTTCATTAAAAAAAAAAAAAAAAAAAAAAAAGTGTTTACTGCATCTGTTTATTCTAAAAAAATTCGGTTTATTTCAACAACTTCATTTGAGTTTTTGTTATATTTGAAATCTCTCCGTGTTAAAATCAAATACAAGCTAATCTGACTGTTTTCGGGGGGGGGGGGGCAGGAGGGATTCTCTTTTAGAACTCCCACTCTTTCTGCTATTGTTCAGCTTTTGCACAACAGTGCTTCGAGAACAAAGGCTCCTCTTGGTGTATTTGGTTTACACCAGTGGTTCCCAACCGATTTCTGGGCCATGCCCCACCTAGGCATTTCTAAAATCCTGATGCCCCCTCTTGATTCTTACTTTTGTTATTAAAAAGTTTGCGTGTATTCACCTGAAGGAACCTAAAAGGTCATTAATTTGGTGTGCTTTTTTCTAGATATATTTTGCGCTACTGATTAATATTTTTTTTTTTATAAAACTTCTATTATACAAAGCATGACGTTATTGCAATACTATCATGTGTATTTTTTCTATTTAAATGCATATAAGTTTCACGTCATTGACATGAAAAAAGTTTTTTTCCTTTCTTAGTTCAGGCTCTAAAGTATAGTCAGCAAAGGGTGCACGTCCAGTCCATGACCCGCCGAAATATTGCCGCATCCCACTGGTGGGGCACCCCACCTTAGAACTCACGAGTTTACTCACAGTAAAATATAAGTTTTTGAATAAAGTAAGACAGCTTTTTTTTTTAATGGAATTTCAACATTTTCGCAATGGCTCTATATTTACAAGCGAATATTTTTTATTAACGAGATTTTATTAAAAATGAGTTGACGAGCTTTTTTTTTTAATGGAATTTCAACATTTTCGCAATGGCTCTATATTTACAAGGAATATTTTTTATTAACGAGATTTTATTAAAAATGAGTTGACGAGGTGTCAGTGGCACCCGCCCCTTCATATTAAAGATAGTTTTTGTTTGTTTTAAGTTTTAATGTCACTCTTTATCTTCATTTGAATAAAATGCCCAATTTTATTTGATATCTGTTCGTATTATAATCAAATAGGGGATAATTTGGCTGTTTATGGGGGTTTCCGTCTCTCAAGCTTCCAGTCTTTGTGCAAAAGTTCAACTTTTGTAAAACTAATGCATCGAGAACAAAGGTTCATCTAGGTGCATTAGAAAGTAAAATAAGAGTTTGCTAATTATGAAGTAAGAAGTTTCTTTATGCAAGTTCAACATTTTCACCATGCTCCTATATCTAGAAGCTAATTTTTTCTATTAATAAAAAGAGCCTGCTGAAAGTAATGTTATCACAGTTCTTTGGTAGAGTCTCGGTCACTATTGGCCCGAGTCGCTTTTTACTTAGATTATCAACGACTGTTTGATTTATTGTTTCATGCCATCTGTATATCAAATTTAACTTCTCCAATGAGGAATAAGGCTGATCGACACTTGGACTACTTTCCCCATTCAACAATTTTAAGAGTGCATAGCTTCTGATTATGAGTGTTTAATAGGACCATTGCCTTCTGATAATTTTGTGTCGTGAAAGCGACCAAGCGACGTCGCTCTGGTTTTGGAGGTTTTGTCTAATTCAAAGCGAAGTTCCTTAAGAATAGAATTAGAAAGAAAGAATAGAATCTTGAAAGCTTCGAATGCCTGAAAAATAGTGTAAATAAAAATCTACCAGTGCATAAACAGGTGGCTTTTATTTAGCGCAAAATAAGAGGGATGTATTTTTTCAACTCTGATCCGGAATAGAAGCAAATCGATTTTTTTTTACCAAATCCAGCATTTTTTTTTCAAAATGTGCAACGTGAAAAACCGATCACTGTTGTGGAATTCGATTCCTTTTAGAATCTAGCCTTAGGTACGATGATGTCTATTGGGAGGGGCTGTTCCCCCCTAGATTTTGAAAATATACTTTTTAATGTATTCATTTAAAAATAGTCTGTTTTGGGTATCTTCGTTGATCCCCCCCCCAAATTTTGAAAAAGACATTTTTGCCCCCTTCGTGGCGCAGGAGGGCTCCGAAAAGAGTATTGAACGTTTTGTTTTTTTTTCTATCTGATTTCTACCCTATAAGCAATATATATATTAATAGTCGTGAAAGATACGATTTTTCTCCTTTCCTGGCGTCGGCCAACACCTAAAAAAACAGAACTCTTTTTCATTTGTTCGGAGGATTCTTTTTCGTTTCAGAACGAGAATCCTAATAACTTCTGTTGTCAGATATATATTTCACTTTGACAAAGACACATTGGACGTTTCTACATTAAAGACGTCCTGGTTTTTAAGAGATTAGGTACTTCCAGTTGATTTAATTATATATTTTTCACCTTCTCTTATCTCATCTGGGGTGATCATATGGGTTATGTCAACATCGGAGGCTAAGTAAATCCAAAAATGTCTCAAAAAAATTTCTTGAACGAAATCTTCATTGTGGGAGATAAGAACATCAGGAACAACAAAGTATTTTCCCTTTCCAAAGGAATAAATTCGAATATCTTTTTTATCTATCTCCCCTTCTCCTCATTCCCTCTTTATTTCTTTTGCCCATTTCTATCTTCTAGGACTGTGTTGGTACATCAAAGTTCTGTTTCCTCCATTATAGCAGGAGTTATTATTTTAGTAACAATTGCGTCTCCTCGAGTGGACAGAAAATTGTTACTGACAATTGGTAACGGATTTTGAGTTTGAAATTAAAAAAAATGGAAAATAGCAAAGAAATCTGTAAATTTCTTCCTCTGCGGAAGAGATATCTGTGGACACTACTGTTTTGAATCGAACCTTTGTGTTGGGTTCGAAGTTTGAATCGCCGTTCTAGATCTGAAAAAAAAAGACAGAAAAGAAATCGCCCGGCTACTAGCCACCTGTGAATTGCTAATAATTTGTTTTTTAAGTTAACAATTATGTTTTCGCAGGCTAATAATAAATTGTTAGGAACAATTGTTTTTAATAGACCATAGTGTCGAATTCTGACTGCTGCTGTTAAGTAAAGGTATACTGCATGAAGTTCTTTAAATTTTGGATACTTTGAGAAAGAACCGACTCACATTCACAACCCTTTTAAGGCAGGCCAACATTGCTCGTAGTAACACATTTTGACCTGACTTTCAGCTTTGTTCAAATTGAGACTGAAATAAAAATGTTCGGTAACACCATATAACTTAAATTTGGCATATATTGACAATACGAACAGATTTTTAAACGCTTTTGTTTAACTTCATCAATTTAGCAGGGCACCAATCGGGGGGAGGGCAGAGAGCCCCCAGCTTTTGAGAGAGTAGTGGAGGGGGGGGGGGTCCAGACTATGACAGCCCACCCCATTCGAATCTCGATCCGGACACTTTTCTTACAGTGCATTTTTTGTCTCAAAGGATCATTATATTCTAATGATTATGTCCTGATTAGGACTCGAAAGATCAATTCCTATCCAATAGAACAACGCCTTAATCAAATCGTCCATGAAACCCTTTCCAATATTCTGTTCCGGGGTAATACGTTTTAGGAAATAACATTTGCACGCAAGGAAACTCCCATTTTTTACGCATGCTAGAATGACGATTATATGTTTCCTACACCTGTGACAATTGACATGGAGAGGGGAAAATCTATTTCTAAAAATTATTGTTTCCAAGGCAAATGTGTAATTTGAGAAATTCTGAAAATAAGTTCTATGTATGCGAAGTAATCGTCAGACTATGTATTCGCATTCTTTTTATTTATTTATTTTTAGAAGTGTTATAATTATTTTAAGTTACTGCTTGCAAGGCAAATGTGTAATTTGCCTGGCAATACGAACGCCTTGCAATTGACGAGCTTCGGTTCCTACCTAAAGGCTGCTGTAAGTGTCAGAGCTATGGTCATATAGCAATACTGTTCCAATAATGAAAGATGCTCGCATTGTGCTGGAAATCATTCCAACTCTAAAGACGACCCGTGTCAGAAACCACTGAAATGCGCTCTGAGTGGGTCTAGCACGCACCCTTGTTACAGCTTTAAATGTCCTGCAGCGCGAAAAGCTATCAACCAATCATGACTACCCCTACTTTAAAGATTGTATCGTGGAATGTTAATGGCGGAATTCTGCTTAAAATGCCCCTAATCGAACAGTTTGTGTCTGAGTTTGACGTAGTGTGCCTCCAAGAACACTTCCTGACAGCTGAAGGGCTTGATCTACTTCGGTAGTGACAGAACGGATATGTTCAGTATATCTGCTAAGCGAACCGGCAGAGGCAGGCCTTCTGGTGGGATTTCCGTACTGGCAAGTAGCCGCTTAAATGCCTCTCTTTAGGCAGTCGGACTCTTTCATAGGCATTAAAATAGCGGACTCAGTGGGTTTCTCTGTTTATTTACCAACAGATTACAGAGATGCTCAATCCGATGCAAAGTTTAATGCAGCCTGCAGTCAGCTCTCAGCAACGGTTGATAGCTGCCACAAGTCAAACCGAGTTTGCATTTTAGCCGGTGATATGAACTGCAATCTCCGTGATCCTGCGAACCCCAGATTTAAAATACTATTATCAGCATGTGAGACCTTGCATGCTCTAAAGAATGATCTGGACTGCACGTACGTTCACAACTCTGGCTCCGTCTCATGTCTGGACTTCATAATATGTTCTACTCGTGTGACCTCAAGAAATCCCTGTCATGTCATTACTGGTATCAATGTTTCTGACCATCTTCCAATTTCGAACACCCTAGATACTACCAAACTTCTTGAACCTGGTCCCGAGCCAGCCAAACAATGGAAGATGAAAACCGGAACTATTATCCGATTTCTTATTATTTTTGGATTGATCAAACCCTGTTTTGGAAAATTCGTCTTAGGGCATAAACTCTTCTAGAATTTTAGAGTTTTACCGTATTTTCACTTTGTTTTAATATTTAGTATAATGCAATTGTTTTGGCCTTGGGATGACATAGAGGTTTTGACCCCTACTCATGTTAATTTTTGCTCGTTTTGAGTTTGACTATAATTTATTGCTATTTCTGTTTGTTTTGGGTTTCCTTTATTTATCGATGCTGATTTGTAGATGATTATTTGATTTTATTTTTTGCTCATTTCAGTTTAATGGAGTTCTTTTCTTTTCTTTGAAAAACAGGGATTTCGTCTTAGGACATAAACTCTTCTAGAGTTTTAGAGTCTGACCGTATTTTCGCATTGTTTTAATATTCAGTAAACAGCAAATTTATGTTCTGGCCTTGGGAAGGCATAGAGCTTTTGAGCCCTACTCATTTTAATTTCTGCTCGTTTTTTATTTATTGTAATTTCTGTTTGTTTTGGGTTTCATTTATTTATCGATGCTGATTCGTAGTTGTTTTACGCTTGGTAGATTTTTTTATTTTATTTTTTGCTCATGTTGGTTTAATGGAGTTCTTTTCATTTCTTTGAAAAACTAGGATTTCGTTATAGGACATGCACTCTTCTAGAGTTTTAGAGTTTGACCTTGTTTTCACTTTGTTCTAATATTCTGTAAACTGCAAATTTATGCTCTGGCCTTGGGAAGGCATAGAGCGTTTGAGCCCTACTCTGGTTAATTTCTGTTTGTTTTGAGTTTGACACGGTTATTTATTGTAATTTCTTTTCGTTTTAGGTTCCATTTATTTATCGATGCTGATTCTTGGTAGTTTTGCGCTTGGTAGATTATATAATTTTATACAAAATACAAAATTATCTTATAAAATAGTAAATACACCAAAATACATCCTAAGAAATCAAAATTGTTCTTACAAAATACAAAATTAATTTACAAATACAAAAAAAAAATATGTCGTATAATTCTAAAATAGTTCTAACAGAATGAAAAATACTTGGTACAGCACACAAAATCCTTGCTATACAAAACACAAAATTCTAACAACACCCCCAATTACTTCTTCTAGAATACAAAAACTTCAAACATAATCCAAAATAATTCCTACAAAACAGAAATAACTCTTACAAAATACAAAAATAGGTTGCACAATCTTAAAATAGTTCTAACAGAACGAAAAATACTTGGTACAGAACACAAAATATTTGCTACAAAACACAAATTCTAACAACACCCCAAATACTTCTTCTAGAATACAAAAACTTCAAACATAATCCAAAATAATTTCTACAAAACAGAAAAAATTCAGACAAAATACAAAAATACATTACACAATCTTAAAATAGTTCTAACAGAACGGAAAATGCTTGGTACAGAACACAAAATATTTGCTACAAAACACAAATTCTAACAACACCCCGAATACTTGTTATGGAATACAAAAACTTCAAACATAATCCAAAATAATTCCTACAAAACAAAAATTATTCTTACAAAATACAAAAAATACTTTATACAATCTTAAATTAGTTCTAACAGAACGAGAAATAGTTGCTGCAGAGCAGAAAATATTTGCTACAAAACACAAAAATTCTAACATCACTCCAAATACTTCTTATAGAATACGAAAAAGTTCAAACATTATCCAAATAATTCCTGCAAAACAGAAAATTATTCTTAAAAAAATACAAAAATACACAATTCCAAAATGCTTTTAACAGAATGAAAATAGTTGGCATTGAACACAAAATACTTGCTAAAAAACACAGAAATTCTAACATCACTCCAAATACTTCTTATAGAATACGAAAAAGTTCAAACATAAACTTAATAATTCCTGCAAAACAGAAAATTATTCTTAAAAAAGTACAAAAAATATTTTACACAATTCTAAAATACTTATAACAGAATGAAAAACAGTTGGTATTGAACACAAAATACTTGCTACAAAACACAGAAATTCTAACATCACTCCAAATACTTCTTATGGAATACAAAAAAGTTCAAACATAATCCAAATAATTTCTACGAAACAGAAATAACTCTTACGAAATTCAAAAAATACATTGCACAATTTTAAGATAGTTCGAACAGAATGAAAAATACTTGGTACAGAACACAAAATCATTGCTACAAAACACAAAATTCTTACAACACCCCCAAATACTTCTTCTAGAATGCAAAAACTTCAAACACAATAAAAAAAAAATCCCTAAAAAAAAAAAATTCTTCTAAAATACAAAAAGACTTTACACAACCTTAAATTAGCTCTAACAGAATGAGAAATAGTTGCTGCAGAACACAAAATACCTGCTACAAAACACAAAAAATTCTAACACCACTCCAAAATACTTCTTCTAAAATACAAAAACTTCAAACATAATCCAAAATAATTCCTACGAAACAGAAATAACTCTTACAAAATACAGAAATACTTTACAGAATTCTAAAAGAATGAAAAATAGTTGCAGCAGAACACAAAATACTTGCTACAAAACACATAAATTCTAACATCACTCCAAATACTTCTTATAGAATACGAAATAGTTCAAGCATAATCCAAATAATTCCTACGAAACAGAAATAACTCTTACAAATACAAAAAATATTTTACACAATTCTAAAATAATGCTAACAGAATGAAAAATTGTAGGTGTTGAACAATACCTGCTACAAAACAGAAAAATTCTAACAATATCTCACATACTTCTTATGGAATACTAAAAGTTCAAACATAATTCAAATAATTCCTCTTATTACAAAATACGAGAAATACTTTACGCAATTCTAAATACTTCTGACAGAATGAAAAATAGTTGGTCTTGAACACAAACTACTTGCTACAAAACACATAAATTCTAATATCACTTCAAATAATTCTTATGGAACACAGAAAAGTCTAAACATAATCCAAATAATTCCTACAAAGCAGAAATAAATCTTACCAATACAAAAATATTTTACACAATTCTAAAATAATTTAACAAAATGAAAAATTGTTGGTCTTCAATACAAAATACTTGGTGCGAAACACAAATTTTAACAATATCTCATATACTTTTTATGGAACACAAAAAAGTTCAAACATAATACAAATAATTCCTACAAATGATACTAGTGCTTGCACATTCCTTGAATTTTAAGAGTTTCCCCTGAATTTATTCTCCACAAAAAATTAATTATCGCGCTATTGTCCGTATATTTTTGAACTCTAGTATTCCTGGAGATTTTGAAGATTTGGAGACAAAATTTAAAAACTTAAAATGAACATTTGCGGTCAAAGTTGAAAAGTGTCTCGGTGCAAGTGCTTCCACGTGGGAAGGCGCCAGGACATTGACACGTCAGGACCACTACTGTCAGGACATCACAAAATCCGTCATAACATCGACAAAAAAATCCGTCAGAACATCGACACATCAGGACATCGACAGTTATAATAGCTACCCGTCAGAATGTCGAAAGTCATATTATCGACTCGTCAGTTCATCGACAGTCACAATCGCTACCCGTCAGAACGTCGTCAGTCATAATATCGACACGTCAGTTCATCGACAGTCACAATCGCCACCCGTCAGAACGGCGACAGTCATAGCATCGACACGTCATAATATCTAAAATTTTAAAACTTTAGTTTTTTGGGGTTTAGGGAGGAAAAGGTACCTAGGTTAGGTTGGGTTACGTATTTAACATATGGTATGCTTTACCCCCACCCCCCTGATGTGCAAATATATAGCCGAGATTTGTTTCTAAACTATTATATACTTACTACTATTATATAAACTTCTAAATTTTTTTCATAGCGAAAATCCGTCAGAACCACTAACCATCAGAACGTCGACAGTCATAACATCGACACGCCATAACATCTAAAAAAAAATTTCATAACGAAAATCTGTCAGAACCACTAACCGTCAGAACATCGACAGTCATAACATCGACACGTCATAACGTGTAAATTTTTTTTTAGATGTTATGACTGTCGATATTCTGACAGGTAGCGATTGTGAATGCCGATGAACTGACGTGTCGATGTTACGACTGTCGACGTTCTGACGGGTAGCGATTGTGACTGTATATGAACTGACGTGTCGATGTTATGACTGTCGACGTTCTGACGGGTAGCGATTGTGACTGTCGATGTCCTGACGTGTCGATGTTATGACTGTCGATGTCCTGACGTGTCGATGTTCTGACGGATTTTCCTTGTCGACGAAATGACGTTTAGTGCTTGTGACGGTTAGATGAAATGGTAGCATCCCCTTCCACGTTCCTTGAATTTTTCTGAGTTTTTCCTTGAATTTTATTAAAGAAATGTGGGGTCATGGAGATCTTACCAAACTTAATTGTTTAATTTTCATGTTAATGCCCGTGTATTTTTGAACTCTAGTATTCGCAAAGATTTTGTAGATTTGGAGAAAATATTAATAAGTGCTTTCACATTCATTGATATTTTTTTTTTAAGAAATGTAGGGTGTTGGAGATCTTACCAAAAATTAATTGTTTAATTTCCGTGTTAGTGTCCGTGTATTTTTGTACTCTAGTATTCACGGAGATTTTTCAAATTTGGAGTAAATATTATAAAACTTAAAAAGAACTTTTGCGGACGAAATTGGAAACTGTCTTGATGCTAGTGATTTCACGTTAACCTGCACGGGCTAGGTTCCAAAATCCAATCCAAAATCCAAATCCAAAAGGCACAAAACACTTTGGCTAAGATGGATCCAAAAAGGCAAAAAAGTTTTGTTCTGATGTTCTGGGTATATTAAGGTTATCGGTACTTAAAAATGTCTATTTTACCGATCAACCTCTCAATCCACGTAAAATTTTTTATCTTCATCAAGAAACAAAATGATAGTTCTAACAAATGATCAGAAAGATCAGGTAGGGAGGCAAAAAAGTTCCTTAATTTAATTGGTTCCGCGTTTGTTACTTGTATGTGTAAGGCGGTCATTTTATTTGTGAAATGAATTTTAGAAAGGGAGGTCTAATCCCTCACTTTTAACATTCAAACAGATCCGAATAGCCCCGCCTTATAGAACCTGATTGGATTGGCTGTCGAAGGATCAAAAAGTTTCTTTGGTCACAAGATTTATTAGAAGTAATCTCTCTGGTACTCTATGGTAGAGAGGTTTGCATACTCACCGACTTTGGCTAAACCATATTTACAGGGTTATATCAGTATATGTGAGTCAGGTTAGATCAAACTGATCTAGCCTATACTACTCGTATAGAGGTTGTTTATTAACTTGTAGATACACTCCTCACACTTGGTTTAAGCTCGTTCACGCTTATGCTTAACTAGATGTCAATTCTTAGCCATTATCGCTTTGGACCAATCGGGGATGCTTATAATTGCGAAGCAAATTATGATTGGTAGATAATAAATGTCGTATACTTTTTCTGTGACTCCGCGTAAGGGCTGTAAGATTCATAAATATTGTGTCTTCACCGGCGGCCTCACGCCTTGAAGCGTTTTCAGTGTTACAGAACTTACGAATAACTTCTACTGTGTTGCGTCATTGTGTTGCAATGTTCGTTTCATGTTTTCCGTTAAGATACACTGCGGCCAAGCGACTACACTCTGTCTCGTTCATCAATATAATTCTTAGTTGTTCCTTTTTCGTTAAAGGCAACTTCTATGGTGATGAAATATAAAAAAAGTTGAGATAGCTTAAACCTTTTTATTTAGAAAGCTAGGGGAGTACAAGGACAGTAAAAGTTTGACCTCTTAGACCCACTTAAAAGTCTTGCCACTTTTTTTAATGTTCACATATTTGATTAACTTCTATTTATAATCATATTTGAAAGTGGTTCCAAAAACTTGATTAGCAAAGAGCTTATCTTATTTGAAAATTGAATTAGAAAGGAGTGAAGTTTTTTCCAGTTCCTGCAAAGGTGAGGTTCAAACTTTATGCGAACACAAATCATATTACTATATGGTTACATGGCATGGGCAGGATTTTGCTCCTTTTCTTTGGGGGGGGGGAGAGATTTTTTTCGATTTTCTAATGGTAACTAAAAACTTATATTTTTCAAAATACATGGGGGGGGGGTTAATTGAAATACAAAAAACAGTATTTTTTAAATCTAGAGAAGCAGTTCCAAAATCTGCAGTCAATTATCGATATAAATCTAGCGTCCGGATCTGGTTAGAAATCTAAAATTACTTGGAAATCATAACAAAAATGTTCCTTGTTCCTGTTCTTTTCCTTTATTCTCTTTTTCCTAGGTTGCTGGTAGGAAATAATGGTCGAGAGTTACTCCGATGAAATCAGAGTTAATTATCGGGAATGATAATAATTATTAATTAATGAATAAATCAATAGATTAATAATTGTTGTTATTAACAATTATAATTAATAATTGCTTATAATTAACCAATAAATTTAGAGTTTTGCCCATATTTTCCTTTTTTATAGTTTGTATTTTTGTAGTTTTTAGCCCCCCCCCCATCTGAAATAAACATGTGTTTGAAGGACTTGGAGGATTTGAAAAATATCGAGCAAAGTCACAACTTTCCCTTTCTTGCTTTTCTAGCAGAAATCAAATCCTACTACCTGGTTAGATCAGAACAAGTCGTTGCCTTTCTCTGCTTATAAATGCTGTCAAATTTAATTTATTGTTATATTCGAAAGCTATTTGAAAATCTTCAATCTATTTTTTTTTTTCAAGTTTTCAAATCGACATTAATCCTCAAGTGAATCCAAGTTGTAAAAAAAAAAAAAAAAAAAAAAAAAAAAAAAAAGCAACGACAACAACCAAGTAGAATATATTTTTCAGTTAATTCAGTCATTCGTAGTATATTAACTGTGTATACGTGGGGTTAGAAGGGCAGGGCGGGGAACGGGGGAGTTTTATGCTGATGACCAATGGAGACTGGATTTGTTAATATAATTTTTACCTTTATATTTTTATTTACGTATTGTTATTTTTAATTTAATTATTTTCATTTTTTTTATAATAGATTTGATTAAATATTTGGTTTAATAGGTTAGATATTGTGTGGACTTTTGCGATACCGCAAGCCCTCATAGGTTTCTTTCCAGTGATTAAGAGTTGATTTTATTTATTTGTTAATGAAATGAATAAATTTTTTAACTGGAACTTACTCAGGAAATTCCATTTAGGGTCTTGTTCCATTTAATGTTACTCGTTTAGTTAATATATCTGAGAATTATAGCAGTATTGCAAAATTTTTTCATACTATAATATTATTCGACAAGGCAAAGGGCTTATCGTATTTCCATCTTATAAATAAATAATTGTGTTAGTATCTATTTCATGATCTACTAAGGCGAGGTTCAAATTTTAAACGAGCAGAAATCCGCCTGCACTATTCGACTAGAGGAGTGGTTCTCAACCGATTTCGAGCCATATCCCACCTAGGCATTTCTAAAACCCCCCTCGTAAAATTTAAATTTTATTATTCAAAATTTTACGTGTATACATTTGAAGGAAGCTTAAAAGGGGGTGCCTAATGAAGAATATTGTCTGAATCCAGCACCTTTTATAAAATGTGTAATGTAATTGGAAAAATAACCTAACGTAATTGCAATACTATCATGCATCTGTTTTGCTCTTTAAATGTATTTGAATGTGACGTCATTCACATGAAAAATGTTATTTTTTCGAAATTAAGGCTCTAAAGTAGAGTCAGCCGAAGGGTTCACGTCCTACACCTGACCCATCAAAATATTGCCATGCCCCACGGTGGGGCCTGCGCCCCACATTGGGAAATCACGGGGCTAGCCAGAAATGCCATACTTTGTTCATTTATAAATGCTTTCTACTTAAATTTACTATATTGGGAAAAGGTTTTATCATACATATTAGTACATGTTGGTCCATAAACATAACCAGGATAAAATATTGCATCCATGTTACTAAAAATTAGTATGCCCTCCAAAAATGAGTGAGAATCCTCATCAATACTGTTTTCCTGTATTCTTCATGTTTTTGATTAGTTGCGTTTGTGGACTATTTTATAAGTTTCCTTTGGGATTTTTTTTTCTAAGATATTTATAATTAAAATAAGTGGACATACAAAATCTTAACTTTTGAATAGTATCTCGTAATACCAAGAATTTGTATGCCCAAAAATATTTAAGACCTCAGATCATTGAAAAACCTGATTTCAAAGAGTATGGGTAACTTACAAGAGTGGAAACTGGTGCTAGTGTCGACAAAAAAAAGTCAACGCCATCTAGCGTTTGGCGACATTTGGAGTTTTTTTCCATTGGAATAATAAGAATAATTAATTTAATTTTTGCAGTTGCTAAAATTAGTGTGGTAATAAGTGTGTGATCTCAGTTTCTGATAGAAAAACGATTACAAAGCTTGAAAAAATGCCAAGTATGGCCAAACGCTAGATAGTGTTAATGGTTTCTTTTTCCCTGCACTAGCACTGGTCTTTACTCTTATAAGTAACCCATACTCTTTGGATTATTATCTATGTTTTCTTTGGACTTTTGTTTTGGTTTTCTTCCCTGAATTTTGACAATACAGATAAGTGGACCGACAAACGTTGAATCTTTTCCCATTCTGAATATAATTTTGACCATAACAAAAAACTCTTAAAACGGGAAATTTTCTTCACAAGAAGATTTCGGTTTTTCAAAGAAATGTTCTTTCTTAGAAATAGTTCAACTTTAAGTGGGTCTTTCAATTGGAAATTTGAGAGAGACAGAAGCTATGCGGGAGTAAAAACAAGGTTTCGTATGACATTTATTATTAAGTTCAGCTTAAAAATTTGGTTTATGAATATGAAAGGTTTTTATTGGGAAATGATATTATTTTGTTTCCTAACCAATGACTGACCTTAATAAAATTGTTTTTTTTCATTGAGGTTGGTGGGTATTCTTAGAAGTCTTTATCTCTTTTTTATCTCTCTCTCTCTCTCTCTCGCTTTCACACTCTCTATCTCTCACGTGCACACATATGTTTTGATATGCACACTAAAAAATGGTTTGAAATTTCTGTCTATGTCTGCGGATTGTATAGATTTAGATCCACCGTAGTTTTAAAATATAGAACATGTATGCACACTTTTCTCTGTAGTAGTCTACATGTGATTGACAAATTTTATTTTTAGCACTATATGGAACATCTTTACAATGACTTCGGTGAGACTAATATCGATGCTATCTCAATGGTCGAAATGCACAGTTTTCTTTTTTGAAATACTGGAAAGTCAGACTTCTATCTTAGCATCTTAGTCTGCTGTGCTCAAAAATTTTTTTCATGTATATTCCTTTCGTTTGGTACGATGTTTTCTATTACTTTCAGGCATTGCATAATATCCAAAATTATTTGGAAGAAGAAGAAGCTAAACTAATTCGGCAAGACCAACAATGTAAGTAACAAATATCTCTGCAAGTTTGTAATATATGGCCATTGGAACTTTTTTGGCCCTTAAAATATTTTATAAAAGCGCATAATCCTCAGCTTTAGATCTAAAGGGACCCATGTTAATGAACCATTGACAAAAAGTTGGCTTTGATTATTAGCTCCTATGCATATTTGTTGTTGCTGTTGTAACCTCTAGTTCCCACTTACCACGTTTTACAACCGCAATGGTTTTCTGGATTTGGAAGTTTTTCCCCAGTCATTTTTAAGAAAAGCGCAAATCCACATGCGTTGTAATTTTTCAATATATGCGCAGGAGCCGATCCAGGGGCTGGTTTCTGGGACACGTGCCTCCCCCTCCCTGGAAGGTTGAAAATCTCACTAATTGTAGAGTTGGAGGGGTGAAAAATACTGATGCGGTAGCCAATTTTTTATTGGTGCCTTTTCCCCTCCCCCCATATATTAACTCTGTATCCGCCCCTGGATATGCGAGAAAACACGCCTAGGAATCAAATGAATAACCTATGGTTCAATTGTTTTTATACTATAACAGGAAATCTATACACACTGTAATCCATAGTCTATATACTATACTCTAATCTATTTATATGCTATAGTTTTTAAATTATCATTCTTTCACTTCTTCGTAGTAATAAAAGAAGTGCAACGGCAGCTACTGGATTGAACCAATTACTTTAAGATAAGGTAAAGGCAACCGGTATTTTTGACATAACTTGCGATTTTGCATTTATTTTCTTGCTTTTCTTTTCGGGAAAATAACTGTGTTTTTACGAATTTTGCTTTTCCGCAAATCGTAGCATATGTAAATTAAGGATAAAAATAATTTTTCTGGAGGGTTATGTTAAGAAAAATTCGTTGTGTTTCTTGACGCTAGTAAAAATACATGGCGAGCTGGGCAGTGACGTTTCAGCGCCAATTTTCGTGTTTTATCTGTCGTCTATCGTCAGATCTGTCAACCCTGGTTTTTTGCAAACATAGAACTTTTTTAAGATTGGTAGAAAATATAAGATAAATAAAATATAAGACACATTATAAATATCAAATATAAACTTGGTAGAATATTTAAGAAAACATAAAATAAAAGAAAAATATAAAAGTAAGACTGGAGAAAATATAATGTTCTTCGCCAGAGGGCTTCCACCTCTTTTACAAATACGTTTCTCATTTAGTTTTATGCACAATTGCTCCTCAACCCTATTTAAATATGTTACATGTTTTTTTTTTTCTGGAATGAGCGAGTTCAGTGTGCACCATATGATTGAATATGCACTATAATCTTGCATAAATCTTTTCTAAAAATCACCCACCCTTAGGTGTAATCCCCTGAGTGTATACACCCCCGGTACTTAAGAAATAACTAGCGTAATGAATTGAAGTCATGACAAAAAAGTGATTTAACTCTTGAAACAATTAAAGAAAAGATAGGGAGAAAAAGACAGAGTTAAAATTAACGGACTTACGTCAGTCACTCCCCTTGTGTGAATCAGTGTCTAATACCTTTCTTGGGAGTAGAGGTCAATATTCATTCGGAACCAGGAAAATTAATAAATAAACAGTTAATAAGCCTTAGCCCATATGTAACTATTTCTTTAATGCACTAAACCGTAAACGTTGAATTAAAAATAACGAAAATTTGGACTTTCTTGAAAAAACTAAACAAATAATTTTACTAATGCCACTTAAGAGAGAATGGATGATTTTGTTTTTATTATAACTTCCTCGTCTTTTTGTCTGCCTGGCTGGCGGTCGCCATGGTCGTGACCCTGGAAGACAAACCATTAAACAATGGGAAAAACTTCACAGGATGGTGGGCAATAAGTTTTATACGTCAATATATTAAAACTAAGCACAAGAGTGTGTGAGAATTTCTTTTCTAATTTTGATATACCAAAGAAAAGTTGAATAAATTTACTAAGCTACCCCTCAGAGGTAACTTAAAAATTTTATATGGAAAGAATACCCATAGAACGCTCATAGAATACTCAAAGAATCTTTAAAATTTAGAATTTCCAAGGTAAGATCATTTATATGTCTTTTTATGCGTGCCACTTCATAAATACGTGCTAAGGCAAGACTTACTATGCATAATACTAATGATCGTGATTGATATATTAAGCTAGGCATATCAAGAAGTTCATATGGAAAGAATATTCATAGAATACCCATAGAATACTCATACCCATGTAATAGAATACTCATATAATATTCTATATAATATTAGAATAGTCTACATAATATTAGAACATTCTATATATTCTAAGTATAGCCATAGAATATCCTTACCCATATAATAGAATACCCATAGAATAGTCTATATTAATGAATATTCTCATTATTATTTTTTGTCTTTTTGTGTGTGTTGTTAAGTAAATATGTTCTGAGGCAATACTAGCTCGACTGAATAATTATCATCGTGGGCGAGATAATAAGAATCACACAGGGTAACAGTATTCACAGAATATCCATAGAATACCCGTGGGCATACCTATAAAGTGGTTTCCATTTATAATTTCCAAGAGAAGACATTTTTTTATCCACAGAAAACTAGTAGAACACGAATAAAATTCTGTCATTTTGGAATTTTTAACGGAAGATGGCTTTGTTTTGTTTGAGTGTGTGCGTCAGTAAATGAATCCGCTCTAAGGCAACATTAGCTCGACATCACAACAATCATCATAGATACAGCAGTAGCAGCAATCCGGTAAAGAGTAAATAAAGCAAAATAACAGAAAGGAGGAACATTTTCTTTTTGATTCTTTTGAAGATTAACCTTGTAATCAATTTTTGATCATTATTCATGGTTTCTTACTAAAGAACCTTGTGATATCTCAAGCTGTGACATTACTTTTTCTAAAATATTTCAATATGAGACCTCTTCTTCAAAACAGTCAAGTAACGGTGCAATACGGGTATCATATTTCTAACCTGCTTATATTTGTCGATCCGAGTCTTGTCTTAGAGGTAGCTGTGTTGAATAGGGGTGGTGTTGGAGGAGTCGCGTAACCCACTGACATGTATTTTTTTGTGCTAATTAAGTACTAGTACAAATTAATTTGACGTGTCATTAGTGACAAGTACTAATGAATTTGGCATTTTGATCTTGTGACATTTTAACTTGAGCTCATCTTTAAAGCACCGAATGGGTATTTTAACGATACAATATGGGTATTAAGTTCCTAACCGTGTTTTTATTTCTATATATGATCCTCGACCTAAATGTAAGGTGTTGAATAGGAGGGGGGGATGTTGGAGATAACGGGACTCACTAACTTATATTTTCATTGGAGATCAATACCAGTTCAGTTGGCCCGAGGGAAATGGGTGAAATACTAATCAATGAAATCACTGAAAAGGAATGAAATCCTTAGACTAGCAAGAGGGGTTGCCTACTTTCAGAGAGCATGCACACCAAGTGACGTGTGTCAAAAGTGATGAAATTGTGCCAGGTGCTGGCTCTGTGTGAAATGTGGCCTAACAACGAAACACGTGGTACTCCGAATTTCTTTTTGGAGACCTCCCCGGATTACTCTATTGAATTGTGGCCAATTCTGTTTTGAATGGCTTTATACGACTGCAACCGAACTATTTATTAGTATGAGTAACACAAACAGAACGTGCTTGTAGAAGACAGTCATTGATGGCAAATTTTGCTTATAAAGGTAGCCACAAAAAGAGAGAGAAAGAGAGAGAGAGAGAGTTTATATTCTGGGGAGGGTCTCATTGGATTTTATTCTGGTCTTTTTTGTTGATTAATTTTATGGCCATCTTTTTTCAGGGAATTCATCATCAAATAAGCAAGATGATCTGAAAGAGATGTGTGACGTATCGTCTGGTATGGCTTCTTCTGTAATTCAATTGTACCTGAAATCCGTTTTGAATTGCTTTATACATATTCATCCGACCATTCGATTTGGGGCGTTCAAAGTTGTACAGCTTGTTCTTCAACAAGGCTTAGTTCATCCTGTTCAAGTAAGTCACTTTCATATTTTGTACCTGGAATTCTGAGTGAAGGGTGCACTATGGGAGTTACAATTTTTTTTAGGAAAATACCAAAAAATAAACATTTCGATTAGAATATTCTACTTTTTCAAAAAGAAAAAAAAGAAAAAGGGAGCGTTTTGAAAGGTACACATAAAAAAAACGCAGCGTATACTTTTTTGTGAAGATTGGAAACCTATTGACTGTATAATGAGAACTTGCGTGGAAAAATGACTTCAGGTACCAGGCGTATAACATCACACGCCGGTTTTCAGAACAGAAAGTTGGGAAAAGTAGCCAATTATATAGGTAGACAGGGGAAACAAACAGGGAAAAGAGTAAATACAAATATGAATAAAGATTAAATTCCATGTAAAAAGAAGGGAAAACAGATCAGAAGAAGACGAACATTTTAGGTAGTTTAGTGGTTATTAAACAGTATGGGGATTGTTTGAAGAATAGTCAAATAATAGTAAAAGACAAAAAATAAAATGACAAAATGATAAAATAAATAATGAAAATTAACCAATTTTGAAACATCTTTCTTGCGATTATCTGTAACCAATTAGTTGACAATTTAATTGACCCTTAAAGACTTTCAAGATAGACATCTTGTAGTGGTGTCAATTGGAGAGAGAGACCATTGCTTCCCCCCCCCCTTATATTTTGAAAATACCTTTTTTTGGTATTTTCATTGACATATTTTTTTTTTGTATTTTCATTGAAAAGTTCGGAAAAACGGCAAAATTACCCCCCCCCCCCCGGAATGTTAAAATTACATTTTTGATCCCCTCCCCTCCTTATTTTTCGTGAATTTGATGACGCTGACAGTTTTTTTTTTTTTTAACAAGGGTCGGTTTATCCTATTCAGGTGAATCATCATTTTTTTTTTTTTTTTTTTTTTTTTTTTTTTTTTTTTTTTTTTTTTTTTTTTTTTTTTGTCATGTTGAGTGGTCAACGTCTTTCCAGTTTCTGAGAAACTTGATAGTTGATTAACCCTACGTAAAATAGATCTTACTGCGATTAATTTTCGTAGGTTTGCCAATGGAAAAGCTGATTGATTAACAGCAATGCCCTGTAATAATTTTCAACCAATCAGAGGCCTTTTGAACTGAATATCCTACGAAAACTAATTACAGTAAGGTCTATTGAATGTAAGGTAAATTCTGCTTTAATGACACGAGTTAAATTTATTTACACATTTATAATAAATTTGGTTATAAGGAATTGTTGTTTACAATAAATGAGTAATCGTTTTTAGAAATAAACTTTACATTAAAAAAAAATCATTCATCTACATGAAAAAGATTTTAAGGGCTTTCAAAATATTTTAGGATGATTTTGAAAGTTTCATTCACATAGCTGAACTACTTTCTTTAAAATGTCAAAGAACTTGTATCTAGTAAATGACATTTACCCTAATTACTTTTTACCTGAAAAAAAAAAAAAAAAATAACAATAAGCGAGTCTAAAAAATCTACTACTATCAACTCACTACAGCACCAACCCGCCTGAAGGCAACATAACTGTAGACACTCTTCCTCCACCCCAATCTATTCAAAGTTTCACCCTTTATCTCCTCCCATGAAGGTCGAATTTCCTCTAAATCCTTTTGAAGGAAAACTTCTGACCTCATTTGAGGACGAACTACCCTTCGTTTGGCCTTCGTTTACCCTTCGATTTTTTATAAGCCCAGTCTAACGAGTTTCTACAACCTTGGAAAACATCTAAAAAATATTTCCGTCTTTTGGAAAGCCCGTATTTCAGAACCATACTTGAAGACTGTCATTACCCTGGCTTCCAATTTTGTAATATTAGTTCGCCGATTTATCTTCCCATTCTTCCAAACTGTTTCCAACTACGAGAAGCACCATTTTTCTTTCTTTTCTTGTTTTTTTGTACAAAAAAAAATAACAACAAAAAAACAAGGATTGGTCAAAATAACACATTTACATAGGTGCACACAAGTTCATTACATAGGAGAATTTTGGGGGTTGGGTGATTGTTTCAAATATACTGTTAGATCTAATTTTGCCTGGGGAAGGGATATTTGGACCAGTGCCCGTAGGTTATTTTTCATCGATATGTCAGTATTAGACTCCGTTTTCGTAAAATCTCGGATACTTCTGATTTAAAGATTCTCATTTTTTTTTTGAAAAATAGGAAAAAATGACAAATCCCCATACCATAAATTTTCACAAGTTGTCGCCACTGAGCCGATGATATTCGCAATAAAATCATAAAAACAAAAGCAGTGTATGCTTCAGAACAAAAAAGAAAAATTAATAAAGATAGGCTACCTTTTTACTGTAACAGATGATTGAACATCCTTCGTCAAATCTGTTTAGTTTATTCAAGTTTTTGTTGCATAAGCTACTGTTTTGTCCAGCCGAATTGCTTATTTTAATTAAATTTACCAAAAGTTTGCTAGTATGGATGATGGATATAGCGAACATGTAAGAACTGGAATAGCGGAGGCAACGTTTTTATTTTTTTTATTATTTTTTTTTTTTATATAAGCCGAAAAATTTGGATTTTTGGATAATAACGAAAAATAACAAAAAATTTGGATTTTTCGTTGATAAAATTATTATAGAGAATTTAATTATTAAATATATATCTTGTATTACATATTTTAATTTACAATTTATAAATTAGTTTAAATTATATTTATGTAAAAATTAGTTATATAGAAATAATTCTATAAAATATTTAGAATTTTATTAGATATTTTGTATGAAATATAATTTAATATATATAATTAATAATTTAGAAAATTATTATATATCTTTTTGCTTAGAATACTCGGGGCTGATTTTTAAAGTTGGTCATTCTAAAGAATAAAAGCTTGAATTTTTACTGTAATGTTTTGAAATGTGGAGATAGTCCCTCAGAAATTTGGTTAATAACTTTTAAATTATCAATGTCGAGGGGAGTTATAGATATTCTCGTTTTTCCAAAGCCGGGCAAGGAATTTAGAAATCAGGCGATTTTTTAAAATTAAAGTTGTAAGATTTTCTTAAGGATTTATAAGATTTATAGTTTTTATAGGTCATTTATTTTAGTTTTTTCTGTAATTACGTAGTAAAAGCGTAGAACCAGCAAAATATTAAGTGGACAAGAATAGGACCTTATTTATTTAATTTTCGATTTTCTCTAAACCCCGTATTATATGAATTATTATATAAGTCAATTGACTCATGCTATGCAGCTTGTATTCGATTTCTTTTTACAAGAGTCGAGATAGCTCGCTATTAGGATTTATATCGAGTCAGGATTTAGCCTCTTCTTTTTTCTTCTTTTCATCGAGGCAGGATGAAGGATGTTAAAAAAGCAGAAGAAGGATGCTAATAGTTTAAAATCCAACTTTTTCTATACTAGATATATTACATATTATAAAAGCTATATTATATTATATATATTTCAATACAAGATAGTGTGTGGCAAGACTTCACAGGGCGTTATCACCAACGGGGCTTTTAATTTATCGTAATATTCATTATCAGTAACAACCTTAATTCCGAAGAAAGCAACGTAGAATAATCAATGATGGTATAATCATGGGTTCGGAAGAGGCATAACATGTATGTAGACAGAGTTTGGGCGAATTTAGAACTCGCGACCGATCTGGTCTCAGTTCTTCACATTATATAACCATCCTTCTAATGCCGAGAACATCAGTCACCAGCTTGGACTAAACGAGCTTGCCAGTGTTTACAGGGTTGTAAAACCCAAAGAATTGGATTTTTTTTTCTAACAGTTGAGTTCTTGTGGCCTTAAAATAGGTCATTTTTCCTCATATTGTGGTCATATATGAGCTTAATAGTGCACACTCACGATCTAGGTCATGTTTGCTCTGAATTAGGACTTCGTTTTCGTGCTACATCTGCAATTAGGTCGTTTTCGCATTTTATCAGGACTTAGTTAGTCTTTGCACCGTGTCAAAACTTGGCTCGCTTTTGCACTGAATGAGGACTTAACTTGGTTTTGCACCGAGTCTATCAGCGGCTCATATTACTCACTTTATGACTCATATTACAAATATAATAATTTGGCGCATCAGCGCAATGTTGTTTTACTGGTGTTAAGCTTATAGCTTCTTTTTCTTCGCCATTTCTTGTTTGTTTTTGATTTTTTTTTTTTTGCTTCATTTTTATTTTGCTCTTTTTTTCTTTTTTCTTTGTGTGTTTGTTCAGTGGTATATTGGTGTTCTTTCCGCGACTATGTAGTTTTTCAAAGAAGAAAGAAATATATCATGTTACGGCTATTAAAATACGATGTTAGATTATTTTTAAGACCACACTGCTTTTCCATTTAAAATATAAGCAAGAAAAACGGGTTTAATTAATCTAGCAGTGAGTAAATTTAATCAAACTCTTAAATTTTAAATACGATTTTTCGTAGCAACTTTCCATACCAAGATTTAATTTCTATTCTTCTATTTTTATCTATTTGATACGTTCCATTTCCATTTTCATTCCATTTTCCTTCCACTTTCACATCTGGTGCACAATATTTAGAAATTGTACATTTGAATTTTCTTTGACAATTTTTAATTGAGAATATGATCTATATCTGGAATTTTATCTTAATTGCCGATAGCATATAGAGCGACTTTCCTTTCTAAGAACAGTGTCATAGGAATTTAACAATGTATTTTGTTTTATATTCGGAGAGGGAATCTCTCAGTGGAGGGTTTTCGGGGCATGAAGATTTCAATGATCAGTTAGAACAATGGTTTCTAAACTTGGTACCGCAATTCCGTAGGGTATCCCAGAGCAGGTTTGGTTATCTTTGATTTTATTAAGTATTTCTTGTCTTTTTTGTTCTAATTTTTGTTAATCAAACTTTATTACCTCGGCAAACATAGCTTGAGGGAAAAAGAGAGAATCGGATATATGATTTTGCCTTTTGCACTGGAAAAGATAAATTGTAATAGCAATTTTGTAATAGCAACCCAAAACCAAAACCGTTTGGTTTTGGGTGAATCATTGATTTTTGTATATAAATTTTTTGTTAATTTGAAATAAATATATCAATTGCTACAACCATGATAGTCGTGTTTGGAAAGAGCATTGAATATGTAAACTCGCCATTTGCACTTGAAAAAAGGAAGGAAGAAAGAAAAACAACAATTGATTATAGGCAGTAATGATATTTGGAAAGACCTTTGAATTATATATATTTTTTTCTATCTGATTCGAAGTAGTAGTGAGAATCAAATAATCAATAGATTATCCAACAGGATAATGTATAGATAGTCTCGCAACTTCCTGTTTCAGTTTAACATTATCAACCCAGAATTCTATTTTATTACCCGTTACCAGATAGACTGACCTTCAGTTCTTAGAAAGAGCAGTTTCTTAGGAAATTGACAATGTATTTGTTTATTTTCGGAGAGGGAATCTCTCAGTGGAGAGATCTCAGGACACACAAATTTATGATCAATTAGAATGACGGTTACTAAACTGGGTACCGCAGTCCCGTAGGAGATTCTAGAGCAGTTTTGGTAAAAAATATTTTTCTAATGGAACTAAAGAAGGAAATTGAAACTTACTACAAACAAAAATTATCTTTATTTTATATCCATGTATATTATTTCTTATCTTAATATTTGTTTTATTGTTCAATCGCAATCTCCGCAGCATATACCTATAAAGCTACTCAAATTATCTACTAATGATATTCCTTATATTTGTAAAATTTGAAAAAAAAAAACTAGCGCTTTACTGGAAACGCAAAACCCATGCCAAAAAAAGGGTGTTTTTTGCTACAAAAAAGTCTTTAAATAGTCTGCACGAATAACAGGCTAGTTTATATGGCTCTCACCTGGGCACTTTCATTTTGGATTTGTCTACAAAATTAAAATATGCTAGTCGTAGCAAATTCTGCGATTTTAATTATATGAAAACACCCTGGAATACCTTACTATTCCACCATAGAAAAAACCTCTTAAAGCACTTGATGTTTCTACCTCACAAATTCATTTATTGCTTTTTGACTCAGTAAACCGTTATGAAACAAAATGAACATTTTGACATTAGTGTTATGTCTAATATCGTGAACCATTTTTGTAGCCACGTGTTGTATATGTTACGAAACAATATCTGATGTTTGTTTTAAGATTCAACTTCGCTCTTTACCTTCATCAGAAAAACTTTGTCTTAAAAAAAAAGAAAAAAAAGAACCGCAGAATTTACTCATTATAATCTATTATAATGTGTTTTAACTAATTTTGTTAATCTCCAGAAGAACAGAGCTGTAGGCAGGAATCTGTCTTGGAGGAAGGTCCAACTCATTTGGCTATATCCAATTTAAAAAGTCCCATTGGACTGTTTTTTTTTTAAGATTAAAACTTACTAAATATAATCTGTTATAATTTGTTTTAATTCGAAAACCGTTGGCATTACCAGGGTTGCCGCCCTGGCCTGGAAGAATGTACTAAATCTGAGAGGAAAAATTTACTAAATCGAATCTGTTTTTACTAAATGCTCAATTTTTTTTTTTTCATCATCAAGCATCGATTTTTCCTATGGGAGGATAATCAATAGGATTTCCACAAGCTTTTTTCCTTTTTTCTTCTTTTTTCTCTTTTCCTCTTTTCTTTCGTTTTCATAGTATGATTGAAAATTCCCGAAACCTATAAGTTCAAAAATCCTTGTTTTTAATTATTTGGATGTACTAGGTTACTGGATAGGCTTCATATTCCAGATGCGGTGTATCCAAGACGTCAAACAATAGTCTGGAATCTTAGATTCTGGAAATCCTGCTGGTGAAGCCCGGCTTTAAATTTATCAATGGTCATCAGGTCATAAAATTCCGATATATTGAAAAATTAAAAACAATCAACGAAGAAAAACAGCTACAACTCATATTCACGAAGCAATTCAGGCGATGGAGTGCTTAGAATCTGAGGTGTGTTTGAAAGTGATGGCTTTTGAAATTTGTCCCCCAGTTTCCGTTTTTAGGTTTGGAATCTAAACCCTTCAATTTTGCATTTTTAAGAGGAAATTTGCCACTTTTAAAGACTAATTGGGCTGGTCTTTAAATAAGGGATAAGCTGCTTACAAAGATTTCTGGCAAATTTTAAAGCAATTAATTAAGTATTTTTTTGAACTGATTTTTTCTGGTTTCTCTCTCGTTTGTATTCAAGGGAATCAAAAACCAATGCAATCTATGTCACTTCAAAACGGAAATGATGTAATCGGCTACCGGTTTAGTTGTAAAAATACGTAAATTAAAAAGTGCACCTCAAATTGGACTAGGGCTGCCAAGAAAAAGAAAACTTAAATAACATAGAATAATTAGTTTAAAAAAAAAACAACATTGTGTCAATATTGTTCAGGTCAGGCAAATCACGCAAATTAAAAAGTAAGGAGAAAAATATGCAGTCAGAATTAGAAAAAGTCGCACTTAAAAGGCTTTAATCGTCCTCGGCCTCATCCGAATTTAGAGTATCCACTATTGTCGAATTCTGACTGAAGGGATCTACTTGTTTCCATTTCTTGATAGCCCGAGTCAAATCACTGGGGATCACCCAGTCATGTACTCCATTTGACGACCTGAGAACAAGTTGCTTCGTTTTCATCAGGGACGAAACGCTCGAGACATTTAGCCTATTCCGGTTTTTAGTTTTGCTGACCGAAAAAAATCAAGAACTGTCTCTCTGTTCCAGCACTTGAATGGGGCAAGCTGCAGAGAGTCAGAAAGAACTTGGGCAAGTATGAAAAAAGTTCGTTTCCAGCAGCGTCTTTAAAAAGGGACAAGGCTAACTAACAAATATAGCAGCTGTTACGAGAGTCTGGGAAAATTTTCTGAAAACAAATTAAGCCGGCATTCCAGTCCTGATTTTAAATAGTTTGCCTTTCAAAGCGAGTATCGAGAAGAAGCCGAGAGAAAAGTAGAGATTTTTAAGTGCTAGGGTTGACGCGAAATCGCAAAAATTAGAGCAATAGTAGCCATAACATCTAACGTAATCGAAATCAGATTTTGTAATGAATGGACCCTAATTTTTTTCCCTGAATTCATGGAAAATAACAAAAGTTTTGTTTACTACTACAGATCATGACTTTTTACTAGATTTTGGAAAATTTACTAGATCCTCTAAATTTACTAGATTTAGTAAAATCCTACTGACGTGGAAACCCTGCACTACATCCTCAGCGCGTACAAACAGCTCCTCCCATTTACTCTGTCATCAGTGGGTCAGTGTAAATTTGTCAGTCGCTGAATAAGTTTGTGACTACCATATATTATTCGTAATTCCGAAAGCAGAAAGAAACGTGGTGAGCCGGCGAAGTGGTTTGCTTATGTAGGATTTCTAAAAAGGGTGGGTTGATTATATATTATATATATATATATATATATATATATATATATATATATATATATATATATATATATATATATATATATATATATATATATATATATATATATATATATATATATATAAAGTTTTTTAACTGAAGTAAGGAGCGACATTAAATCTTAAACGAACAGAAATTATTCCGTATACGAAAGAGCTGTGCCCTCCTCAACGCCTCGCTCTTTACGCTAAAGTTTTTATTGTTTAAAAAAGAGTTGTGAAAGTCAAACTTTAGCGTAAAGAGCGAGGCGTTGAGGAGGGCACAGCTCTTTCATATACGGAATAATTTCTGTTCGTTTTAAGATTTAATGTCGCTCCTTACTTCAGTTTAAAAACTTTTTTTTTTTATTAAAGGCTGCGAAAGCGGGGGTTTGGGGGCGGCAGCCCCCCAACTGTGTATCCTAATCCCTGTACGTTTTAAGGTTCGACCTTGTAACTCAGCCTCTTTAACTCTTTAGAAAACGTAGTTTTTTTTCAAATAATTTCTGCACGTTTTTGTACAGTTTATTACTTATTATTGCTCCTTGTAACTCAGCCTCTTTAACTCTTTAGAAAACGCAATTTTTTTCAAATAATTTAAAAAAGAAACTGGGTTTCTTTTTAAAGTTTGAATTCAGTATTAAAAAAATTGCTCTGATGGTGAATCGAACCCGGGTTTTCCGCCTGAAAGTCTGGAGTGTAACCGCTAGACTATACAGACACAACAGTAATTGTTTTTTAGTATATGGAAGCTATTTTCGACGCAAGCAAATTCCCAAAAAACTTGATATTTGGTTTTTGGAAAACAGGGAAGGAGTGATCAGATTGAGCTGAAATTTCGAGGATAAGCTCCCAGGCCCCAGGAAAGATTATCCTCCAAATTTCAGCCCGATCAGACAACGTTAAAGGGGGGTTGTGGTTGGAAAAATTAACATGGGCTAATATAGGAAAACAAGGTTTTTCGTAAATGTAAATTCGGGGGATAATTTTTTCGGTCTGAAAATATCAAAAGGCCCTAACAGGTCGAATTCTGCTTCGAATGAGTCCTCATTCAACCGGATCCGTTGCCAACTGTGGCCTGTAGGCGTGGCTAAGAAAAAAAAAGAGATGAATTTTAAGTGGCTATATTTGGTTTTTTGAAAACAGGAAGGAGTGATCGGATTGAGCTGAAATTTCGAGGATAAGCTCCCGAACCCTAGG
Organism: Artemia sinica; assembly: GCA_027921565.1. Classification (NCBI taxonomy): domain Eukaryota; kingdom Metazoa; phylum Arthropoda; class Branchiopoda; order Anostraca; family Artemiidae; genus Artemia; species Artemia sinica. The sequence goes on along the minus strand of CM051259.1, from coordinate 41,676,965 downwards.
AAAGCTTAACCTCTAAATTTCAGCCCAATCGGACAACGTTAAAGGGGGGCTGTGGTGGGAGGGTCCAAACTTCCGGCCCAGTTTACCCCATGAAGATAAAGTCGGAGGAGGATGAAATTTTGCAAGTTTCTTAGTTTGAGCTTGGGCTACAAAATGCGATTACCGCCGTCTTCTCTGCGACTTCTAGGACCTGAAATCGCTTAACATTGTGGTGGGTCGCCTCTTTATAGAGGCACAAGTGTGCCTCCTTGATACATACAGTGGTTGGATGTATAAAAAGTATATTGTGAAAAAATTTTTTTGGGGATGATCTCTTTTGGAGCGACTTTGAATCTCTTTTTTTCAATTCGTGCAAAATCTGAATCGTAACCAAGATTCCATTTTGGAGGAGGATCCAAACAATTCTTTATTATGTGAAGTGAAACAGGGTCTAATTTTAATAATTGCAATGTGTATTCAAAAGAACACATTTACATGGAATTTAGCAATGTAGTGGTCGATCCCTCTTACCCTACTCGATATGCTACTGTTCACTAAGGTAAAGGATCCGCTTTATAAAAAGAAATAACTTTCGCTGAGAGCGATGGGATGTTTCTGATGATTTTTTGCTCCATTGGGAAATTCCCTTGCATTAGTTCTAAGTTTCCGTTTGTAAATATTATTCTAAGCCTCGGTCTGACAAGAAACAGAAAATTTATCTTAAATGATAAAAGAAAGATGTGTCCACCTTTTTTAGATTTATCTCTTATCCGTCGTGCAAGTAATGCATACTATGTTCAATATGTTACAATATTGTCCATTGCAAAAAAAATAATAATAATAATAATAATAAAAAAAAAAAAAAAAAAAAAAAAAAAAAAAAAAAAAAAAAAAAAAAAAAAAAATTGTTCTAGCACGGGGAAATTCGGAAATAGTTTTACTGAAAACTTTTGGTCTTCAGAAAATGAACATTAAATCTCAAAATAATCTATTGAACAGTTCTAAAAATTTTGTCAGTATTATGAACAAAATGCAAAACAAGTATCTAAATGAAAAAAGAGTTGTTGAAATCCGAAATAAAACCCAAAATAAAAAGAAAAACAGAACAAATTAACTAAAGAGAGAGATATATTCAGAGCGGGAAAGAGATAGAGAGAGAAAAATAAAGGCTGAAAAAGAGGGGGAGGGAGGGTGAGAGTCGCTCATGAACTAGTCTGTCCAAAAGTAGTCCAAGAGAGGAAGAAAGAGAGAGAGAGGCGGGGGGGATGTAAGCCTTGTTAATAGAAATTACTAGCCCGCGTGCTGGGAGTTCTCAAAAGCTGCTGATGAAATTCATATTCTGGACCTGATCCGTACATTCCTGAATGAATATGTTATCTTGCTTTGTTCCTTTTCAAACTCGGTTTGGGTGTTGTTTTTATTTTCGCAAGGTAGCAAGAGACCTAATTTATTCATTATTTGATCATTCAAATTCTTTTTATTACGTGTTTGTAAGTTTACCATGCATTCGTGCTTGATCCGATCTTATGTGTCTTAACATGGATGTTTACTTTTCTTGTCTTTTTTTAAAACCATTTCTAAGGCGTATAGTAAAGCTAGAAACCTCATTCAGAAAATTAATCGTCTTGGAGTTATCCTGTTACTTGATATTGATTCACTTTATATTCTTTCAAATTCATTTGTTTACTTTTTATTCGCTTCATGGTGCCCTCTAGCCCTTTTGTTTAGCCCTTTTATTTTCTCATCCCTTTAGAATTCCACCGTCGTTTATCTCTAATCAAACTAATTATTATCACCTTCATTACGTAAATCATATTCAAGTTTGTTTTGCTGCTTCCGTAAGTTCAGACTTCAATCCTGTGAAGCCGATTCATATTGTATGAAATAGGATGCCCGAAACAGCTCAATGGCGTCACTCATTTAGCTTGTTAAAAAAAATTGTTAAAAATTTTTGGCTTCCCTTTTTTTGTCTCTCTTAGTGTTTACAGTGTTTAGTTGACTCGTGTGTCTTCCCCCTCTTTTACAGGCCAAAGAGCCTTTTGCGTGGATTAGTGCCTTGTGTTTCTTGTATGTTTGATATATTATGAACAAATCTTGTCTACGGCCTATTATTAGTTACTAAAAACCTTTACAGTAGGGTTCTCTGATATGCTGAACTTAATGGTTGATTTTCATTAAGGTCGCTTACCTTTTAGGGGGTGTTTCCCCTCTTTTTTAAAAATCAGGCAAGGTTTCTCAGGCTCGTAGTTTCTGGTGGGTAACATTGTTCTCAGTAACTGGGTAACATTATGCTGAGTAACATCATATGTATGGAATCAGTATAAAAAGTCAATTCGTTTAATTTATTAATTGCTATCAAAATTCTGTTTTTAAGTTTCGATTACTATTGACTCGAGTGGTTCCTTACTTACAGTTTGTTACCACGAACTGTTTGATTCATTTTGTACTTTTTGAATTCATGTTTTAGTGTTCTTACTTTTTTTTCCTCTTCATGGTGTGCTCCCTCAGCACTATAGAGTTCCCCTGTCTTCTGCCTTATATCAAACTAATTATTATTATCATGTTCACACTATAAATCATATTCAAATGTATTTCGTCCGTTTTCTCCCCTCCTTTACAGGCTAAGGAGTATCTGTGGGGATTAGTGCCATGTGTTTATTGTATGTTTAAGATATTATGAATAAATCTTACCCTATTGTCTATGACCTAATATCCAATATTTATTCCCTAGATTTTGTTCCCTAGATAATGCGAGTATTTATTCCCTAGATTGTACCGTACCTGATATGCCTGGGAACTGAGAAGGAGCAGGTCCTGGCCCACGCTGCAGACAAACAACTCCAAGATATTGACAAGAAATACCAGGGCTTCGTACACATGAAAGCTTTGCAAGTAAGAGAGCTTTTTATTTATTCTAGAATCTTCCCCTTCTCTGTTCTCTTGTTATTTATACTGATTGGATTAGGGTCATCTGTTTGGATTGTTTTCTGGAATATTCAGTGTGTATTTTTTCTTATTTTGAAGTGGAGTAATTGGGCGTTTTCAGTACTAAGTACACAGGGGCGGATACAGAATTTATGTCAGGGTACCAACGAAACTTGAGCTCCTCCATTGGTATTCCCTTGACTCTACTTGGTGCAGTTTTTGACCATCTGAGGGATTACGAGCACTCCACTCCCCTGTGCATCGACCACGGAATTAGATCTTATGTGGTTTAAGCCAACTTATTTTATTTACGAAGCTGGCGGCAAATTAGGGTGTTTATTCATATTCAGTTTAAAACAAATTAAGGGTTTGATTATTATATTCAGGATGTCTGAGAAGTTAGTGCACTGAATGTAAAAAAATGATTGTCTTCATAAACTTTCAGGGGAGAAATTTTTATCAAAAATATTTATTTTTCAGTCAGTTGACAGATGGATTAAATTACCATTATAGATAAGACACAGAAGGCCATTTTAAAACTCCATTCAGAAGAGCTTGAATCGTTTCAAAATTTATTACTGACTAGATTAGTGACATATCATCTTCATGGTTCATGTCACTAATCCTTGTAAAAGAAGAGTACGAGAAGTTACAAAAGAAGAACAATCTCGTCTTAAAAAAAAGCAAATGCCATTTAGCGTTACCCAGCATAACCAAAAAAAGCTAATTAAAAAAAAAAAACTCAAATAAAAACATTAGATTGAAATGTTCCGTCAATTTTCTTTTTAACTTTTGGCAGATGATTGAAGAACCATTTATGCCAAAAGGGGACAAACTTATATATTTCAAATATATTTCTGCAGATTCTTTATCTATCTTTTATTTGATAAAGAAAAGATTAAAAACAGAAAAAGTTTTAAAAAAGGCCTTGAACATTTAAACTGAAAGCGAATGTAAAAACAGAATCTTGTCTTATATCTCTTCAGAAAAGGGAATAACCTTGATGACGAATACATAGTCGATTTCAGTATCCCAGAGAATCCAGGAACATAAGTTTCAAGTCCCATTTCCTTTAAATTGAAAGTGAATATGAAGCGGTATCCCATATTATAAGACCTTCAAAAAGGGCCACCATATTGATAAAAATTACAGGGTTGATTTCAGCATGCTGGAGAATCCAGAAATAGAAAATTTTTAAGTATTTATCCCGTTGATAAGGCTTTCGGATGTGAAGCCAAAATATGTGGACTTTATATTATTATTGGTAAAGAGAATGTTTTTTTTTCACTGTCTTTTTAAAAGACTTTACGTTTTTTTAAATATTTTCATTTTGCTGGATTATTAGGTAAAAATATGAGAAACATATAAGAAAGGTATCTGACGCCTCCCCCCACCCAAAGGTAAAGACACAGACATTTCAATTTAAATCATTAATTTTCAGGGTATTAGACTGTCCTACGAACTGCAGAAAGTGATTCAAAAACATACTCCATTGCAAGTCCCACCTCCAAAAGGCCTGAAAGCTGACTTAAGCAAGATTACTCGTGGGTATAGACCCAAGGAGGGTGAGCTCCCATCAGCATTGTGTGGGTACCTGTATTCGATAGTAAGACAGACAAAAACTCAGCGAAGAGCTATTGCCCAATCTCTACTGAAGCAGTTTGAAGAAAATTCGGTAAGTGTATCTTAATCTACGACCAAAGCAAATTTTGACCGATTTCTGTTTCATGTTAACAGGGGCGCTAATGGGGGGGGGGGGTAACTCGAAATTATCATTTCTAATTGCAGAGAGTTTTGAACTCTTAAAAAAAGAAAGAAAAAGAAGTTTGATTGTATAGCAAGTTTTGATCAATTACAGTTTAATGCTACTAGGGTATATAAAAAATAATGGTGTGCTTTTGAGTATTTAATTCGGATAAATCGATTAGGAGACTAATTCTTAATCCGGAAAAGCGTTGGGACGGAAGCCGTTTTTCCATTCGACAGCCAGATTTTACTTCACCCGGTGAAAAAAAAAATTATTCACTTGGACGAATGTTTGGGTTGCTTCTGTTTCAAATCAGGGTTGAAAATTTTGCTTTTCCGAATGTATTTTTTTGTCTGTCTATTTATATTTTGTTTTTTAAGTGTCCTCTCTTTGGCAGTAGCCTCTTTATGTTCCAAAACAAACAACTATATTAATGTAGTTACCCTGTCCAAAAAATCTTAAATTTAAGCAGTTAATACTTGCAGATATTTTGGGTATATACCCTACCAAATATTAAATACAGAATCTGCCTAGCTGTTTTGTAGGGGGCTCTTTTCACATAAGGGACTCCTTCCATCGAGGAAACAAAATTACAATCAAACCAACAAATCGCTTTTTATGATGCTCCATAATTCTTCCATAATATTCCCTACTTCAAATGTTACTCGTCTATTTAATTACTCGTCTTTATTCAAATTCACCCAAATAAAAAAAAAACGTCTTCATACCCTCATATCACTATTCACACTCAGCAACAATACATTCATTCACTTGGACTACTATTCCGTTTGTTTTTGTTTCAAATAGCGGTTGAAAGTTTTGTTTCTCCGATGGGATAATTTAATGTCCTCTCAGTTGAAGTATGTTCTTTACATTCCAAAACAAATACCTATATTAATGTAGTTACCATATCACAAAAATATTAAATTTGAGCAGATATAATATTGGGGCATTCTAATACCAAATAGTAGAATACATTATCTGCCTGGCTGTTTTGTTGGGTTTTCTTCTTACGTAGGGAATTCCTTCCATCGAGGGAAAACAGTTACAAAAAAAAAAAAAAAAAAAAAAAAAAAAAAAAAAAAAAAAAAAAAAAAAAAAAAAAAAAAAATCTGTTTACCTTATATACCCTTCCTCAAATTTTACTCGCTCAGACCCAAAATTCACCCTATGTCTTTACACCATATTGCACGCAGTAAGTAGACAACGTTATCTCATTTTATCTCATTTTTACTTTTTAAATTATTTACTCATTTTCTACCATGCTGTACTATTTAAAACACCTTTACACAATCAAATTATTGATTTACCATTCTTTATACACTACTACTACTACTAATAACCTACTGCCGCACCAAGCCGCCTGAAAAAAAACAGCTGTGCACGTTCCTCCTCCGCCTCAATCTATTCGAAGTTTCACTCATTACCATGCCGTGAAGTTCCGATTACCTTTAAATTGTTCCTTATGTCCTCGTCCCTTCCCATTCGGGGACAAATTGTTTTTTCGTTTGGCCACAGATAGATCAGCCAACTCACTATAATCTTAGAAAAAAAACATTGTCTAGTTTACTATATCTCTTCCTCAACCCAATCAATATCTACCTTACATTTAAATTTCTGTCTTCTCAATCCATTTCAACTTACCAGTAATATATCCTTTGAGACGAGACAGCTTAATTTCTTTCTTCTTATTCCCCATTTTCTAAAAATTCAAGCTAAATGACAGTCAGTCATGCAATTCTTATTTTTCTATCTTTAATTTGGTTCTGTACAAAATCTAACTTCTATTTTCCTACCTTTTATTCTATTTTGCGTGTTTAAAATAAATATAGGTTTCTGTTGTGCGCTGCCAAAAAAAGTACAGTTGTGTTTCTTATTTCGATAGCTATTTAATATAACTATCTAAAATCAAATGCCTACTTTTTCTAGATAAAGAATCTATCTAGGTCTAATTTATTCTTTTTATATATTCTTGGCAGGGATGTACATGGGGGGGGGGGGGGAGGAATGGGAGCCTTAGAGCTCGGCCGCCCCGTGAATCCCTAGATTTTTCCTAACTTCTGACAATTTTTTATTAAAACAATCATTTTTTATGATTGGAAAAATAATTTATTGCGTAGGTTCCCGATTATTGGAAGACGGATGTAAACGTATTGAACAACTATCTGAGAATGTATGTTTGAGGGTTTACCTCAAAGAGTCCTGTACCGTATATAGCTTTGCTTTTGACAATATTGCCATAATTCTTTGGGATCTTAAAGCATGAAAGTGGTTTTAGTTTTTTCTAGATCCTCTATGACTAGTGTAGATCATTTAGTGGTTTTCTTTATTTGATTAAAAGGAAGTAGAATTGATAAACAGAATTGCTAATTGATAAAAAAGGGTAAAAAATAATTAATGATAGGTAAAAAAAAATCTGGTTAGAAGTAATAGCTGTAAAAACTAGATATCTTTCTATAATGCTCCAACTTTAAAGGATGAACTCAACCGGCCAATTTTCCTGGGGAAAGCGAATATTTCGACTAATAATAGTAAGGTATCAACGTATCATGTGACACCTAAAAAAGGGAATAATCTTGATGGATATCACACGGTCGATTCCAGGATGGTCGATAACCCAGGAACAGAAGTTTCTAGTCCCTTTGCAAGTGAAATGAAAATGAATATAAAGTCAATTAAATAGTGAGTTAAATAAAAATATATTGTTTTGGTAGCTAGTTTAGAAGGGTAGACCTTGGCTACTGAAGAAGAGAAAAGTGTACATTTGTTCTTCAGATAAGGGAAAAATTGGCTAGGGTAAATCAGACACCGAGCGTTCTATTTCTCAATAATCCTCTCCCCTTGAAGATTTCAATCATCGTCATTAGTTCTTAAAAAGAGAGACAAAATTTTACCCTTAGCATTTGTCATTAGACACTAAATTATTTTCGAAGCTTCTTTTTGAGACTCAATTTGGATTTTAATCTTTCCTCAGTGACACCCCGCCCCTCTGGATCTCAACTGTGATTAGAAGCATTTTTATATATATTAACGTCTAAGTCGCTTTTGAGCAAATTCATTTTTTATGTTTTAACATTTGGACCCAGATAGAGACCATCGGTAGAATGCGGAAAAAATTGCTGCTCTTTTTCTATACTATCTGCGATTTTTAAAGACTGAAAAGGTAACAAGAAAAGTCTCTTTATGGAGAATAGGGAAGTTGGGCAAGGTTGAATCAATCAACACGATTTTTGTGTTCTCCCTCTTAATAGTTACTAGGAATCTTCTGTCCAAATGAAAGATAAGTCCTATTAAGGGGGAACAGCTGTCTCTTATTGAAAGGCTTGTCCAGCTTTCGTTTTCATTTGACATTGACCCTCTTTTTTTTTAATGAGGACACCATTCAGTGCTATGACTAAGAGGAATGCAGTGAAAAAGTTCTTTGACAAAATAATGACAGATTTATAGAATTTGCCTATTTTTTTTTTTTTTTCTAATTTATACCCTCTCTTTTTAAATGAAAGATGACTTGCAAACAACTCTGTGGACATAAGTGGAATTAGGGGAAAATAGTCCTATTAAGAGGAAAAGCCTTTTATTATTGACATAGTCCCAGGGACCTTGTCTTGCTTTCTTTTTTGTCTTGGCATTGAATTATTTGATTGACTGTTCCAGCTAATATGTATTTTCTCAAAGCGCTTAGGGTGTATTTAACTCGTGGATTGAGTTGTTTTTGCTTCGGTTGTTGAGTTGCTTCTTTCGCCATAATATTTTTTCTGCTTCTATCTTGGTCCTGATTAATATACATGTAGTATTTGACTTTGATGGGGGGAGGGGGTAATCATAAAAACGTGACTAGTATATAGTTGGATCTGATTAATAGCTTATATAAAAATAATAAATGCAATTTTTTTTTTGAAATCGGCTTCAAAATGGACTAAAAAGTAGGAAATAATGCTTTTCTCAAGAATCTATGGATATAAGGGAAAACGAGAGGTGCAAAATAGATTGGGATTTACATAACATAGATATAAAATTGATGTAAGCTATAAATGCGTAAATGAAAAAAAGTCGGTGAGTTGAGGAAACCAAGTTAAAAAGATCAAGCTATTATGGATTAAACAAAAAAACAAGTTTTTTCTACTGAAAGTAAGGAGCAACATTAAAACTTAAAAAGAACAGAAATTATTACGTATATTAGGGGTAACTATAGGTAACTATAGCTTTACGCTATAGTTCGAATTTTGTGAATCACAAATCCCTGAATCGCAAAGGCCATTGAATTAGAATAGATAGCTTTTTTGAAAGTACTAAACAAAACACTGTAGCATAAAGAGTGAGGTATTGACTAGGGGGCGAACTCCCTCATATACATACTAATTTCTGTTCGTTTTAAGTTTTAATGTAGCTCCTTACTTTCAGTTGAAAAACTTGTTTTTTTTTGTTTAATTTGTGATCTTTTTTTAAATAATGCTGAGAAATCCGGCGCCCCCTTCATAGAAATGTCCCTTCCCCCAAGGAAACATCCTCCATGGAAAGATCTCCCCACGTAACCCCCTCCTCCTCGTTCAAATTTTGTCCGAATCACAAATCCCTGAATCACAAAGGCCGTTTAAATAGAATATATAGCTCTTTTGAAAGTACTAAAAAAAACTTTAGCGTAAATAGTGAGGTATTGACTAGGGGGTGAACTCCCTCATATACATACTAATTTCTGTTCGTTTTAAGTTTTAATGTAGCTCCTTACTTTCAGTTG